>JAAALK010000286.1:56008174-56535847 GCA_019279435.1 Zizania palustris
CTGAAGAGACTCCCAAGAAGAAGAAAAAGAAGAACCGTGAAGTTTCGGAGGAAGCCGAACCTAAGACAGCCACTGAAGGCAAGAAGAAGAAGAACCGTGTAGTCTCGGAGGAAGCTGAACCTAAGACGGCCACTGGAGGGAAGAAGAAGAAGAAGTCCAGAGCCGAGGAAGACGAGTAATCAATTTGCCTGCTGCATGGCTGATGCACGTTAGTCTTGTTCAGACAAGAAAGTCCTGTACTATGAAATGTTTCCTCTCGGCACTTCGTGTCGTTCCGCTAACAATTTTGTGCGTGATAGTTGCTCCACAATTATTGGCGCAATCGTTTGGCAAAATATTGTGCCGTTCATACTGTCATACCTGCGCTTCTGCCCTGAAAAGAATCATTCTTGTTCTCACCATCAGCGTGGGACAGCAAAACTCTTTCCTCAATCTGGACGGCGGTTGCAGCACAGTTCGATTGAGCCAGAGTTCTTTGAGTTGTTAAAAAGAAACGAAGGGAGAGTCTTCTACTGCCAAAGCGGCTCACGGATATTTTTTCTTGGCATACATGGAAAAAAGATGTTAAGTTTTTTTTCCTAATCTTAACACAACTCCAGACGTTGGAAGAGAAACAACTACCCAAAAAAAGACGAGAACCAATCACCACTATTCACCACCAATACCATTAGCAGATTGCGAGTACGTCAAAACCGTAGCATTCACTTGGAGAGCATAGTAGCATACAAGAAATGTACGGCTATCATTCGTAACTTTTTGTTCAACTGGGATGAACTGGCTTTTCGTAAGGGATACTTGGATGTCGAGTGTGTCTAGGGGCATTGATACCTTTTTTACATTCGCCACACCGTTCTTTTTGTTCATATCTGATTCTCCCTTGAGATGTAAATGCCGTTATATTGAGGTATTGATGCTGGTAGACAGAAGCTCGCCTGTTTAGGAGAAAAGGCTTTGATATCCTCGTTTTTGCTAATTTCAAGTCCACATAGTTTACAAAGAGTTTCCAGTTCCAGCTCCTAAAAAAAGTGTGAACCAAGATTTGGCAAAAAGTTAATAGTTTTAGAATGTTTACCAAAGCTGCAACTAAAATGCTCAACTGCAGTAAAAATATGTGCAGAAGGGTGGTGTACCTCGACCATTAGGATTTCTGATAAATGCCTCAAAGGGTGGAGTTGAAGTTTGTAGCCGCTATGATTGAAGTACATTAATGCTCTAACACGTGCCTTTGGAACAAGAAAAGGAAAAGGTAGAAGTCAGTAAGTCAGACCGAAAATATCCAGAAATATTTAAGCTTGTGAATAAGCAATGTCCAGCATCATTTCTGCATTATAGTTCTGGTACAGAACAATGAATAGCATAACACAATTACACAAACTTAAGACAATTCTCATTCTTACTGAAGGGACCAGAACACAATTGGAAATTTAACTAACAATCAAAACATCAAATCAACAGATCAGCAGTATGTGGGCATGAAAACCACGTAACACTCATATACTCTACTAATTGAGTCCCCGTACATTGCAATGGAAAAAAATTACAACATTAAAAGAACGTCATATAAAAAATACAAATAACTTGAAACATAATAAAATAATATTCATCATAATTTAGTTTCAAAAGTAGAATATCAATTTTAAAAATAATATAGATTTTACTAACGATAAGGGTCTACATGTCAATGAGAAGCTAGTGATGGTGGCAGATTCACCACCACTAACTTCTTTTACAGTAGTATAGATAATAAACATAATTGTTATTCATGTAAAAGATAGAAAACAGATATTATATAGATACAACAGTCTCAAATGTCAATACAAACTAACAAAAGTCAAAGAATGTGCCTTATTAAAAGTGTCAAAGTTGCCATCCTCCAGACTCACCTCATTGAGAAAAGGTTCTAACAAACACAGCTGAAGGTCAGTTGCTTCAGCTGCTATTGTGCAAAAGAAACGCTTGAAGTTTCCTAGGTGGTAGCATCTGTACAAAGACCAGAAAACATGCATCACTTAAGTTTGAAATGACGCGACTCAACATGATAGAAGTTAGATATGGTTCTGCTGCTAGCACTTGTATACTGTCCCAAATCATATGACTTATACGGTTATACTATACAGAGAAGACACAGGACTCATGAAGACTCTGGGAGAGCATGGAAAAAAATGAAGGTACTACACTGATACAAACAATATGCATAAAAGTTAAGTTACCTTAATATAGTTCTAGCAAATACCATTTCCTTTGACTGTATGATTGGAGCAGATAAGTTGCTATACCACAAAGAGAGTGAATCTACCTGGCAACAAGAAGAAAATTAGGCTATCATTTACTAGGTGCAGTAAGGACAAAGCATTGGGATTAGGCGAATAATACAAGATTATTTAGAAGGCAATACAAATTGGAGCAAACCATTTTAGGTATCTTGAAGCCCAGATGTAGTAGCACATAGAAGGAATAATATTCAGTTTCTTTATTGCTGTGGGAATTATTCTTATGAATCATATTGTACATATCAAACAGAGAAAGAAGACACTTCATCAGCTGCTCCATGTTTAGGTAACAGAGGGAAGAAGCATCAGAATCTTGGCAAGACCTAGCAAGTCTTTGATGGGACAGAATATGAAACTTTATCTGCAGCAGTGGGGATCATGCATTAGATGCTGTGAAAGAGGAATAATGTTGATATATGCTTGCACTTGAAGTAACTATATTCCAGCATAACAACTTCTAAAGAACAAAAAATATCACTTAATGGTTACCGCAGATGCAAGTAAAAAATGCCTGAAAGATCTAATCCATGCATAGTTTGAAAAAAAAATATAGCTTCTCCCAACCAAACCAGGGAAAAAGAGAATCTGAACAACAATTTATGCATATCATGTATTACTCTACCAAATAGCAATTTGCACGAGTGATTTCCTGGCCTCAACCCTACTTAAAAAAGGACAAAACATTATCTTGCAAGGAAAAGAAAGGAAAGGTTGTTGTGTTGTTCTGTAATCTAATTACATTAAAATATGAGCATCTGAACAAAAGGAGGTTCAATCCTATAATGCCAATGATAGATTCTAGAAACGACCATCTAAACCTGGCAAATAAAGACCATAAAATTCAGAAGTGCATACAACAAGCTAAAAACATGGTTGATGTTACTGTACCACATCCTCATATATTTGAATTGCTTGATCATTCACAATGTTCTGAATACTAAGGTCTTGTCTCACAGACCTCGTCCTATCAAATATAAAATCATGAATTATCTCAAATTTGTTCCCTGAGGAATCCAATAAATGCAAAATATAATCCATTGTTTCTCGAAGTACGGGGAGAGGACGTATATCTGATGCTTGTACACTTGTAGAAGAGATGGTTCTGCAAAACTAGCAGGGAACCAAGTGTTAGGAAGGAATTGAGATTCACATATTTTTTAACAGTTAGTTCATTCTTTTAAAAAACACAGAGTTAATGAAATAATTCATACAACATGAAAGTGAAATTGTAGCCATACATTTGTTAATAATGGTAACAATGTTTAACGTTTTCAGGTAGTAAATGGTCAAATGGGCTATCTATGTGGTTGGTAAACATCTAGTGTAGCACACAGATTTTACGATTTTTCTAGCCAGTGCTGATGTGTCTCTCTTACATGGAATTAATGCCAACTTGAGTATTTGGCAAACTCAAGTTCAAGCAGCAAACACAATTAATTCTAACTGTCCAACCAACTACTACTGAAATATAATTCCAACATTATGACCTCAACTGTACAGATAATGAAATCTCATTTTGCTACTGTTATTTTAGGAGATGCAAGCTCTTTCTACCTAATGATTCCATGCTAAATAAACAATGTCAGGTATTTCTCCTTAATCAACTTTTGCACCTTGCTTGTTTTTATCTGCAAGCATGACCACAATTTCAAGTTAAAAATAATTACTTCATAAATTAGTAAAGCTGCCCTTCTGTTTTTTTTCATCCATGCAAAATGGGTCTAACTGCGTCATACACCCACTGTCTTAAAGGGTACACAAGTAGCTTCCTTAATTCTGGCAGTGATTGGACGAGAGGAGTGCAAATCAGAGTTAGTGCATCATTGCTGTTATTAGCCTGGCAGCATATGCAACTGAGCTCCCTTTAAATCACATTTAGTTACAACTAACATAAAGTGATCTCTGTTCCAGCGCATGCTTACCAAAAACTGATATTCTTTAAGCAAAAATCCATGCACAGTTGTATAATTGTATGCAAAAACGCATGCAGTGTCATATTAAGTCCAATGGCAGCAGACTAACTACCATGTGGAACCAAGCAAACTTGACCATTTGCACGGAGAGAACAATCCAAGCAAATACGCACAACGCACCAAAAGGACATCACAGGCTTCAGATGACCCAAAGGCAAATTCGAAATCAGGAATGGCCTCTACGTGCATATGGAGAAAATGGATGGCTCACCTTCTTCACCGCTAGGGAAGGGGACGTGCGCACTGGGTCGCCGCCCACCCTCTCGAACACCGCCAGGTCCCTCAGCCGCTCCCTCTGCGCTCTCTCCCTCGCTGCAGATGAAACAGTGGGCATCCATTAGCTAAAACGTCAGCCAATTCGTCTAACTAGAACCATTCATTACGCGATTTCGTCGAACAGGTGGTGCGCGTGGCTGTCGCGAGAGTCTGTTTGGGGGGATAGGGGGGATCCGCTTCGCCGAACGGGGAGCCATAGTTCGCGCGAGCACGGGAGGTTTGGACGAAGCGCGTTACCTGGGCACATGTCGGGGCAGGTGCCCACGATCGGCGGGGCCTCCCCGCCGCTGTCAGCCGCAGTGGCGCCGGCCGCCGAGAAGGAAGAGGTCGAGGAGGAAGGAGGTGATGGGGAGGGACCAGCGCCTCGGCCGCTGCCTTCCCCCCGACCTCGCCAGCCTCGGCTCCGGCCGTGGCCACGCGCGGAGCTCCGACCCCGGTGGCTCGCCATGTCCCGGCGGTCCGTGACCGCGGGCTCCAGGTCTAGTTTGGTAATTTGATAGCCGTGCAAGCCAACAATTATTGCACGATTGCAAGTAATATAGTCCGTACGTCAACTTTAATTTTTGATAAAATCGATAATAAAGTATATAAATTAGTGACAAGAGTAAAATATCATAATTCTATTTAGTATTTACAGTGGTGGGTCTCGTAACACTGTTTTCTAAAATGTCACATTATCTTTACAACTTAATAAAATATCTTTTTTCAGTGAAGAGTTTCATTTCACTATTTCCTAGGCTAACTAGTGTAATTAAATACAACTAGCTCTCATAAAATACTCTCTCTGATGAAACGATTTGGCTCTCAGTGGGTGTTTCATTTCGTTTCATCGTCTTAGAAACGGGTTAGCACCATGTCATGGTGATGACACTACTTCTTCTTTTTCTTCATTAATTGAATATTATATCAGCAAAAAATCTGATGTGAGATGATAATTAATACCATGAAACATCATATGAAACCCCCATTGTAAATAGACTAAGTAAATAATATTGAATGAATCAGACTTATTAATTTATGGAGTTAAAGACTTGAAAATAGAGTTATTAGGACAAAGTGAGTATGATTTTAAAATAGATGAAATTTAAATTGAAGGACGAAGTGATTCATTGAAAAGATGCAATGCGTGTTGCAAAAATTCAGAACCATCATATTTAAACCACGTTTTAGATAACGTACTCCGTCCAAGACTTGGACTGTAGAAAAAAATTAGGATCAAGACATTAGAAATAACTGCAGTTCGAGTAGGGTTCGTTTGGAAGTAATGCTCCGATAAGACAAGAGACAATCCAAATCTGTGATGAAATAGTTTAGGAATTCAAACAAAAAAATCAATCGATAAACAACTTTAAAAAATTCGAAACTTTTTATATATAAAGATTTTGAAGAAATTAACGATCCAACTAGAATACACTATAGCATCCATCCGTTTCTCCGATATAAGCGGATCAGATGATCTTCTACACTGAGCGTCCCTGCCGGTGCATCTAAGCCCTCGGATTCAGATCTGACGGCCATCTTACCACTGCCAGTTACGCCAACAAACCGCAGCAGAACCGGACCCCCACCCATCGACCGCTTGACGAGGCACCACGTGAAGGGGACGTCCCCATCCAGCCGTCCGTTGCACCCACCGACGGCCGATCTGGCCTCGTATTCCGTGGCTCGGAATTGTTTTTTTTTAAATCCCCCGAGTCCGCTCGGCCCGACGACGCGAAACGATACCCCGTTTAAGCTGACACGTCGGCCCCACGCGTTCCCTGTCCCACATGTCGGTGTGACCGCGCAGCCTGGCGCGCGGGATACGGGGTAGCGGGAAGGGAAGGGAAGCATCTCGCGGAAAGCGAGGTGGGCGCGCGGCCCCGGGCGAGCGGCCGAGGACCCGCTGGGTCCCACCGGTCACTGCCAGGTGGGCCCTCCGCGGGAGGGAACAGGAGGCACCTCCGCGGGTGGGCCCAGGGGAGGCAAGTGTGTATAAAATCTGGTCTCTGGATCCATCACCCCTTCTTCCGTTGATCGCTCCAGTTCGTGGTGGTGGAGTTCATCGCATCCCCCTCCTCGCCACCAACGCCTCCCCCCTCCTCCGGTATCGCAATCGATCCTCCCGAAACCACAAATCCGTATTTTCAAGATTTTTTTTGCATTGATTTTATTTTTGCCTTGTGCGGCGTAATCTGTAGTGGCTTGTGCAATCAGTTTTATTTTTTTTCGTTTTGGATGGAGTGCGAATCTTTGTGGAAAAGGTGCCTCGTTCCAGTCTTACCTTTAACCGATCTACGGTAGAGTGGTTAGTTACTGGGATCTAACCAGTTCTTGGATTTTAACTTGTTGCAGCATGCAGTGTAATTGATTCATTTTGATTTGTCTATTTGGGAACAAGTCAGTGTGAGACAGCCTAGAACCTAATGAAATTATATATTATCGTGTGAAACGAACTATAGCTGGTTCAAAAGAGGAATCCAGAGTTGTCTGAAATAAATTGGGCGTTCAGTGATTCATTTCAGAAAAGTCCAAAATCGATAATTTGGATCATAGGAATTTCCCATGTTTCAGTCTGTCTTCAACTCGTGAGATGGACAGAGATAACGTACAGGATTATTCGTAACAAATGCCACGTATGGAATATCGTAATTTGCATATGCAGAAAACTAGTTTAGTCTTCATTAAATTATTAATATTCATTTGCTTGGATTTATTGTAGCTGATGAATAATTTTTTAGTAACCCTTGATTATTCAGTTCAGTGATCTGGACTTATCCTGAAAGACCTGAATGGTAGGTGCTCATGTGTGTGTCCTTTGACTTGTCTATCAATCTTGGAAATGTTGTGTAAGTTCATGCATTCAGTCTTGTTGGATTATGTAAGTTGCATTGTGAAGATATGCATATGTCCATTACTAGTGGAGCTGTTGCGCTATGATATTGAAGTTACACCATTGATTTTTTTGCCTTATGTAGGAGGTCTACCGCACCCTTAGATTTTTGTGAAGCAGCACTGTGATTGGAAGAAATGTCAAGAGGTAGGCAATCATACTGGTGCTACCAATGTAGTCAGCGGGTGAGGCCACGTGGCCGGGAGATGGAGTGTCCCCACTGTGATTCTGGGTTTGTTTCTGAAATGGATGATGTCGATGCGCTCATGAGCCACTTTGTTGAGATGGATCCTGATTTCCATCGTGACCCAAGGTCCGGGATCATGGAGGCAATCTCTGCTGTGATGAGACATGGTATGTCCGGAATGAATCGGGAAGTTGATGTGAGAGGAAGACCAAACATATTTTCTGACCTGGAGATGGAGTTTAGCTCAGGGCCATGGTTGCTCTTCCGTGGCCAGCTCCCTGGCCGTCTCTCAGAGGACAATAGTTTTGATGTGTTCATCAACGGACGCCGTGGTGTTGGCATGCGGAGGGCAAATGTTGCAGACTACTTTGTTGGACCTGGACTGGATGATCTGATTGAGCAATTGACTCAGAATGATCGGCGAGGGGCACCACCTGCCACTCAGTCCTCGATTGATGCCATGCCTACTGTGAAGATCACACAGAGGCATCTCAGTGGAGACTCTCATTGCCCTGTCTGCAAGGACAAGTTTGAGCTGGGGTCAGAAGCAAGAGAGATGCCATGCAAGCATTTATACCACTCTGACTGCATCATTCCTTGGCTGGAACAGCACAATTCATGTCCAGTTTGCCGATATGAGTTGCCACCACAGACTTCTGATGTTGCTAGCTGCTCGCACTCAAGCTCAACCAACCAAAGTCATAGTTCAAGTAGCAATTGGAGAACCATTAGACATCAGAGGAGAAGGAACCTGTTATCGTTCCTATGGCCTTTCCGCTCTAGCTCTAGCTCTCGTTAGATTAGTCTGGTAATATGGTTGGAGTTCTCAATACTGTTTAATCTAAGATGCTGATAAAGTGGGTGTTATGCACGACATCTTATTGCCTAATCTGTATTGTACAGCTTATTATGATCGCTGTGGAATAATTTTCCTTGCAAGTATATCCTTCTATCTTGCCACAGTTTAATACCAACTGTTTTTTACCATTGTGTTTGCATTAGGTTTTCATAGGTAAATACTTTTTTGGATATCTGGAGAAGGCTGTTAATTGCTTAATGTTGTATTACTTTCATGCTTCCGCAGAATATATCTGTCAACTGAATACATACATTACTAAGTTCTCTCATTTCTTGGAGCTGTGCCATTTTAAGTTATCTATTGTAGTATGTGTGATCAGATAATATAATATAGAAACAAACTGCCTGATCTTTCAGTTAGCCAAGTGGTTTGCTAGGAGGTGTTTAACTATGGACTCAATTCAAGTGAAAAATGGTCTAATTCTTCTTGTCATTGGTGCGGTCATATTCAGGCTAGATCCCTCCTGCTTGCCTTGCATTTTGAAAGGTAGGTTGAATTGAACTACTTTACCATTCATCCCTGTCCCCGCATGTATTAGTTTTTTTTTTTTTGCAAAGCAGCTTTTCCATGAGACCGGCCTATTTCTGTATTCCAAAACATTTTTTATGACCCTCTCATTAAATGATGTTTAGTCTCTACATCCAAACAAGAGGACTAAACTTTAGTCCCTGCTAAAATAAGCAAGTTTTAGTCACTAAAAATAAGCAAGACCATCCAAACGGAGCCTAAAGAAGAACAATGTACATGCATGGATTGATCTGTATGCACAGTCGTCGTCGAACGGTTGCATTATGGTGATTTGGCACATTATTGCTTCTTGTATTGTATGGCATTGACCATTGGTGTCAACTGATTTGCCAGACCACTTGCTCTGTGTCCGTGACTCTAATTAATTAGGAATTCCCACAAGTCATGGTAAACTATCAATATACCCTTGCTGACTCCACTAACCAATAGTATCACTGTCTAGTTGCAAGAACCGATTAATGATGCAGGCAGCATTATTGCTGTGGACAATCCTTCTTTTATGTGCTGAATCATAGATGATTATCCCAAAAAGACATTTAGGTTCTGTACTTCTGTTTCATACGACTCATGCTGTCATGTCAAATGTTCAGCAAAGCGTTTGGATGCTCATCAGACGTGCAACTAGAAATCTAGCTGCAGCTCTATAACTCTTAACTGACGCAGTTGATGTCTTCTTGGTTACCTATATCACTAGTCTCGTCTTGATAGTTTTCTGAGCTTATCTCTACTGTGCAGCATGGTGGCAGCTGGTGGGTGTGATGTAAACCTGGGATTTGGATTCACGGGAAAAGACGATGGCCTTTGTCCCCATCCATCCATGCATGCATGTATGCTGGTTTCAGACAGGTCCTTGTCTAAGCACAGTGTATTATTACTTGGAAACCTCACATGGTCTGCTGTATTATGCCCCTTGTCAGTGGCCAAATGGTACCTTTTCTCTATGTTATTTTCAGCTCGTAGCTGCCTCGAGTCTGCAAGTGGTAGCGAGCTGGGTGGTGACTGGTGACATGATACTGGCTCGAATGAATTGTAGCTGCTCTGCTTGACTTTGCATGGGCTGATGCGGATGCAGGCTGCAAGGAATCATTTGCAGCGTTTGTTCCTCTTTTTTGACAGTATCCTCCGCAGGGGTTAGCTTGGCATAAGCAGTGGCCGAAGCTAAGTGACGTGCTTTTTTGACCTCTGCATTCAAGCCTCGGCTAGATTCTTAGAGTCGACAGTTTCATCTTGGAATCCAAAATTTAAAACCAAACAACTTAAGTCCCTGAGTATGCATCGATACATGGTTCTAAACTTCTAATACGTGGAATTAGTGCTAGGCACCGTATCTCTTCTACCTTTTTTCCCCGAACATGCACGTGGAAGACACGTGCGTACATTATCAGTAGTTCAGTACCACACATGCACACACTCAGACCGTCAGACGGTTGAGTACATTCTCTTCCTACGTGCTCAAATAGATAATGACCAATAATAAATCTGTAACCTTACTAAATTCCTATCGAAAGTATACGCATGTATGTAAAATTTATGAACATTAGTATTTGATCTCTTGTGCGCCACGGTTGTATCGACGCACTACTGGTGTCTACTAAATTTTACAATTTAAAGAAAAAGTAACTACAAGTCTACAACCGAAAGAATCTCCCTAAATATGTTTTGATAAGATAATGGGGATGTGTTCTTTGGGTTAAGGCTATAATATTATTTTAAGAGGAGATTATGGATTTACAAATGTTAGATGGCGTTTGGTTACGTATACTAAATTCACTACAAGAAAACTGAAATCTTTCAACGGCTAAATTTTTTTCCATCGGTTTTTTGAAATACCGACGGAGCCGACAGAAATTAGTTTTCTTCCGTCGGTATTTCAAAAAACCGACGGAAGAAATTCGCACCCGCCCAAAAAATTTCGCAGCAGCGCGCGCTCTTTTGCCAGCTTATTTTCGTCGGCCCAAAACTAGACCGACGGAAGTTAAACCTAATATAAAGCCGCCCGACCCATCCAAACCTTATCCTCTCATGCGCCGCCTCCTTCGCGTGCCTCGCCCCTCCCGCACACCGCCTCCTCCGCCTTGCCCCTCCCGCACCCCGTCGCCCGTCGGACCCGCGCGCCACCGCCGCCGCCTCACCCCTCCTGCGCTTCGTCGCCTCCGCCTCGCCCCACGGAGCCACCGCCGTCGCCTTCTCGTGGATCTCATTCCGCAACAGCGCAAACCGGGCGTCCACGGGCGCCAGGGCGTCACCGATTGACCTGGACGATGGACCTAGCATCCTCGTACCGCTCCAGCCCGATGTACGCGCGTGCTGTGAGGAGGTAGATCTATGGGGCATGGCGGGGTCGGGGTATAGGCGCGGCGTCGGCAGCATCCTTGGCGGCCTCGGCGAAGTTGCGACGGCGAGGTCGAAGTTTGAGGATGTTTGTAAATGATGTGTTCGTTGAATAATTAAATTTTGTTTGGATATTTCAAATACTGCATTGCAAAAAAAAAAAGTTAACTTCCGTCGGCCAAATGTTTGGCCGACGAAAGTTAAGGATTTTGCTGAAAACTGCCGTCGGCTAGGCTTGGCCGACGAGAGTTAGCTAATTTCCGTTGGTCACCGATGGAATTTAACGTTTTGCCAACGAAAGTTAACTTCTTCCGTTGGTATCAAGCTAACTTTCGTCGGTTTTGGCCGACGAAAATTTGCTGGATTTTTCTTGTAGTGAGTTTAGTTTGTGTCACATGAGATATTTGGACATCAATTTGAATGATTAAACATAAATTAATTATAAAAATAATTACAGAATCAGAGGATTATTCACGACACGAATCTATTAAGCCTAATTAATCCATGATTAGCAAATATTTACTATAGCATTACATTGTCAAATCATGGCGTAATTAGGCTAATTAGATTCGTCTCGTGAATAATCCATCAATTATGAATGAATTTTATAAATAGTCTACATTTAATATTCTAAATTAGTATCTAAACATTCGATGTGACAGTCTCACAAGTCCTAAAGTTTAGTCCCTATAACCAAACATAGCCTTAGTATAGTTGTACTCCCTCTGCCCCAAAATAAATATTTTTTATCAATCAAATTTTATCCTAAATATTACAGCTTCTACGATTCCAAATATTACAACTTCTACGATTCCCCCTTGAGTACCAGTTGAGAGATATTTAAAGTTTTATTTCAATAAACGTGTAAAAATCTAGAAATAATTGTAATTTAGGAGATAAGGAGTATTGACTAGAATATGGGCTCGTTTATATGATTAAAACTAATTGTTAGTTAGAACTAATTATTAGTTAAATAGTTGGCTAATAATTAGTTCACATATGTTTAGATATTTTGCACTAATATATGAAAAAGAGTAAAAGGCTTCTGTTAGCTTCTATTAGTTCACTTTTGTATAATAATAACTAACCATTAATTAGTTGATAAACTAACAATTATCTAAGTAATTAGTTGGACTGTTTAAATGAACTACTAAGACTAAAAATTAGTTACTAACAAGCCTTTATCTAATTTATTGTTATACTAAATTTTGTCAGGCCTGAGTTAAATTCTGCCTTCTGCCGCCTTCTCGGGCGGAGGTCAGCAACTTTCAACCGTCGAGTGCCGGGCCGTCACCCCCCGCTGGCGTCATGAACGGATCAACCCCGTCATGTTACCACCCACCTCGGCGGCGGGGACGGCTCGCGGGAGTTAGCGCTGGGGAAGGGGAGCGGGGGAGGAGGAGATGCGCGGCCGCGGTGCTGCTCGGCGCTGCCGTGGTGCTGTCGGCGCTGTTCTGGCTGCCCCCGTTCGCGCGGCGGCGCGGGGTGGCTCGGGAGGACAGGTGGGGCGGAGGTGAGTGCTGCTCAATGCGGGGCGCTCACGGCGTGCTCTCACAGTCTCACCCATTTTTTTACTCCCTGCGTTAGGCTACTAGCTGAATCGTACCCAATTTTGGCGGTTGAATCGCACTAGCATCTGATGAATTTGCAGTAATAGGTGGAGTTGGGATGTTTGCTGCGGAATGTAGGCTGTCTACTGTAACGCGTCATGCTCAATTGGGTAGTTCCGTTCCGATTTCAGTGGGGGGATTCAGTGAGTTTAGCTATGACATGTGTTGGACTTGGATTGGGGTGCTTGATAGCTTGCGAGTTCACAAAGCTTGCAGGTGTTGGCGTCAGATTCCCATTACTGGCGTGGCTTTGAACCAATTTCAGCTGCTTTCTGCTCATTCGGAGGCTTTGGTTAGGGACCGTGTGGATGAACTTTCACATATATTGGCTTTGGTGGGAATGAATTGCCAAATTATTTCATGTTTGGTTATTCTCAAAAAAAATTATTTCATGTTTGGTTAGGCAAAGCAGTTCTGATGTACTTGATTTTGATGGTGCAAATTTGTTGATTGAAAATTATGTGCTGGACTTGGTGAATATTACAATGTTGGTATTGATGGCTGTGGTGGCTGTGGCAACAAGTGTGTAGTTTTCCTAATACTGAAATTTGCTCGCTGGGCATTGTAAGTCAATTTAGTGTTTATACTTCAACTTGGTGATGATTGATATTTGAACTTGCTCCAATTGTCTAATGCTTTCATACATTTTTCTTATATAAAGTGAGATTTTTTCCAAATTTTTCTGTGTCTAATATTCTACAGCTGATGTGGTTGCAAGCTTCAAACTGCAAAGAATGTTTTCGGAGCTTAGTGAAAATAAAACAAAACTTGAGTATTATACTATGATATTTTTGAAGAGATAGGCATTGAAAATTCCATGGTATGTGCTATTGTGCTTCTTCACTCCTTGTCAAATATTGTTGCCGATGTATTCATTTGTTGCTTCTGTTGCTCCAGGTTTCTGTAATTTCTTTTTAACCCACTTCTCAATCAAACTGGTCTACAGTGACATTTGGAATCTGTCCCTATCCAACCAATTCTACCATATCAACCACAGAGTTAAGCATCCTAATATCATATTTAATGTCCTTGGTCATACAGCAGTACAATCTTCAGTTGACACCATCTCTAT
The DNA here is from genome assembly GCA_019279435.1 of Zizania palustris. NCBI lineage: Eukaryota > Viridiplantae > Streptophyta > Magnoliopsida > Poales > Poaceae > Zizania > Zizania palustris. The sequence continues at coordinate 56,022,153 of JAAALK010000286.1, forward strand.
TTGGGGATTCTTCCTCTTTCGAGATTTTGAGGTTTCCTGGTGGCATAACAATTATACCTCCACAAAATGCTTTTGTTGCTCAGAAGCCTGATGCCTTGTTTAATTTCTCGTTGAACTTTCCCATTGATGTGGTACAAAACAAATTGAGTGAATTGAAGGCTCAGATGAAATATGGGCTATTTCTTAGTCAACATGAGGTATGTGGTTCTCCACTTTTAGTTCGTTATATACCAAGTTTAAAGCATTATGCATGTTGTATCATCATCTATCTTGGGGACATTCTTATTCTTCACTAAAATGATAAAATCAAATATGTACATTGGTCAATACAAACCTGTATTATTTGTGTGGTAGCTCATTCATGCCTGTGTGTTTCAATGGATCTCAAATAAATATACCAACAATTATAAGTTAAAACAACAGTTACACTCTTAATTTTAAAACTTGGTATAATTGTAACACATGCTCTACAAAGTCCATTGAAAGAAGATCTGGATCGAGGGTGCATAGAGCACACCAAAACAATTACCGAGTTCTCATTTTCAGGGTTACATTTCCTGTTATATTAATGGCATTTGTGGGTAGTGAGAATAAAGCCGATTAGCACCTCTCTCACACTCACTTGTGGTTAGAACAAACACTCAAACATTCACGCACTGGCTACTGTAGAAAAACTAGCACTGTTCATCTTCCTCAACACAACATAGAAGAAAGAAGCACATAGAAGCTAGCATGAATGAGCACATGGTGAGCCCCGAACACACGCAAGAACTCAACACAGGAACTACATTTTCCTTGCGTCCTTTTCACTCACCCACTAACATCTCTACATGCAACCCACAATTACTTGCATGCAGGTCACCGCTAAATCATGCTATGACTCCACAATTTACTATATCTACATGCAAGCCATAATTACTTGCATGCAAGTTAGCACTAACTCATGTATCACTGCTCTCTCTAGGCATGATCCGACTGCAAAATATCAAGATTAGCTCCAACACTATTGACTTCTACGATGGCCCAAAGACCAATTTTGTTTTTGATTTTTTGACTTCTCTTAGGCCTTAGCTGTGGAAACCTGAATTCTGCCTACTGTCAATGGAAAAAACGTGGATGGGGATAAGTTAGGTACTCATTGCCACTCCCCACTCAACTCAATCAATTCAAAGTCCAGATTGCTGACCAAAGGGATTGCAACAAGTTACTTGTCATCAGTGTTTGTTTCATCAGTAATAACATTTTTGTGCTACTGCTTACTGAATGTGCTATGAGTCTAAGAAAAATTAATGTTTCAAAGGGCATGATTCTTTTCTGACTTTCTGTTGATTTCTGTGATGGCAGATACAAAAACTTGAGTTTTGGTCCTGTTAATTCCCAAATACCCTCCCTGAACTTTGCTTGAGAGTCCTCCTAGCACCCCAAACTATTAAGCCTGGTATTGAGCATTCTAAACTTTCTCATCCACTCCAAATAACACCCTGAGCTTAATGATTTTGCCACGTTGACTAGACCATTGACCAAATAAGAAAAATAAAGCAGGAGCAGATGGCAGCAGCAAGCCAACATGACAAAACCGTTGAGTCAGCATGCTGCATGGGCAAAAACACTATGCAAAACAGCTTAGGGGATTAGTTAGACTGGATGAGAATGTTTAGGGAGCGCATAACAGGTTAATAGTTCTGGGTGCTAGATGGACTCCCAGGCAAAGTTTTTTTTTGGTGGTGGTGGGGCATTTGGACTTTTTCCTGTTATGTTGCTGTTTTTGAAGTGTAGAAAGAGTCTAGTCGGCTGCAAAATCTTGATGTGTTGTGCTTACTGCATACACTTATGTTTTGCCCAGGTTTATTCTGTACCTTTGTATTTCATTGTCATGTGGGGCCGCGTGTACACGCGGAGGCAGCGCGCGCGAGATGTGCGCCGGGCAGCAGAAAGGGAGGCGCGCAAGGCCCAGTAGGGGGGGCTGCGGCTAAGTTTGAAAATAGATCAGGATTGGTAGTTCCTAGCTTTAAGCATTCTGGTAATTGTTAGTTCTTATCATTAGTTAGTTCCTATAACTAAGTCCTAAAGTCTAGGAAGGGTTAGTTGGCCGTAAGGCTACATATATCCCTTGTAAGACAGATTATTGGAATAAGAAGTATTTTACCATCTAATCTCCCACTTCTCCTTCTACCAAGCCACCGGCAAGGGGACAATCCCCAGCCGTCGAAGGGCAGCAGCGTGGGGGTATAACCCTGCTGCAGCTACGGACCGGAACTACGATCTCCGTAGTCGGGGTCCGGCTACTTTGGGCGTCAACGCCCTTGACATTCATCATGAACATGTTTTTTATTCTTGGTGCAACTTTTTTCTGGAAAACAGATCCTATACGTTACGTTGACAAATCTGGAAGGTTCAGCAGTTGACCCTCCTACAATCGTTCAAACATCTGTTCTCCTTTCTGTTGGGGGAGATAGAAAACCACCATCACTGCAACGACTGAAACAGTTGGCTCAAACATTGAAAATTTCTTCTTCAGGAAATTTGGGTTTGAACCACACTGTATTCGGCAAAGTAAAACGGATTAGCCTGTCCTCTTATCTTCAGCATTCACTGAACAATTCAGGCAGCTCACATTCCCCAAGTCCAGCTCCTCAACCTTATAATCAACCACACTCAACCCACCAGGACAGCAATCACAATCACCAGTTCACCACAGTCACCACCACCACCACCACCACCACCACCACGACTTAAGCCATCAGGGTTTGCAGCAATTTCCCCCTGCTCCTGCTCCTCTGCACAGCATACCAACCTTTGTGAGTTGTGATTCTAGCTGTGCACGCAAGAAACTACATAGCAATGCTAAGCATCATTTAGCTCCTCACATGGAACCTCCATTATTGCATTGCATATGACACCTGTAGCTTCTCCAAATAGTTATGAAGTATCAGGTCCATATGTTGATCCGCCATCATTTCATCCGAGGATTCCATCGTCTCCACTTCCTGCCATTGTTGTTCATGCAGTGCCACCAACTGGGAGTGTGGGAACACTCAAAGCTCCCAACAAGTTATCACGAACATTGCCAGCACCATCTATCTGTGAGTCACTTTTCCCTGATTTGTCAATAATATATCTGTATAGTGTATACATGTTGTCAGACAAAGTTTGAACAAAAATTTAAAACTATAGGTGGCACATTTAGCTTGCTAATTGGATCCTGGAATGCATAGTGGGAGATTGCCTGTTCTTTTAGTAATGAGAAGCATCACTAGAATTCATCGATCGAATAATTGACTTCTTGCTGAAATTGGTTGAATTATACTACTATTCCTGATATCATGAAGTATAGCAAACTGCATAAGAAGCACAGGCAGAATTTCAGAAGCAGTTAATTGTTTACCTCTGTCTGCCTCATGTGTCATTGAATCTTGGATAACAGGGTCAGGATTGATGACAAAAAATAAGAAATATACTTTAGGACTTCAATAGATTTGTTAATTTTGTAACTTGTTTGAGACCTTAAAATTTGAGTGTTGGCTGGACGCATAACGATTGGGTACCAACTAAATTTTGGGGCTAAGCTTGAATAACTGTCTTTCCAGTTTCCAACATGATTCTGAACTAATGATATTGAAATCTCTTCATCCTTGAAATTTCATTTTCAGTAGTAATAACTAGGGTCAGTTATAGACGTTTTATCATTAGTTCATTACTAGGGTCAGGTGACTATATCATTACTCCATGCTCAAAAGATTTTAATAGAAGAACTTAAACCCAATATATACTGCACGTTAACAAATGTTAGGGATTTTAGATAGGCAGAAAAAAACTGCAAAAGGAACAACAAAAGTAGTATTGGTATTTTTGAAACTCTCTCTCCTAAAAATACACTAGTTACCGTTTTGAAGTAATGTCAATGGTATTTTGCAGCTCAAATTCTCTTTGCAATAGTATTTTGCAACCCGGCTTATCTACAATGGTATTTTGCAACTTGGTGTTCTTTGTGTGGCACTGATCAAATCTTCTTTCTTTTAAGACTGTCACCTTTTGTCTGTAATTTGATGGTTCCTCTACCCTTTCTCTATCTAAAGTTATTTTATATCATCTCTTTGGAGGTAACTTTCTAACGCATTTGTGCTAATATGATGCCGCATCAGCCTCTGGCCTATTGCCCCAGAAGGTGAAGTTCCTGAAAAAGCTTGGATCACCATCTTGCAAATGGACTCGGCTACAAAAAAAAAGCTTCAGATGGTCGTCTTTGGACTTTGGTGACCCCTCATGTAAATACGTGTATAATGCAGCAGAAGGGTGTGTGGCTGTGGTCAAAGCCGTAGTGATGCCGGGCCCTAATCTGCGCTTTTGCTTTGCACAATCATGCCGCAGATCGAATAAAGGTATGTCGTTTTTGATGAGATTTTAATGAGCAAGATTTCCTCTAGATCGAGAACACCAAAGAGATTGGGTGGGGTCGGGGATAGGGATAGGGATAGGGATAGGAATAGGGATAGGGATAGGAATAGGAATTAGGGATACCGTGTTATTAGGGCATGTACAATGGTAGTTTTAGAGTTGTCTATAAGATGAACATTTTGCAAAAAACCTCATTTCGCAGCAATGAATGATGAGAGAGATGCAAGTCGTCTCTTGGTGAAGAGACAACAAAAGCTCATGCTCCAATGCATATTTAAATATCTATGAATCATGGTTACATACAAGCATTAAATATTTTGTAGACAATTAAACAGACAACTAGTACTGTCTATGGGTTGTACTAGTTGACTATTTAGCTGTTTGTGTTGTAAATTTCAAGAATCTATAGACGACGGCTGTCTATATCATTGTACATGCCCTTACTGTTCCACACTTCCACTCTTGACATTAAGAAACATGCATTCTCTTCAAAATTTCTGCTTAGTGAGAAAAACATCTGTAGCTGTAATGCTTATGATGCAAAATGGAAGATAACAGCAGCATGGAGGAAAATGATATTTACTTCTCTGATGTTGATGATCTCTCTTTCTCTCCCTCTCCCTCTGTATGCAAAGATAATAATACAGTATCACTATTTATGCTCTCGTAATACACTGGTAGAAATCAATGATTCTGCTTTGGGTGGAATAGCTGCTCTTATCAAAGTCAGAATCTGTGTAGAGATTTGGTGAGAGCCTGAGACCATTCAAACAGAACCAGAAAACTGATTGGACAGCAGGACAGGATCATACAAAATTGCTTGAATATCTCAAAAGCTGCCCAAATCAGGTACCGCTTGGAATTTTGTAATCCCTGTGATGCTCAGGATCCTACAATAAAAAGGGAAGGAAATTAAATGAGAGGTGGGGTTGACAGGGGAATTAGTATTCCACACATCTTTATATTTATAGACTAATTTTAATTGTAGACCGAGAATGACATTACCTTTAATTTGTTCTAAAACGTAAGGTATGTTCATATTTTTATGAAAGTCAATATTGATAACTTTTAACTAATAATCAAGCTAAAAATGTCTAGTCTTAGTATTATACATGCCATATAGTAAGATTAATATTTAAAAGTTCTTTTATATGTCATTATTTGAATAGTTAACAGAATTATGTGATTTATATTTTAGAATGAATATGTCATTGGCAAGTGGTTTGCTTCATGGCTGGAAACCTTTTTTTTTCTCGTGTGTATTATATTGCCATTTCAGGTAACTAAACTGCTAAACTATAGATTGATGGCTTAACAGAATAAGCAACGAACCAAAATCCAAACATGTATATAAGTTATCTTTCCATTTCAGATACAAAATCTAGATGTCATAAGTTAATAGCCACTGGATAGAATAAAATAAGCAAATATTTACACAGCCTTCTTTATTTGATTCCAGATGTGGCGTGACTATCAGTTTGAAACCCAAAGGGCTTTCTATTGGTTGATAAAGTGATCAAGGCAGCTATCAACATCTAGTTGTAGGTAATTAAACTACTCAACTATAGATTGATGGATTACCAAAATAAAAAAACAAATATATACTACATGTTTCATATTGTAAGTTATTTGATTTTTTAAGTCAAACTCTTTTAACTTCGAATAAATTTAAATAAAAATATATTAACTCGTTTACATTATCAAATAAAGACTATTGAACATATTTAATGGTCAAATTAATGAAACTAACTTGATGTTATAATTGTTGATGTATTTTTATGAAGCAATCAATGTTGAAAATGTTTAACTTTGAAAAAAGATCGAACGATTTACAATATATAACAACAGAGAGAGTTTTAGATACAAAATATATAGATGTATCATAACTCATAAGTTAATAGCCTTTGGATAGAATAAAGTATGCAAACATGTACATAGCTAGAGTTCTTTAATTATTTGATTCCAAATGTGGCGTGACAATCAGTTGAAACCCACTTTTGTATTGGTTGATAAAGTGATCAACATCAGCATCTCGTTGGTAGGTAGTGGGAGGTAATTTCAGGGCCAGGACAAGGAATTGAAGCTGCAAAACAAAACGCAGATAGTTTATGTGAAGATCCAGCTGATGGTGAGCCATCAAGGGGGAAAAGCGTAGCAAAAATGGATTAGCAACAATGACACGTACCTGATGACGATTAGAATAAAAGTGGTTGCTCTTGGAGAAATCGAATTCCAAGCTAGCTAGCTTATTCTTCCTCCGGCCATTTCTCGGCAAAGTCTATTTCACGTCTCTAAAACTTTGACAAAAGTTTGAAATCCATTTCGGTTTTGGTTTCGTCGGCGCCACCAACAACTTCTTTGCCATGTCAGCTTGATCAACTGCTGGACTGTACTAGAATACAAGTCCACTTCACATCATTCAAGGCTCAAGTTGCTGGGCTCTTGAATTTGGGATGCGGATGGCCGAGATATGATAGATCCGGTGAGGGCATGCATGGAATCATCTCTTTTTTATGGGATAGAGTGATTTTGATTTTAGCTTCTATTTGGTACTATTAGATAGGATGACACTAATTTTGTTTGGTCAGAGAGTTAAAATAAGTTATATTTTTATAGATATTTTGTGAAGCATGTAGTGTGTATAAGTATGTACGTACCACTATCACTCGAGACTCGCCTAGCTACATGTGCATGTCTCTTTGTTACATGAGCTTTGATTATATATTTATATAGATGAATATAACAAATAATAGAATGACTTGTATTTAAAAATAAAGAGAGTATCACCTAAGGCCATCTCCAATGGTGCATGCAAAGCAGATCATAGTCCTATGTGGCTTCTTATGTACCGATTCATTCACTGGAACAGTAAAATTTAGGGAATCTTTTCATAAATCAATTCAAAAATATGCACCGATTCATACTGCTTTTAAACCACAAATGGTCCACATGTAAGAGAATTAGTAGACACATAAGATGAGAGAGAACGAGTGGTACAGTAGTTTTACTTTTTTCTCTCTCTTTAGTGGGTCCCATGTAACTCATAAAAAATGTGAGAGGATTGAAAATTATTTTGGTTGATGATACATTGGATGTCGTATGAATCGATTTACTATTGAAGATGCCCTAAGCCTACTCTTTCCGTCACCGGAGCTCGCCCATCACCGCCTAAGGTCGTCCCACGCACTGCCTTGCTTGTGCATGCACACGAAGGTGAGACACTTGTCCGTTCAGTTCACTACATCTGATATAAAAATTATCTCCCAATATCTTCTTCGAACTAAACACATTTTAAAAAATAAGATATGTTTCACCCGGTCCCACGAAGCAAAGGACATCTTGAGCGTCTCTCAGATATATGCATCCAGCAGGACCACTCTGTGGTGCCCAAACAGTGAAAGCTAGCTAGCTAGCTCTTCGATCGACTGGGCTCCATGCATGCATGCTGTACATGGCATGAACTCAATTCTCTTTCGCTCCACTTTTCGTCTTCTTTTCTGATGAGAATGTTTCACCTCTGTTGCACTGAAGCGTCCGTTTACGTATGCTGCTATCCTCTCTAGCTAAAAACTTGCAGATTTGTTGAAATACAAATATAAGGATCCAGACATGCAGATTAAAAACATTTAACATGCGAGGATTTTCTGTTTCGTCTCCAATGCTAGCTGGGACTGGAAGACGACCTGGTACGTACTTCCCCAATACATACACACACAAACAGATCGTTTTGCTTCTTAATCCCCGCGTCATGCTCCGTGAACAATCTAAATTTTTTTCTCATGATTGTAAAACTCATTTGTATGTAATCTGCTAAAGAACTGAAAACATAGCTAGGTTTCTTGGTATTCTCATTAAATTCTTCAAACACATGCAATCCCTAACTAACTAATTGTTACTAATTAACGAGCTAGATTTGTTAACGCTCTCTTCATAGAAAGAAAAGAAGATCATGATGAATGAAGGATACAATCGATAATGATCATATCCTACACGATTGCAGAAACGCACTAATTAAGTGTCAACTAGCTAATTAAGTTTAGTTAGCTATTAAGCAACTAAGTAACCACCTTGTTCATTAGATCTGTCCATCGATCACCACCTCACACACCAAACTCACATGATTGCGCAATTAACATTGCCAGAAACACAAGCTTTGTTGCTGCATGCTAAATGAAAAGTGTTGTTTAATTAAGAAACATAGCAGGCCGAATTACTGGAAAATATAATTAATACACATACATCATATCGCAGGAGCATGGTGTTAGACCATAATCATAATGCCAGATCTAGTCTAGAAGCATGAACACATTAAGAACACTACATTAGGCGGAAAGTGTTACCCTGTCCAAGAGCTTGATCGTCGGCCATTTTGGTTGTTGGTGGAGAGGAAACAGAGGCAGCAACGGCGTTGGCCTGACGGTGTTGTTGCCGGATCAAGTCCCTCCTCCCTTCGGGGCGCCACCGGCACTGTCCGGGGACGGATCTTGAGGTCGCCGTCGCCACGATGATGGGCAGCGACCTTCAGATCGATCCAGCGCCCTTTTGGATCGGTGTTTAGGAAATATGGGGTGGTTTCAACAGAATGAGAACGTTAGCCTCAAAATGTCGCCTTCCACCCCTTTTATATATGGCGCTGTTCGATCTGGGACCGCAACCATGGAGTTGATTGCACCTCCGATCATGGCGCGCATTTAGTGGACCTTGATCAGGCTTTCCATAACCGAAAGAATCAATCTGTTTCCGTTTTATTTGTTTCCCGAAATTTACTGATTCCTTATTTTCGTTTGCCTGACAGATCACTTTCCAACATTCTCCCCTCTGATCGTTAGGCTAACATAAGTCCACTCTTAGTGAGATCAATACAAGAGATGATGAGCAACAACAGTGAATAAAATCCCATTGCCACTCATGTACCTACTATGTATCAATTCACCTTGATAGGATAGCAACATTACTTTAGTCATAATGGGAGTTGGTTGTTTAAATGGCCCGTCCAGGATCAAAGGCTTTCCAATAAACCCATGCCGGCAACATGTTCTTGAAAAATATTGGGAGGTAAGCCTTTAGTTAACGGATCCGCAAGCATTTTCTTAGTACTTATATGCTCCAAATTAATGGTGTGATCCTGGACTCTTTCTCTCACCACAAGATACTTAAGGTCAATGTGCTTGGCAGCCCCACTTGACTTATTGTTGTGTGAGAAGAAAACTGCGGCTTTATTATCGCAGTATAATGTTAGTGGTTTACTTATGCTGTCCACCACTCTTAAACCGGGGATAAAATTTTTAAGCCACATGGCCTGCCCCACAGCCTCATAACATGCTATAAACTCAGCGTACATCGTAGAGGATGTAGTGATCGTTTGTTTGCAACTTCTCCACGATATGGCTCCACTTGCAAGCATGAAGACATATCCTGATGTGGATTTTTGAGAGTCTGCACATCCTGCAAAATCAGCATCTGAATAACCAATTACCTCAAGGTTATCAGTTCTTTTGTACGTTAGCATGTAATGTTTAGTTTCTTGCATATAACGCAAGACTTTCTTAGTGGCCTTCCAGTGCTTCAATCCTGGATTAGATTGAAATCTGCCAAGTAGCCCGGTAATAAATGCTAAATCAGGACGTGTGCATACTTGAGCATACATAATGCTTCCAACAGCTGAAGCATAAGGAATCGACTTCATTTGATCGATCTCTAATTGATTCCTTGGACTTTGGAATGCTCCAAGCTTATCACCCTTTACCACTAGGGCAGCCGTACCAGAACAGTTATGCATATTATATCTCTTAAGCACCTTTTCAATATATGCCTTTTGAGATAATCCAAGCATACTTTTAGTTCTGTCTCGATAAATTTCTATGCCCAAAACATAAGAGGCATCACCTAAGTCCTTCATATCAAAATATGATGATAGAAATCCCTTTGTCTCATGCAGTAAATTTTTATCACTGCTCGCTAATAGGATGTCATCCACATATAATACTAGGATGATGAACATACTCCCCTTGGTCTTTATATATATACAATTGTCCACTTGATTTTCAATGAAGCCAAATTTCTTAACGACTTCATCAAACTTAAGGTACCACTGTCTGGATGCTTGTTTCAATCCATAAATGGATTTCTTAAGTCTGCATCCCATATGTTCCTTGCCTTCTACAACAAAACCTTCTGGTTGAGCCATGTACACATTTTCTTGCAAGTCACCATTAAGGAATGCAGTTTTAACATCCATTTGGTGTAACTCTAGATCATAATGAGCTACAAGTGCCATTACAATTCTGAATGAATCCTTCTTGGAGACAGGAGAGAAGGTCTCGGTATAGTCAATTCCTTCTTTTTGAGTAAAGCCCTTAGCTACAAGCCTTGCCTTGAACCTTTCAATCTTCCCCTTGGAGTCATATTTAGTTTTGTAGACCCATTTACAGCCTACCTTCTTGACTCCATCGGGAATTTCTACTAAGTCCCAAACATCATTAGAGCTCATAGATCTTAACTCATCCTCCATAGCCTCAATCCATTTTTGTGAATTTTCACTCATCATGGCCTCTTTATATGAAGCTGGATCATCCATTTTCCCTATGTCGTTTACGTCTTCACTTATGTACACGACATAGTCGTTAGGAATGGCACTTCTTCTTTCACGTAGTGATCTTCTTATGGGTTGAGGTTCATTATTTTCTTCATGGGACTGTTGAGGCTCCACCTCTTGTTCATTATCAGGTGGGGCCTCATTTGTCCCGGAACCCTCAATTTGTTGCTCGTCCACTATAGGTGCATCCTCAGTTTCAATAATTGCAGGTGCAGCGCCAATATTTTCAGTTGAAGGCGCGGTACCTGCATGAGGTGCAACTACAGTTGTAGGGATAAAATCATCATGATTCATCGGTGAGGAATCAAAGTTCCGAACCTCTTTAAGATCAATCTCCCTTGGAACTGAGCTTACATCACACTCCAAGAACACTGCATGTCTTGTATCAGTAAATTTTGTGGTACGGTCTGGACAATAAAATCGATAACCCTTGGACCTTTCGGGATATCCAATGAAATGACAGCTTATAGTCTTGGGATCTAATTTCCCAATTTGTGGATTAAATATTTTGGCCTCTGCCGGACAGCCCCACACATGGAAATAATTTATGCTAGGCTTCCTACCAGTCCACAATTCATAAGGGGTCTTAGGGACTGATTTACTTGGAACACGGTTAATTATGTGTGCGGCAGTTTTTAACGCCTCCATCCACAAACTCAATGGCAATGTAGAATTACTAAGCATACTTCGCACCATATCCATTAGAGTGCGGTTTCGCCTTTCAGCTACACCATTTTGCTGCGGTTCATAAGGCAGCGAGTACTGAGCGACTATGCCATTCAGTTGTAAGAATTTCGCAAAAGGGCCAGGAATTTGTCCATAAGGGGTATGTCTCCCATAATATTCTCCTCCTCGGTCTGATCTTACCACTTTAATTTTAACATTATGCTGATTTTCTACTTCAGCCTTAAATATTTTAAATTTTTCAAGAGCCTCAGATCGTTCACGTATGGGATAAATGTAACCATACCGGGAGAAATCATCGGTGAAAGTAATGAATGAGTTATAACCATCCACCGTTGTAACATTAAAGGGACCACATATGTCGGTGTGAATAATTTCTAAGACACCCGAACTACGTGTAGCTCCATCTTTCTTGATATGCTTTACAAATTTTCCTTTAATACATTCCACGCAATGGTCTAAATCAGAAAAGTCAAGTGGCTGGAGTATCTCTTCCTTAATGAGACGCTCCATTCTCCCCCTCGAAATATGGCCTAAACGACAGTGCCATAATTTCGAAGAAGTCTCATTTTCACTAGTACTTCTCTTACGCTTATTTGTGACATCGCACACATTCATCACAGGGAAGTCAGTAAGGGATAACATATAGAGCATTCCTTGCCTAGGAGCAAGGCCAACAACTTTATTATTATGTTTAATAATGCACTTATTGTTCCCAAAGACACACTCATAACCCTCATCTTCTAACAAAGCGACAGAAATTAAGTTTCTCTGTAATGAGGGTACAAATAAAACATTATTTAAAATGAGTGTAAACCCGCCATGAAGTTCTAATGGGAGAGTCCCGACGGCTTCAACCTTCGCTTCACGCCCATCAGCCACTTTGAGATTTCTCTCCCCTCTTGTGGTCCGGGCGCCAAGGAATCCCTGTGATGAATTCGTGACGTGCACAGTGGCACCAGAATCAATCCACCACGTGTTTAAGGAATAATAAGTAAAGAAGGACTCGTTAATGAAATAAATTATGTCATCATTACCTTTCTTAGCGAGCCATGCCTTAAATTCAGAACAGTCCCTTCTTATGTGCCCCCAATCCTTACAATGGAGACACCTAGGACCCTTCTTCTCTTTTGAGGCATCTTCCTCCTTAGGAGCTTCTTTCTTGGGGGGATCATAAGGCTTCTTCCCTTTTCCTTTCTTGTAATGAGAAGCTTTCCCACTAATCTTGCCATGACCAAAATTTTTCTTCAGATCTTGACTTATGAGATTTATAAAGTCTTTATTCTCAGCCCTGAGCCTTTCCTCTTCTTGGCTACATTTTGCAATTAGTTCAGCCAAGGACCACTTCTTATCGCTCCCATTATAATTAATCTTGAAGTTGTCAAAAACACCGGGGAGCGACAACATAATGTAGTGGACAAGATATGGCTCCGGAAGAGGCATCTCAAGATCCTTCAATTTGTTGGAGACATCAATTAACTTAAGGATGTGCTCCCTCACACTTCCACGTCCATCATACTTAGCATGCATCATTTTTGTCATGAGCATGCTAGCATTAGCTTTAGAGGATCCTTGGAAGTGTTCCTCAATTTTGGCCATGAACTCCTTTGCACTTGATGGAGTCTTGGGAAGAGCCCCTCTTATGGCAGGGTTGATAGAGTGGTCCATGATCATTAATGCCACTCTATCAGACCTCTCCCATTGGGCTTTAGCCTTTTCATATTCAGCCATACGGTGTACCAAGGTGGCATCATTATCACCTTCACTTACTGGTACAACAGGCTTGTCTTCACGAAAGGAGTGATCTCGGTCCATAATGGCCAAGATTAGCATTAGTTCACCCTTCCACTTAGTGAAGTTAGTTCCCCCTAGCTTTTCAACACCGTTCATGTAGGTAACGATGCTGGAGGGCGTCATCACTGATCAAATAAATAATGAATGATTAGTAAGGTAAAATTGACATAAATAAAGCATGTAATTAACCTACGTTGGCTTGATTAATTAAACATGCACCAAAATCACACATGAAAATACTTCGCATCACCGTTGGGCAGAAACGAAATATTCATAAACAGTGCGTAGAACGCATAAATAAATCAGCTTTGGCCAGAAATTATTTATACGCAATAACATAATCCCATAATGCAAGTAAATCATAAACAATCTCTAAATAAATTTCCCGTTGGTTCCATTTATTCAGAGACATCATCAGAGAATTTTCTAGGAATTTTACATGATTTTCCATTGCAAATATAATCAATTATGCAATTTATACGAATGAAACAGAAGGAAAAAGAGTCTGGTAAAATAATCTGGAAACATAAATCAGTAACATGCTGAATTTTATCACAGGCCGAAAAAAAAAAAATAGCCGGCAAACGCAGGCCGGATTCAGCCCAGTCTGTCTCAGGACGTTGCGCACCCGTCTGGGCTGACAGCCCATAAAGTCAGCTCCCTCGGTCCCTAGAGATCTGAACCGTTCAACATGATCGACGGTTCTCATCGCGCGCGCCTGGGACAAAACCAATACTTGACATCATCCCGAACCCTAACTTCATTTCACTTTCTCCCTCACCCAGTTATTGCCGTGCGGCGCGAGGCAAGCGAAAAAATTGTGTGCGAGGCGCAGTAGAGCGGGTGTCGCTGGTGCGCTCGTCACTGGGGCTGCTGCCAGGAGGAAACCCTGGAGAGCAACGTGTGCTGTTGCAGGTACGATGGGACCAAATCCGACAGCTAATGGGAGCACTCCCAATCCAGCAGCGACCACGGCAGCACGTTATGCCATGGAGCTCAAATCAAAACCGGCGCAGCCGTTGGAAAAACCCGCATCATGGAGAAGCCAGGGGCCAGATAAGTCCCGCATTACAATATTAGGGTTTAGGTTTTTGGTTTTTTTTTTTTTTTTTGGATTTCACAGGCTTCCGCCGAACTATGATTAGCAACCGAGGGATTATTCCTTTCATTTTTTTTTTTTAATCCTCGTTCTTCATGCTAACCGAGCTTTATCCCCCCAAAAAAACTTAAGCATAGACCCCAAACCGAGAAAGGGCTAATCTCAGTTGATTAAAACTAACCCTAACCATAAACAAGATCTTCCTGACGTGCAACCATAAAATTAATTCACTAAATAAACAATTAACAGTAACCTAATCATGCATAATCAACTATTAACCGAGAGCAATTAGGCATGACAGGACATCAATCAACTAGAATTAGGCCTAATCAGTGACGTTAACCCAAATAAAACATAATATTACTTCATCAACCAATCAACCGAGGCAATAAAACGTAAACCTCTAGGCACAGGATCATTCTAAGGTTCAAGATCCAGACTAGCATGGCTCTGATACCACATGTTAGACCATAATCATAATGCCAGATCTAGTCTAGAAGCATGAACACATTAAGAACACTACATTAGGCGGAAAGTGTTACCCTGTCCAAGAGCTTGATCGTCGGCCATTTTGGTTGTTGGTGGAGAGGAAACAGAGGCAGCAACGGCGTTGGCCTGACGGTGTTGTTGCCGGATCAAGTCCCTCCTCCCTTCGGGGCGCCACCGGCACTGTCCGGGGACGGATCTTGAGGTCGCCGTCGCCACGATGATGGGCAGCGACCTTCAGATCGATCCAGCGCCCTTTTGGATCGGTGTTTAGGAAATATGGGGTGGTTTCAACAGAATGAGAACGTTAGCCTCAAAATGTCGCCTTCCACCCCTTTTATATATGGCGCTGTTCGATCTGGGACCGCAACCATGGAGTTGATTGCACCTCCGATCATGGCGCGCATTTAGTGGACCTTGATCAGGCTTTCCATAACCGAAAGAATCAATCTGTTTCCGTTTTATTTGTTTCCCGAAATTTACTGATTCCTTATTTTCGTTTGCCTGACAGATCACTTTCCAACACATGGTAGTTGTCCATGGAAATTTTGTCGGTTTTGTAGCTTCAGTTTAGGGGTAGCCCGTGGCGAGGCACTCCTCCCAGAACTTGCGGTCCTCTTCCTGCCGCCTCGCCGCCGTCGCCTTCGGGTCGTCGTCCACGTCGTCGTGGCGCTCGCCGCCGGCGCGGTGGTCGCGATGATCCGCCGCCCTGCTCGCACTCGGCGGCGGCCAGAGGAAGCTGACGCCGACGCCGCCGCCGCCGCCGCCGTCGACCTGGCTCCACCACGGAAGGCTGCTGACGGAGGAGCTCCCTAATTTGTCGTCCCGCTCTCGCCACGCCACGGTGCCTTCGCCGCCGTCCACGCAGCTGCCGCATCCGTCGTCGTCGTCGTCGTCGTAGCCGCAGCCTACGCTATCATCGGAGAGGTCGCCCACGCTCGCCTCCTCCGCCGCCGGCTCCTCCGTCGTCGGGCACCACGACTCCGCCACGCCCTCCTTCCAGCACCCATGCCAGCCACCAACAACCCGGGTGCACGCGTACGGCAGCAACTGCGGCCGTCCTACGACCACATCCGCCGCCGCCGGAGTGGGCAGCGCTGCCTGCACCGGAGACAGTGGCGCCGGAGGCGGAGGGCGGTGAGGGACCATCTGGTCCGGAGGCCGCACGTTGGTCATCAGAGGGAGAAAGAGAGAGACGAAATGCTTCTGGTTTTTGGTTAAGTCTCGGGTGCTTCTTGCCAATTGCCACCCGCTCATCTGCACGCGTGCGCGACACACTACACGTGATATATAGAGAGAGAAGCCAATGGGATAAACATTTGAGTTCATTATACTTTACACTGGTAAAGCGCACGTTGTTTCACTCTATATTATATTTAACTTATACTTTCAAGTATAAAACACGATATATTACAATAAGTTTCAATTTATATTTGCACTTTATTTGGAGTAGAATATTTATATTACTTTAAAAATAGTTAGTGACAGTAAATGTGTGTTACTCGTAATCTTTCTTATTAACACGTGGATCTTAATTATCAATGTTTACTATGTTTGAAACCAGCGTAAATTTGAGTGAAACTCAATTTAAATTATGTTTGACGGAGTTTAAAGAAAATTTTATGAAATTTAGTTAAGTCTGATGGCGTGTGTGTATATATATATATATATATATATATATATATATGATGCAACTTATTTTGAAGCAACATTAGTGTAAGGAAAAAATATACTAAACGAGGCAAAATACAACTCAATTAGTTTTAACTATTTTTGTCTACTAAATGAAGTGGGTACGGGCACATGCAGGAGGAACATTTAGCGACGTCATTCTGGGCATTAACAAATTAAATACTAGTAGTTTTTTTTGGCTGCAATTGCAAATCGAGCAATTCGAACTACCGATCTATCTTCTATGTAATTAATTACTCTCTCCGGTGTATAAATAATAGTCGTTTCGGTTTTTATTGAGAGTGTATAAATATTAATCATCTCGTCAATCGAAGCATTGCTGTTAAATGGGATGTGCCCATCGAGAGTTGAAATTAGATAACATCACTAAAATCTAGGCTTCTTAATCAATTAAAACAACTCTCGTAACTTTATTTGGAGTACATATTTTCCGTACTTGGACAAATCGCACTCTTTCCTAGCGCCACCACGTGTGTACTGTATATCCTACCTCATTTAGGGCCGAGGAAGGGACCCCTGGGTTCTTAAAATTATTAAGAACTCCGTTTTATAATATAATAACTTAATGTTTTATTATTATGACACGGAGGAATTAAACCGTGTTTGGTGGCGTACGCGTATGTATGTGTGTGTGTATATATATAATATATATTTCATCACCAACTATTCAAACAACAAAATATAAAATCTAAATATTTTAACAAATTTGTTAGTGAAAAATTATAAACTTTCCTAAAAGTATCGGTCCATCTTATATTTTCGAACCGACATGGTAAAAGTCTAGCCTAAAAGTAAGATTAATTCAGAGAGTCGTAAAGGGAATAACATTGTTTGTTAGGGTCCGTTTTAGATCGGCCTAACTTATTTTTAGTAACTAAAGTTTAGTCTTATTTAATCTCTAAAGTTCCAAATAACCTTACTTATGGGGACTGAACTTTAATCCATAAGTCACTAAAAGGTTGCTTATTAGGACTAAAAGGTACGTATCATAGACATCATCTACCTTCATTTATGGCTGTTTAGGAAGAGTAATATAGTCATTGTATAGTAATTTAGTTTATATATCTAAACAAAAAGACTAAATTTTAGTCCCTATTAAATAAATAAGTTTTAGTCCTTAAAAATAAATATGTGCAATCCAAATACGACATTAACCACAATTAAACGATCTTACAGAAACCCTTTATACGGCTCGTGCAATTAATCAGACGAAATCGGTAGAGACGATGATACCTGTGCGTGCCTTCTTCGAGATGGACATGCAAATTGCACAAGAAAACAGCAGGCTGTGTGACGCTGACACGGACGGGTGCCAGCTGCTGATTTGAATTTGATTCCTCCTTCTAGAAGGCCACCAGTGCTGGGTTGCCATATGCAGTGGGCTGCCTGCCTGCCTTCTAGAAGGATGCCACTAATGAGAGAGACGTCTCCAAGAAAGCAAGCTAAGCTGCCAGGGCATGTCCTTAATTGCAACTGTTTCAATCACTGTACTTGTTAGAGTTAGGCATCGTATCGTTTAGAAACTAAACTAAATTTAGACTCCATTATTCATTTGATTAAACTTTAATCTACGTCTAGTTGTTTCTAATTACTAAAGGTTATTAAAACAGTTTAAATCGATGGAAAAACTTTAGTCACCATTTGTTTACCGTCACATTCCATTCAGTTAATGTTCACAACAAAAACGAATGATCTGTTGATTTCCACGGCCCAATAACTGTACGGGTAAGATATTTTATTAAAAAATAGTATGTGCATGAGGCGTTTGTTTCGATGAAAAAAATGGGTATAAATATTTTTACCCCCGTTACTTGTTTGGTGCTTGCTTGCCCTTGTAAACATCGCGATAAATAATTCATTTATTACGGTTTTTAACTATCAAAACAATTTATGGAAATCGGATCAGTTGTTAACCGGTCGTTTAGGCATCGGCCATGTCATCGTAGCTTATGCTTTTCTCATGGGCAAACTTAACGTACGAGTTGCCGGTAGTGGAGGATCGACGGGTTTTAGCAGGATTTTGCTCTTCCCTTTTTGACTAAGGGTTGACGTTGACGGTGTTTGTCTCACGCGTAGCCAAGTTGACAACAATGTCTTTGTTCTTGAGAAACCAGACAAGTCTTATCTGTTGTTGCGACTGCTGTTGTCAGGTAAGCAAGTGGGACTCCACACTCCACCCCAACGTAGTCTTCTCTGGTTAGATCGGATTTTGTAATCCTCTTTGCGATAACTATACATAATATTTATTAATTACAAATTATACACAAAAAGGGCATTTGGTCTAGTGGTATGATTCTCGCTTTGGGTGCGAGAGGTCCCGAGTTCGATTCTCGGAATGCCCCTTGACTAAAATTTTTCTTTTTTTGTGTGTGTGTTCCAAGCTGACTTGCTTTTGGAACTACGGTGCCATGAATAAATCCGTAACACATAATTATTGAAAAAAAAAACTCACTTTCTCAGCATCGCGGGAACGGCGAGATGCGCCGACAACCACCCACAGGCAAACCGTGCTGACGGGCAAATGGGATGGTGGTGATTGCAATTTGCAATCCGAGATTCGCGCTCAGTTACTTGCAAAAGCAACAACGTAGCGATGCAACGAAGTTCCGAGAAAAAGCACGTCCATTGATCGACCAGCGACTCTCCAAAATCACACGTTCAGTTTAAGGTAACAAAACACAGTTCATTGGGCGCCACTGACGTGGCCGACAGAATGATACACCAAATCAGGCATAGATCAGGTGTTTATTATTATTTTAGAATCTAGAGTAGCCACTGTCAGGAGAGACGAAACGGAGGGTTCACGTTGATCAGTCGGGTGAATTCAGCCTTGACGTCCGATGATCCCTGAATTCAGAAGGTAGAACGATAAGAACATAAAGGAACCGAGGAATCCATCGGGGTGTGTGATAGGAAGAAGATTTACAGCTGGGCTGTATCGTTAGAACCAACTAGTTCCTTACATAGATTGTTTTATTCTGCTTTGGAAAAAGTGAGTAGTTTATTTGTGAGTGGTAGAATTTATTTGATAGGTAAATATGGAAGAAATGGTGAAAAAATGCATAAAAGATTTAAAACAACTTATATTTGAGAGAGTTAAGAAAGCTAAAATGACTTATATAAGAAATATAAAAGGAATGGAGTAACTTACCACAAGCAACTCGGCCACCAGCATTTCCAGTGGACTTGCTGAGCTCGTGCCCACCTAAAAGAGCATCAAAGACCAATGAATTGCATGTAAGCTGCACAGATCACTGGAATGGACATGTCTCCAAGTAAAAGAGGGAAATAGATTACAGGTTTACAATGAAGAGCACAGATAGGCACGTAGGTGCGTAGCGGAACAGAATGGATGATCAATGCATCACTAGATTCTTTTTTCAGAAAATTCAGTCTTATAAAAACATACACAGTATGGTGAAAACAAGGACAAGCATGCACCAGACAGGTAGCAAAATGTAATAATGCGGCTGAATAATATGTTAGTGCACATCAGCCAAAACAGGTTGGAACCATGCAAGAGTAATGTTTTCCTTCATCCAGGGTGAAGATCAGACGGGTAACCAATAGAGGCCTCAGTTCAAAATAGAAGCATAAAAGTACTACATGATGCATGATGCACTACTCTACAGTGTGCCATGCAAAGTTCAAATATCATCAAGGATAGAGGCACAAGAGTCAACAACTTGGTACAATCAAATCAAAGGTATAAATAGAAATTGTTAGTTGTCATCATAGACCTATCAGAATCCATAGCCTTCCTTAGTAAGACATAAGAAATAGAGCACACAACACACCAAAAAATGGGCATAAATAGTCCTGTGCAGTATTACCCTTTCCAAGATCATCAGGATCAGCATGCACAACAACAGCTCTGCCAATGATTGAATTTGGTCCAGTAAGTGGAATCTGCCATAACAATTTTTTCCATGTACCCACGTTAACCAAAAAACAAAGGAAAATACCAGGGTAACATCAGAATAACAAAGGGACACACAGTTTGCTTCTATATAACAAATGACAGAGAATGCTCATTTCTTGAATGTCGAGTTACCTGACTGTCAACGACATCAATGTTAGCAACCCCTGGCAGCAGAGAAATAAACTCTCAGAAACAAGAATAATACACTATTACTAAAATTGAGCGATGCAGTTGAGGAATACAAGAACAAAACAACAATTTATTTTGTCAGAACGCAAGTATGACCACTGACCACACATAGGCCCACTAGCAGGTATGGAACAGATCAGAATAGAGGGAAGAAGAACAAACCATCTTCTCCAACTGTTATATTTCCAAGATCACCAGCATGGCGTGTCTCATCTTCTGGTGCCCCATGCTCCTTACCCGCAGGATTGTAATGTGGTCCTACATTAGGAAACAGATGATAACTTGGTATCGATCCTCATCATACAAATAGGCAAATCCAAGATAAGTGATGATAACAATAATAATTACCAGTTGACATGCAGCCATTTGTAGTGTCACCAAGTGCATGCACGTGGAACCCATGGAGACCAGGCTTGAGGCCAGCGATACTTCCGGTCACAGTGGTTGGACCTAAGAACAAAACAAACCAGTAAATCTCAACAATGTGCAGACTAAGATTCAAATGTCACGTCAATCATGGAAGAGGTGATGACTAATGACATACCATCTCCCTCTTGGACAAAAAAGATAGTGCCTTTAACAGTCTCACTGCTACCAAGCACAACAACAGCCTTCACCATTGTTTATGTGATCTGCAAACAAATTCAACGAAACACCATTTTCTTAGCATGGGTTAGAGGCAGCCTAGAGGTCCTAAATCCCAAGAAAAAGGCATTGCGTGTTACGAACATCAACTCATGGGTAGGATAAGGTTCCAAAGACCAGTATAAATGCGAGATCGCTCTCGTAAACACCGAGTTCATTCTGAGCGCCAGGAGACTCAAATCAAGCTAGAGCTAAGTTTAGGATTTTTTATTGCCTAATTATAATAGAGATACATGGTCCCTTTTTACAGGGCTGGACCCTGCTACAGCACCTCGTGACCATTAATTATGAATAGTAGCTCTACCCACTAAGAATACAATCTCTAATTCCTAACTTAAACCAATACCTTCCTAACTAATGGATGTAATACCAAAATAATTATATCTCTATCCTAATAACCTACCATTTTATTTAGGTAATAGATATTATTATTGTAGAAGATAAACTCTTCATTAATGGCACTGCTACAATAACGTTTGGCTCAACCATCTAATTATTCTATAGCATGCAAACCAATACTAATCATAAAGCAAATAAATG
This sequence comes from Zizania palustris, assembly GCA_019279435.1. NCBI lineage: Eukaryota > Viridiplantae > Streptophyta > Magnoliopsida > Poales > Poaceae > Zizania > Zizania palustris. The sequence continues at coordinate 56,044,194 of JAAALK010000286.1, forward strand.
CCCAAGCCAGTGCCAGTATACTAAAGAAACACAAACTCGTCCATCCATTCGAGACAAACAAAATACAACTCTCCTTCAAATGGAAGAACTGAGCCTCACACTGGCTGTTGCCTGTTGGCAATGTAGCCTCCACCAATACACAGGACAAATCCACGGAAACGGTTTAATGGCCACAATAAACATGACGGCCATCTTGACTAGTCCAATCATTCCCAAATCTACATCCATCCCTTCTCCCAACGTATCATGCCCAGGTACCCAACACCACATTGGCATAACATCTAAACAGCATGCCTTGAATTGCTACGCCAGTAAACAGTTGGAAGACTATTGCGACTGCGAGTACTTGGCAACTAAATTCATCTCCTCAACAGCATCACCACAGGCTGAACAAGTAACAGATCTCTTAAACAACACATTCTAAAACTTTGATTAATATCGCCTCAGTCATCAAAAGGAGCCAAATCAAGCCCGGGCTGCTCCACCAATCGCTCCAAATCACACCGAACACCTGAGACGAACCGCAACGATCAACCAGCCAAAACCCAAACCCAAACAAAACCGAGAGGGGAGAATGCAGCGCTCGACGGAAAAAACGAGGCGCGGTCGAACAAGCCTAGGACCTTGGGGATTCGGTTAGGTTTGGATCGGGGGCAGCGGTAGCAGAAGCAATACCTCAGGCGACCCCTGCGGCGAGGTGGAGGAGGTCTGAAGGAAGAGGGGAAGAAGGCGACCCCTAGTTTGAAACCTGGCGCTTCTGGAAGGTTCGTCCTCCTCCTGCGGCGCGCTTGACTGGGAGAAGAGGAGAGCAGAGAAGCAGCAGCCCAGGGGCAGGCGGGACGCCGGGACGCGTGGTAGGTGTGGTGGTATTTGTAGTCTTGCCGCAACTCTCCGCTGCTTATAAAAATGTATTAAACAATTACAATTATAAAACATAATAATAATATTAATATCAAAAAACGTGTAGTATCAAACAATAAAACAATTACAATAAATATAATTAATTTCGTAAAAAAAACAAAAAACATGTGATATCAAACAATTACAATAATTTTATAAAAAATATCAATAATTATAGTACCGAATACATTTTATTAAATCGATTGTTAAATATATGTTAATACTAGATTTATTAGGATTATAAATGTTGATATATTTTCACGTAAACTTGGTTAATGTATAAAAGGTTGGATGACTTCCAACCGGCTGCTAATAGTTTTCCACACATATTACTTCTTTTTCGACGGAGTAAAATAGAATTAAGCATTCAACGAGGAAAGTGCCAAAGTCAGTGCGTGTTTGAAAAATGCACGGAGCCACGACATAGGATGTGCAAGTCCACGTGTAGAATTGGCGTACACTAAGAAAGAGCAAGTTTAATAATATAGCTAGTTGTTGGTTTTATATTTATATCATGTCACATGTAGTTAATTTAATAGCTAACTTATATAATAGTTAGTTGGTTATATATATCATAAATTTAATGTGTAACATATTACAACATCTCACAATATTCATTAGAACCTGTGTAAATTCTTATAGCCTACTTACATAAACTTATTATACTTGCTCTAAACCGTCCTGTGCCGGTTTTGAAACGTCGATCGGGTCTCTGGCTTCTCTGCCTGCTCACCTACCACGCCGAAAAGATTGAACTCGGTTATTAATTATTCTGGCGATCGATCCAGATCGAGCAGTTGCTGCCTACAACTAGCCAACTACTATCATCGTACGGCACGTCCGGTTACTGTTATAGTCACATAATTATCGTAGTAACTGAGTTAAGTACTACTGAACCGATCTAATGCTAATAGATTCAAAAGACGGCCGGTGCGCAAGTATAAGAATAGCTCCCGCGTCATGGGCCACCATCCTCTGTTTTATGGGCCACGATGCTTGATCCGACGGCGGTGAAGGCTTCCGACCGCTTAGATCACAGCCCATAATCCATCACAGAGCACTGCAGCGTCTCTCGATCAATATGCCCCTCTTTTCTTTTTCCTTTTTTGTCTCGAGTGTTGATATTCTTGGCTGAGCTGGAGAAGGACGGCGATGTACGAGTTACGACGCCATGGGACCATTGGCCGTACCTGGTTTGCTTGTTCGTTCAGCCGTAGCAGTTTCTTGCGCTGTTTCCGTCCGATTCTGATTTCAGTCGGCAAGATGTGGACGCCTTCCCAACCGAACAGCCGGAGGGCGAGCAGCGTCCGGTGCACCTACGCTTCCTTCCTTCCTTTCTTTCTTTCTTCTGTTCATCTCAACTGCTCACATTCTTTTTGACGTGCATCCTGTACTCGCCCTGCTCCAGACCAAGACACCAACAGAGGGTTATCATAATTGCTTAAAGGTCCGGACGATTAGGTTTAATGCTAGAAAGTTGATGAATGGTTTTACAATAATTTTTATGTGGATTTTTTAAAAAAAGATTACAGTATCGAATGTTGTTTTGTACGTTAAATTACTCAATCGAATAGAGCAATATATATTACTCGTTTCGTCCCAGAAAGATTTTATTTCCGGGTACTAAATATGGTCTCAAAAAGACTCTAGATGAGTCAACAGTGGACTGAACCATCAAGAGGGAAAGAGACATTGGTGCTTTCTTTTCTTCCTTTCTTGCCAAAGTCCTTGGGTACTCAAGGTGCATCCAACTTTCTAATTTCTAATGGATGATGGAGTAATTAATATACTGCAAGTTGCATCCTTAAGTTAAGCTCATCTTTGAGTGTCCCTTTTGTTGGAAATAACAGCACTATTAGGTTTAACTTATTCCACAAATAAATCATGACGTGAAACAGATGAATACGCATAACCAGAGTAGACCAGTGCACTATACATATGAACAAGAATAATGTACCGAACATGGTGAAACTAATGGGGATTGGGTCCCGATCTTTGTATCAGGTTGGTGCAGGTGTGTATCAGGTGGTGCAGGTGTGTATCAGGTTAGTGTATGTGTGTATCAGGTGGTGTATGTGTGTATCAGGTGGTGCATGTGTGTATCATGTGAAGTGATGTCCTCATCAGAAACGTACTGGATGTTCACAGTTGGAGCAGTCACAGATCGGACTGGTACCACGACGACGACGCGCGGTACCGGACGACGGCGACGACGGGTAGTAGTCGAGCGAAGAGGAAGACGAGCCGTGGTGGACGAACGCGAGCAGTCGCGCGGAGCGCTTCCCAAAAACCTTATTCGCCTTCTCCCGGTGCAAGATCTCGAAGGCGACAGGTTCCGGAGACCTGCTCTTCTACTCAACGGTGCACGCCGATGAGAGGAACAGAGTAGACTACGAATGACAGCACAAAACAAAGGAGATCGGCGAGTGTTCTTCTGTTCTCGCTTGCGCCGATCCGTCGCTCAGTGTTTGGTGGAGGAGAAATAGATGCGTGATCAGGGCGTCTCTTCATTCTCCACTAGTAACTGCTCCGAAGGTGAATCGGAACCGTTCCAACTTACACCCGCAGCAAAACAGAACGACAAAAGGGAGTCGCGTCTGCGCAAGCAATAGGAGCCGATTTTGGCGGACCATTCACGCGCATGTCGTGCGCCCGCGCCCCCCGGCCCGTGCCCGACCCGGCCCGGCGAGGCGAGCGAGCGCGCACGTGTTTCTCTAGTCCCTTCTCACCCATATAGGTCTAGTTGCAAGGAGAGCACCATCCCTTATAAGCTGGTTTTCCTCTCCTAGAACTAGCAAGGTGGAACTAAAGGTTCACATGCTTCCTCTACATGGTGGGCCTTTGAGTTTTTTCTAAGAATTATTCTTCAAATAAATTTGGGCCAAGCCCATTTATTCAACACCTTTTGCCCACAAGTGCTTTCCTTTTTAGAAAAGAAATGGAAAAGGTAAGAAAATGCAACAAGGCAAGAAAAGTGTTGTGTGCCACTCATTTCTGCCATCCTTTTTCTGTTATAAAATGCAGCCCTACTCCTATCATTACCATTGTTGCACTTTTCTTTCCAAGGAAAAGGGCCATATATTTTTTTACTCTCAAAGCATCTTTATTGCCTCCTTGATCAAGTTGTCCATCATTTTTCTCCTAAAGGACTTGTGCCTGTCCTTCTTTATTACTATTGATTATTCAAGTTAGATGGAGTGGGAGGTGGAATCTTCTAGCTTGCAAGGATGGTTGGGTTTTAGAGCATCTCAATATATATGGTTTTTCTTTTTGTTGTTTACCATACTCAACTCTTGACTCTTTGTCAAATATAAATTGTTTCAAAACTTCTAGTCATTATTTTATATTTTTCTTTCATATTTGTTTTTTTCAAATGAATACTGATTCTATTATAAATAAATGACTTGAATTTCTCTAAAACACAATAATTGATAGACAATTGAGTTGATTTTTTTAATCATGTGCACAAGTTTAAAATGATTTATATAAGAGATTAGATGGAGTACACATGTAGTGGCTATATGGCAGATAGAGCAATGAATGTTTGTTTAAAGTGAAGCTCACTACTGCATAGTTTGTATATTCAGTTTATAAATAATTTTTGTACTAGATTGGACGAGCTGAGCTATGGGTCTTGCATTGCACGTGACCTGTTTTGACCCCTCTCCAACTGGATTATCATATCAACTTTTTTTTCTTGTCTTAAGTGGTAAGAGCAAGTAGGGTTGCATATCAAGCCTACTTGGCTCGGCAAGACTCCTTACAAAAAAAGAAAAAATTGATTATATACCCTCCATTTAGTTGGAAATTGAGGATTTACTCTTCCGGTCCACATGTCATTGATTTATATGGACTTTGCATGTCATTGAGATGTGATGGGTAAATTCTCAATTTCCATTTAAATGGTGGATATATGATCAAATTCCCCTACAAAAAATACCACCGAGATCACTACTCAAATGATATGTTGCCAATACCTGATTATAGTTTTTTAATCAAAAGTCTTAAAAATACACATTGGATCCGCTTGCTCAGAACTACAAATCCGGTTCTATTTGTTAATCCCTTGGTCCGAAAAAGGATTTATTTTTGATCCTTAAACTTTGTCACACAAGACTTGGTTTCTACTTTCTACTCTTACTTACCCTTGAACCCTAAATAAACAAGTCATATTACTTTAATATGCCGTACTTACCATTTTACAATATTTAATTTTTATTAATGGAAGATATTTTATTTTATTTACTCTCGCTGGTAATTTATTAATGGTTTTTGTAGTTCAGTTTTTGACGAAATCTGAGAAACCAAGGGTGGTTTCGGTGTTTTGTGATGAGTGATTGACTGGATTTTACCCTCTGTTCGAAGGGTACCTCCGGAGGGGCTTCGGAGGTGGTACCTCCGAAGGGTGTTCGGAGGTGTGTCACCGGAGTGTGTTCGGTGTTTGCTTGCTGCAGCTGTGCAGCGGAGTGTACCTGTCGGAGGGGTCCGACAGTACGCGATGACTGGGTTCGTACCGATGGCTTCGGTACTTTGGGCGGTACACCGGAGTGTGTGCCGGAGGTTGCTAACCCGGAGAGGTCTCCGGAGTACTGGATACACTTGTTTGCTTGTCTGTGGTACGCAGGGACTTCGGAGGCGACGGACAGGGTTCGAGCCAGGTGAACTTGGGTCAAGCGGGTGGTTTGATGCCAAGGGAGCGGGGAGCTCCGTCACGGTGGCTGCGAAGGTGGTCCGGGTCGGTCCTCGGGTCGAGGCGTGCCAGGTGAAGGCAGAGAGTGCGGAGCGTGGCTCCGGCTGAAGGTACTCCGAGACAAGTCCTCGGAGGTGAGGCACTTCGAAGGTACTCCGAATGGAGTGACTTCGGAGCTGGTGGAACAAGTCCTCTGCGGAGGCAAGGTGTTCGAAGTGTGCTCCGGAGGGAGACACTCGAAGGTGGCCCGACGAAGGTCTCAGAAGTCGAGGCGCATCGAAGGCATGGTCCGGGTGAGGCTCGTCGAGGAGTGTGCTCGGAGTGAGACACTGCGACGAAGTGCTCATGGAATGCTTCATGCGGAGGCCTTGGACGAAGGAGGGACTTCGAAGGGTGGTACTCCGAAGGTGGGGCTTCGGAGTGTGAAGGACTTCGGAGCGAGGCTAGCTCCGGAGTAAGGATGACTTGAGGTGCTTCGGCCATGCATGGCTTCGGTACACGGACGGACGGTGTTCGAGCTCGGAGTAGCTGCGAAGCCGTGGTGATCCACTCCGGAGGTGGTGGTGCGAAGGCCCAAGGGCTTTGACGGCTTCGGCTCAAAACCGTCACTGTATCGAAGGTCTTCTTCGGCGGAGCGAAGGCCAACAGGCTGCAGGCTTCTCGCCGAAGCTTCCGCACCCTCGCGTGCGAAGGGAGGTTCCAGAAGTCAACTCTGTAAAGGCTGACACTGTCTGTTCTGAAAAAGACTGACACTGTCCCCTCTGCAGCTGACAGAGAAGCCTCCAAAATAAAGGTGGACTACCTTTTGTACCCCTTAGTTCTGTAGAGACAAAATGGATGTAAACCCTAGGGGTAAAGTAGTCACTTCCTTAGGATGAAACCGTGGGCTATAAATATGGGGGCTCGGTAGGTAACATTTAACACTTTGAGCATTTACTGTTGAGCTCCTGTAGCCACACTTCGATTGAATACATCCTGAGTTCATTTTCAGTGTTCCTTGTTCAAGCGGCGAAGCCCTGTTTGTCTTGTGCTTTTTGCTTGAGCTCGATCTACATACTTCGCTAGTTTAGTGCACCGAAGCCTGTTGAGGCGAAGGTTGTTTTTCGTGCGAGGTGTGTTTTGTCAGTGTGCTGTCGCTCTGTGTAACACGAGGCAAGACCTCGCTGCTTACTAGCGAAGCCCTGATCTTTTCCCGTTGTGCTTCTTGTGTCGAAGCCCTTAGCGTGGTCCGTTTTGTGTGCGTGTAGACCTTCGCGTACGAAGCCCAGCACCAGTTGCTGCCGCCAAGTACTTGGTCGTAGTCCACAGAGGGCTGTCCACTCCTGCGAAGGGTGAAGTGCGAAGTCTGCTCAAAGCACCCTGTGTGCGGAGCCTGCACTGACTTAGCAGAGTAGATTTTCGAGGGTTGTAAGTGGAGCGAAGTCTTCTTGACATCGAACTTTTGCCTCTCCGAAGCCTGTGTTCGAAGGTGTCGAAGTACCTCCGAACCAGACCTTCGAAGGCTGTGTTCGAAGCCTGTTCCGCAGAAGACAGAACCGAACCGAAGGCTAAGTTTTTAGCCCGAAATTTTAAAAGCTCCCATTCACCCCCCCTCTGGTCGCCGTTTCCGGTCCAACAAAATCCGTGAGCTACTTAGATTGCGTTTGGTTCGATGGATATTCTTGGATGAGATCCAGTCAGCTGTTTGGTTGGAGGACGATGATGGATAGAATAACCTTTGAGAGAAATATTCCTTCAATATGCTGGATGGAAGGATCCAAGAAATTTTTCTAGATAAGCTTATCCAATATTGGGTGAGATGATATGTCGTCTCCTGATTGGTTATTACAATTTTTTATAAATATTTAAATGATTTTTACTCCCAATTCATTTATCTAAATTATGATTTAATTATATCATTATATTGATTATAATTTAATTTATAAAATAAGATCGCATATGATTGTATATTTGTTAAAAATATATTTAATACGTAGATATTACAAATTTAAACTTATCTTACCAAATTATATACACCTATCTATCCTCGCGCTAAACCAAACCCACCTTAGAGCATCTCCAATGGTTATCTATTTTACTAGCTAGATTCACTCTCTTTCCTACATGGATAGAAAATATGGGGAAAAAGAGAATAACTAGCAACGAGTTAATAGATAAGAGATTTCACATATTCCAAGAAACTGAGTATATTAAAGGTGGGACCAAATAATAGTGATAAAATAAATTATTGTTTTTATTCTTCTCTCAGCTTCATATCAGCTAGCTATTTAAGACAACTATTGTGGATGCTCTTCCTGCTAGGCAGGCTTTGCAGCAGATCGAAATGGATAAAGCCCGTGACATAGCTGGAATCGCCTGTTTTTGACCATCCCGACACGTACATTACATGTGTACTCATCTTCATCAGCGCCGACACGGGGTACATTACATGCCATATTTTAATCAAATCACGCAACATGCTGCGTGCCATTGCCACTCCATAGCCCGCTATATTTTTTTGTCTTTTCATAAATAAATCTTAATTATTAATGTTTTATTTAGTGTTTAAAACACTGCTATGAACTTATATATATATATATATATATATATAAAATAAGCAAACACAAAAAATACTGTTAGAAGTAGCCTGCAAATCAAAAAGAGTGTATTCCTTCGATACGGTACCCCTACATCCTGCATATCAATATAATTTATAACATTCTTCTTTCAAAAAACAAAGTTTTATCAGTTTTATCTCAAAATTAAAGTTTTTTCAGAAATATATAATATTTTTTGAAAAATAAATAAATATATATATATATCTTAATTTCTGTATGATTTTTAATGTATATTTTTTAAAAAAGAATCACAATTTGGAAATTGTGCTGTGGTAATCATACTTGAGCTCAACTTGTGTCCTCTCTCTCGTGTGGGATGTCAGCTTCGTCTTGTTCCTACCTACATCTACATGCCAGCATCAGCACGCGGTGAGAGGTACTCCGTATTAGCCAAGCAGTCAGTGTGATGTGTGCAGGGTTTTTGCATGAGCAAATTAATCGGGGGAGAGTATATATAAATGGTTTTGTCCTTGCTCATCGAGAAATTCCGTGATTTTGTGGCGTGATCTCTTTTATTGTACGTGTGAGCTAGATTAAGGTGTTCTACCTCCACTATAAATACTTATGGTGGCCGATCCAGATAAAAATTTAGGGGCTCACTGTACTGTGTGTTAGTCATAAATAATATGTATATATATATGTATATATAGATATGTATAAAATATCCACAGTTTATTTTAAAAGCTACGGCAAATGTTCTTCATTTTCACCATATAAATTTCAATTTCACCATATGTTTGTATATATACATTTGTAGAAGATTCAGACAGTAGTCAGTACAAAGGCACACCACCCTCGCAGAGACGGCGCCGATCGATCATTCATATTTCCCTCAGTATAATAAATGGGCACCTCTGGTTAAACAAGAGATGCACTTAAAAAACCCGTTAATTAATGTAGGCCACTAAGGTTATTCACAATGAGAGTTTCATGGTATTAATTACCATGACATATTAGATTTTTTTGGCATGACATTTAATTAATAAGGAAAGAGAAAGAAGTAGTGTTATCACCATGACATGATGTTAACTCGTTTCCAAAACGGATGAAACGTCCACCGAGAGCTAACGTTTCATCAGAGAGGGTATTGCATGAGAGCTAGTTACATTTAATTACACTGGTTAGCCTTGGAAATAGTGAAATAAAACTCTCTACTGAGAGATGGTATTTAATTCCGTTACAAAACTGATGTGTACTTCTAAAAAACGGTGTTACGAAACTCACCGCTATAAATAGCCTAACATAAGTAAAAAAACAAAACCCAAAACAAACAGCACAAATATAGTAACAAAGAGCTTACGTTTTTTTCACCTGAACAATAAAACTGAAAAGCGACGGCCTAGTTTTTTTTTTCCCCGGCAGGTGGCCAAGGCCATGATGCAGAGATGACAGGAACAGTTTGCCTCGCCTAACCTGCAGAGAGATCGATCTCCCCTTCTCGCTCTCACTTGGTTTACAATTTAGATGGTGAGGTGCAGCAGTCAAGTGTCCGGCACTCCAGCTAGCGCTGCGGATTAGCATCGAAAGCTGGAAGCAATCAATCATGAGCAGTACTGTTAGCTCGGGCAATGATGCTCGCTTGGCCATAGTGGCATCATATCTGCCATGACTGTGACTTGGGACAGAGTGTTGTGCCAAAAAATTATTGACCATTTGTTTCTTCCTTCCACCACTACGTGCGTCTACTTGCTACTACGTCACGTGATACCAAGATCCATAGAGCTTGAAATTTGTTTTAATTATACTAATTTAGTATGATTTTTTTAATCGTCTTCCTAATACATGTGCTAACTATATAAAACTTGTTATGTTCTTTAGCAAGTACTCTCAACGTCATAAAAAAGACTTCATTTCTAGTCATTGAATTTTTCTACAAAATTTTAGTTTTGATTTAGTGGCTAGTCTCGATTTACTTTATAATAATGTTTTTATTAATAAGAAATGGTTTTATCTTTTAATTAAATAGTTGTTTGTTAACTTACCTAAAAATAGGATTGAGTATTTATGAGATAGAGAAAGTACTAATCATTAATCATATCTACTAATGCACGCATTTAATGGTTAATTAAGTGGCCGGGAATGGATGGATGGATGTGTGCATGGATGCCTATCTTTTTCAGCCACTCAGACAGAGGCTGCCACCAGCAGGAGGAGGAACCCTAATCCCACCTGCTCTCAAATTCCATTTCCCCATGTATAGCAATCATCGGTAGCGTTTGCCACCCATTCTCCTACGCCACCACACCTATCAATCACTCATTCACTTCCACCTAAAAATTCCTCGGGCACCTACTCCTCCTCACTCGGATTTACAAAAGCAGCTTCCTTTCGTTTCTCCTTTTAGATTAGAATCTTTTGCCTCTTCTTGCTCTTGTTCCTCCTGTCCACCTCCATCCAGCCAAGAACCTGTGCGGAATTTGAGCTCAATTTGGTGCCTGATTTGGTCCAGTTTGAGGAAAGAAACGTCGGGTGTTTCCTGGGTGGGCTGAATCCCTGAATTCGAGCGTTCTTGCTCCCGCTGGTGGTTTCTTGGAGTGGATTGATTCTTGGATCCATCGGTAGAGGCACCTACCTCTGTGAGGGTGCTATATCTTGCTTGTTGCGCGCTCCCAGGCCAGGAATTGGGCCCTGTCTTCCCGTTCCAGCTCAGTTCGGCGCCTTGTTGGTTTAATAGATGGATTCCGTCATGGGCGACGACGCTATGGGGACATCACGCCCAACGCATCATTAATTGAGTCCGTTTCCCTCGTCATTGCGGTGAAATTTCGTCATCTGTTTATGCGATTCGTTTGTTTTATGATTTGGTCGGAATGGTGGCCGTAGATTTGTGAGTTGTGACTAGATTTTTCTTGCTTATATTACAGGTTTGAGATTTTGGGTCTGCCTGGTGGAAGAAGAAGATTGGGCTGGATTGGGAGAAGATGTCATTCAGGAGCCTGATCCAGGAGATGCGTGACGAGTTCGGGAGCATCTCGCGGCACAGCCTGCGGTCGCGGTCTCACCGGTCCGGCCGCGCGCTGCGGGTGGCGGCGGTGGGGCCGGCGGAGGCGCTGCAGCAGAGCTGCTGGGCGCAGCTGCCGCCGGAGCTGCTGCGGGAGGTGCTGGCGAGGGTCGAGGAGTCGGAGGGGTGGTGGCCGTCCCGCAGGGACGTGGTGGCGTGCGCCGGCGTCTGCCGGAGCTGGAGGGGCATCACCAAGGAGATTGTGCGCGTCCCTGAGGTGTCCGGGAAGCTCACCTTCCCCATCTCGCTCAAGCAGGTTCGCGCTTTCAATCTTTATGGTTGTTGATGTTGATTGTTGTTTCATGGTTGCTGCTAATTGTGTTAGAGCTTCATTGTCAATGTCTAGGATCATTGTTTTGAAAGTAGTTTTGTGACAACCCTTTCTAATTGGTAGTTGTCGAATTTCATTAGTCAAGCAATGAAGAATGAATTGTTATTGTGCAAGCCCTGCATTCTGTTGCATTGTTGCGTAATTCGGGTCCCTCTAATTGCACCTGGAAGCAGTAAATCATATTTTTTATGGGAATATCTCGTGTTTTGATTTTTCAAAAGGCGACGATCTTATATAACTAGCCAGTTTTCCCATGCAAAGCTAGGTGTTTTAGTTTCTCCTGTATTTTTGTTTTCAGTAAGAGTTGATACCTATTCGGTGAGAGTGTAATCTTTGGTTAACATTTTTTGTCTTTTCTTAACACTAATTTAGTGTTACCTCCTCGATGTGCAGCCTGGCCCAAGAGACGGCACACTTAAATGTTTCATAAGAAGAAACCGGACTTCGCAAACATATTATCTGTATCTTGGACTCACAGAAGGTGTGTTGTTTACTCATCCCATTTGGTAGACAAAACCAGGTACATCTATAATGGCTTATAAATTATAATGAATATTTGCTTAGTAGTTTTGGAATGTTTCATTCACAGCACTGGCTGACGATGGGAAGTTCCTGCTTGCTGCACGCAAATGCAGAAAGCCCACTTGCACAGACTACCTGATTTCCCTTGATATGGGTGATATGTCAAAGGGGAGCAACACCTACCTTGGCAAGCTAAGGTCATCTTTTGAGATTTGATATCTGTAAAGCCAAAAGCTATCGAATTTTCAAGTTTATTTAGTAGCGTGTGTAAAAAAGCCCCCCTTTAGATCTAATGTAGGTTGTTTTACATAAAAGTATCATGTGCAGTTTTTTATTTGTTTTGCCATGTGTCAGAATTTGGAAAGTGGGCGTAAAGAAAGTACCATCTATTTCACATCTGTCTTATTCATTCAACACCTAATATCAACTGGCTTTTCCAATAAACTGTACATATTTTGGTGTCAAATGTTATTGTTTTGTAACAGTTTCACTGGAAAAGCAGCAATCTTGCCAGATATTCCTATGATCATATATCTATTTAAACATCGCATATTCAGTTGTATCTTTTTTTATTACAGAAATTAATGACAATTAAAGTAGTATACGATAGCAACTAAAAGAATCATCTAACCAGCTTTGTTTTTACAGATCAAACTTTCTGGGAACAAAATTTACCATCTACGATGCTCATCCACCATATGATGGAGCTGTGGTTTCTAAGAGTCGGTCTGCACGTGTGATTGGTTTGAACCAAGTCTCCCCTAGGGTTCCTGCTGGGAATTATCCAGTTTCACATATTTCTTACGAATTGAATGTTTTGGGTGCGAGGTATGGGATCAGCACTTTTGTTCATAGCGTAAGAATGTCGGTGATGATTATAGCAATTGCATTGGTTGGTCAATTAGCCATTTTGAACCTCCGTTCTTAAAAAGTCATAATGCACAACTCGAAGAGCTTGGTAGCTGTTAATTCTGTATTCATGGTTAGAAATAACTATATAGAAAAGCCAGCTGTGTCATAATCTCAAAGCATAACCTTTGGTTGTTGGTTGATGTTGCATGGCAGTGTTAGATATGACGGCTTGTATTGTATGTTTGGAGGAAAAATGTCACTGATTTCTGGGGTATATGCTTGTTGCAGAGGTCCAAGAAGGATGAACTGCATTATGGATTCTATACCTGCATCAGCTGTTGAAGAGGGTGGGAAAGCTCCAACGCAGACTGAATTTCCTCTTTGTGGCCTCGACTCTTTTCCATCGATCTCATTCTTCAGATCAAAATCAGCTCGGATAGACAGTGTGGCTTCACAACTATCCACTCAGAAGGAAGATAAGCTGGTGCTGAAGAATAAATCTCCTAGGTGGCATGAACAACTGCAGTGTTGGTGCCTCAACTTCCGTGGACGTGTCACTGTTGCCTCAGTGAAAAACTTTCAGCTGGTGGCGTCTGATGAAAATGGGCCGACTAACCAGGAGCAGGACAAGGTGATCCTCCAGTTTGGAAAGATAGGAAAGGACTTGTTCACCATGGACTACCGATATCCAATATCAGCATTTCAATCGTTTGCCATCTGTTTGAGCAGTTTTGATACCAAAATAGCCTGTGAATGAGACAAGGTGATCAGTTCTTTCTCTATTCTGCTTCACTACTATAAGCATGCCACACATGGTTAGTTACCCTGCTTGATGTAATGTCACTTAAAAATGCCTTTCATCTATATGGTCTTCAGTATACCTAAAGTTTCTTTAACCTCTTTATGAAAGCTGATTCACATTTTCAGAACTTCCCAAACTTTAGACACTAGATAGTGAGGCATGCCACATCGGTCTATCATAATCCAAAATTTGAGCTGGCTGTTAGGCAATTCTTGACTCATCAGTCTGCCATAGTCCCCACACGCCATCAAACTTTGCTGCTGAAATGCCACATCAGAAAGTAGATGCCAACACATGTATTGAATTTGCACTAGTTGATAGTACAATGTGTGTTCCCCCCTAGAGTGACATGTAATTTGCACATCAACAGATTCAGTCAGTTTACTCTGCAAATTGCAGTTGCATGCCATGACATTGACTGTCCAGGTAGAGAGCTGCAGCTGCAGGCAGTCAAGTTTAATACTAATGCATCCTAATGAAGCTTTCGGCCACATGCCATGTACCTGCAGGTTGCTGGGCAAATCATGGAAAACTTGAAAGCTGGACAGCGCTGCGTGCACGGTTCACTCTTGACATTGGAGCACAAAGGATGCTGCGGTGTACATAGCCATCTACTGTAGTTGGCCCCGGCTTGTAATCCCCTCCTAGTTTATTTTTCCTTCTAATTAATAGTGCACATTCTTTGCCGAGGTCGGCAGCTCGAAACCCTAGAGTTTTTTTTTCACTTCCTATCCCAAAATTTCCATGGAAAACGGCAGGCTTGTGTAGCCGAAGTTGTGTCGCTGCTTGTTGAGTTTGTTTTAGTAGCATTTGAGGCAACAGTGCTGAGAACAAAGGTCAAAGGCAGTGTTGTGGATTGCCATTTGTTAGCTTGAGTGATATCGAAATGAATTTCACATTCTCACTTGTACTATTATGGTCACAGTACATATAATTTCGGAGAAACATGTGGTCAATCTTTCGTACTTTCGAATGTGTGCTAAATTCACAAAATCAAACTTGTGTTTGCTAGAAAAAGCGTTTTTTTAATTACATCTATTGTTAAGATAGGAAAAAAGACAGCATTCTGGAGGTTTAAAAGTTGCCACGTTAATAACGGTTCATACTGATGGTGTATTTTGTATTGTTGCATTAACTGTATAAAAAAGAAAGTTTTTTTTAAAGAAGATATAAAAGTTGTAGAGCAAATAGGGCTCTAGTTTCATTCTACGAAAGTGGAGCACCCAGCAAGCTATAATAGGATCTAGAAAACAATAAAAATAATGATTAAAAATTATATTACTATGCATCTGAAGATGGTGACACATCGTTAATACAATATTCAAAAAGACTTGTCTATTTCATTTTTTTCAGCTTAGGATTGTAATAATTTAGATTAATATAATTTAAGATTGAAATAAAGAAATTAGATTAATAATAAAATTTAAGACTGAAACAAACACATTCTTATTCAGTTGGAGCTCGTTTTGGTGATAAGAATAAGAATCATGTCTCCTTTCCACGTCAGCTAATCATGCAGATTCCGGACGCAATTATGCAACCCCGTCATCGTAAGCCTGGCAACGACATGCCAAAATTATTGAAGCTGAGGTATCTCATCTTGATTCTAGATTTGTAGAGGCAGCGATACCATCAGTACAATACAATACAGTTTGTTGTCTCGATCATCGCAAAATACAATTTTGACCAATACAATCTGCTCATCGACCCCACTAATACAGGGATCATATTTCCATCTCTGAATTATCGGCTAAGAACAAAGATTTTACTGATTAATTCCTAGTAAATGCAGTAGTAATCTTGTGTACCACTGCAATTAACAATAGTGGTAGTATTATTACTTTACTAGTGCAAATATGTACAGCTACGATACGAGACGCAGCGAGCGGCGCAGTCTCTAGTCTCTACGCTGCCTGCGCCTGTTTCGCGGTGCCGCGAGGAGCCGCGCGGCCGGACGGCACGGCGAGCCGGGCGCCGTCGCCGGCGGAGGGAAGGTCGTCCTCGTGCGCCTCCTCGGGGCTCTCCAGGGCGCGCACGAGCAGCACGAAGAGAGGCCAGTGGTCTGGCGAGAAGAACTCCGCGCCCATCCGCTGGTACGTGAAGTGGCACGGCCGCGTGCGCTCGGCGGTCAGCAGGCCGCCCCATGCGCCGGGGGAGCCGTCTCCGTCACGTGCCACAACGAGAGTGGCGCTCTCGCCGGCGAGACGCGCGCCGTGCTCCGTGCAGGCGGCCTTGATCTGGGCCAGGAGCTCCTCCGCGCCTGACCGCGCGTCCATGCCGGACGCGATCACCGTGCACCCGTGCCGCGCGAACATCTCGGCGACCGGGCCGTACCCGCCGTGGAGCCCGGCGGTGGCCTCTGCAGGGCGCGAGTGCAGGAGCGGCACCTTCGCGGACAGCTCGACGGGCTCGCCGGCGAACACCTTGGACGCCGCGGTCAGGACACGGTCACCGTGCGCCAGGAGCTCCCCGGCGTACCAGGATAGGAAGAAGCTCCCGTACGCGGTCTCCCACGATCCCCCATGGACCTTGAAGAAGCCGGAGGACTCCGGCGATTCGCCGTATCGCGGCGCATCATGGGGCCCGGAGAGACCCCACAGCGGCTGGCCGGCCACCTCGGCGTGCTGCTTCAGCCGCGCCAGCATATGCTTGTCATAACACTGGAACTCGCCGACGCCGGTGTAACCGTCGCTCGCCAGAGGGAAAGAAGGGTACTGGAGCTCGCCGTTGGGACCCAGGCTCACCGTCACATCCTATGGAATTCAATAAAATTAATAAAAAAGCATTTTTCCCTTTTGCACTTGGGCGTGAATCGAAAACGAGATGAAGTCTTCTTGATTTCGCTTACCGTGATGGTAGAGCCCAAGAAGTCGTGGAAGGCGGCGTCGAAGCTGCGGAAGAAGGCCTCGTAGGCCTCCATCGGCGACTTTCCGCTAAGAACCGGGAGCTCGTCGACGGCGAAGGATAAGCATCCCTGCCGTCGGTTCCCAGAGCGATCGGTGAAGAGGATGTTGGGGTCGGCGGCAGCCGCGGCGGCGACCCAGCAGGGGAGAGCGGAGCCGTGGGTGTCGAGCGAGACGCGGAGGCCGAGCCCAGCCTCGCGGACCATCTCAGCGACGGCGATGTACCCAGACCACTCGAACAGGTCGCCAGATCCGGGCTGCACGACGGCCCACGACACCGGCAGCTCGACGCCATCCACGCCGAGCAGCTTGAGCGCGCGCAGCCCGGCCGACACGGCCTTGGCGCGGTTGACGGCGTGGCCATCGGAGACCACGTCCGAGGGAAGCCCCACGAACAGCCTCGCCGCCCCCTCCTCCTCCCCCTCCTCGCCGGCCACCCTGCTCCCCTCGACGGCGAGGCGCGCCCGCGCGGGGCCAAACCTCGCCCGCACGGCCCCACCGTGCCACCGCCGCACAAACCCGAGGCGGACCACGCCGGCCTTTCTCCCACCGATCGCCGCCTCCCCGGCGCGCCGCAGCCTCGCCGGCCCAGCAACCGCCACCGCCGCCGCAGCCGCCTGCGGCATCAGCACAGCTTCCATGTTCGCTGCTCGCGTCACTCGATTGGGAAACGATTGCTTCCGCGTTCGCGAATCGCGCTTGCGTCTGCTTGAGACTTGTTGCTCTTCTTTTCTCCGCTTACTAAAATTTTCGATTTTCGCCGCGTATTTATGCAATTATGCCGTGTGAGAGACAAAGGGCGAGCGCCACGTGGCAGGCGGGCGCCGGGCGCTCTCGAATTGTTTTTTTAACCGCACGGGATTTCCTACGCCGCTCGCCTCTCCCCACGCAATGACGCGTGGGCCCCGCGAGGGTGAGGCTGTGGATAAGGCGGTGGGCCCGTGGACTGGACGGTGGGAGTGGATGGCTCGAGTGGGGCCCACGCGGCAGACACCGCATGGGCGCCTGCGCCACTAGCCAAGCGGTGGCGTGGCCGTGACTGGGACGCGGGGCCCGCGCTGTCGGGCCTCGCCGTACCTGAGGACGACGTGGTGCTGACGCGGCGGCGCCGACGAGACGAGTGCCCGGGCGGCGCCAAACCGACGGCCTGGCCGCCAGACCGTTTTCTCGGCGTTTCTCAGGGCGGATTACGTGGGCTTTTGATTGTTTTTCCGCGGTTTCTTGGGGCGTTTTATCCGGATTCACGTGGGTTTGCTTCGACCATTTTGGTCGTAGATGCTCTACTGGTGGTCCGCTGTAGCATTTTGATTACCATACTACTTGTAATTTCAACAATCCTTTATACAATTTTGTTTTGTTAAATATGGGGCATCGTAATATTTTTTTCATTCTTAATATTTTAAAGATAAGTTTTTGATATTATGAGTTCGATAATTTATTAACTAGGGAATGCTAACTCATGAAAAAGTAAGTAATAAGTAACATCCAGAGAGAGAAATGAGAGAAAATGCCAAGAATTGGAATAGGAAGAAAAAAGAGAGTAAGAAATCCAATTGGTACTTGTGCGGAGAACGGTGATGCGTGATGGAGAAATAGAGATTCTCCTTTTGGACCGATAATAAACTAGGGGTCTTAAAGACCAGCATCAGAAAAGGCCCATGGCTCTTCCACGTGCGATGAAGCAGATCAGATAAGCATGTTGAGGTTGACAGAGTTTGCAGTTTTTGATAAGGTGTGCGTCCGGACATGATACGGAGACTTTGTCATCTATCATGTTACTATTTTTACTTGAGTACACTTAAGCGTCTATTTGGATCCAAAAAGCTAAAGTAAAATGATTAAAAAATGGTTAAAATTTTAGTCAACCCTTATTTCCCTTATTTGGATCCGAATGACTAAATCATTTATTGCTATGTATAATAAATGAAATATCTCTCGTTCATTGTTCTTATTTTTAATACATACATGCATAGTGGGAGTATGGGAGAAAAAGGGACATTTTAGCCCCACTTTAGCTCCTCTTTTAAGGCTAATGAGCTAAAAAATTTTAGCTTTTTTTAAACTTTTCTAACCTTGGTGTTTAGATTTTTAGCCTAAAGGGGCTAAAATTTAGCCCCTTTTTGTTTTAGCCCTTGGATCCAAACACCCTTAAGGGCATGTTTGGGAGCCCATAATCCCGGCCCATTTCCTGTGGATGGGCCGGGATTTTAGTTCAAAATCCAAGCCCATCCCCAGGGAATGGGCCGGGATTGTGAGCTCCCAAACCAGCCCTAATACTAGAGTTCCATTTCATATCCCTTTCACTGTGTAGGTATACATGCCAAATGGTTTTGATTACATATTTTTTACCAGTTAATACAGATTATCATTCGATTAATTTGGATAAGTTTTATTCAAATGAGACCCGATTTATAGAGATGGCTTGTTTGCTCTCTGAGACTAGGATTCGTGTCTCTAGCATGATTCCGTGCATCTATCCAATTGCGGCCCACTCGAAATACACCGATTTAGCGTTTCGACCGAAACGTGTTGAATTCGCGCTGATTCGGCCCAACGAGACAGCACGCGGCGCGAGTTCTTCCGCACAACGGCGGCAATCCGACAATCGCTCCGTTTCGTTATATTAATCATTTTATATTTCTTAATTCTTTCTTAAGTAAAATTGTATTGCACCTTTCATTTTATATTTCTTAATTCGTTCTTAAATAAAATTGTTTTACACCTTTCACATCATACATACTTGGGTCAGAGCAGGTGGTCTACGAAAAAAACATTAATAGTTTTCCCACTGAAATGGACCTGAAAACTGTTAATGTAATCGTTCCGGTGTACGTGATACGTTTCTTAAGCAACTCCAGGATTTTGAAATGCTGGTAGCCCTGGCTAGTAATTCATTGGATAATTCTTTTTCTGTTCATGTTGAGTTGCTCGCTGATCGCCATTCTCACCTAAAAATCTCGTTTCTTGCCGTTAACAGGAAAACCCAACACAATCAAATAATCCAACGACAAGATGAATATGGATGGATGGATTCGTGCAAAGCAAAGCAAAGATCAATGCCGGGGTGGTTTGGCCTCAGATTAGCATTTCGGCACATGAATCTTAGCCGTCAGTAACCCGGGTGTCTCTCTACCCGATGCGCAAATTGGTTACAGAAGCTCATGCCACACACTGTCGTCACCGGCCAACACCACACCTCACATTGGCAGCGACGCCAAATCCAGACGACATAAACGGAGAAAATATCGAGCCCAAATCGAAAGCACGGTCATCAATCAAAAATCCCAGAGAAGAGCAGCGAGAAAACGGCGTCGACAAACCTCTCTCTCCTAAATATCAGAGGAGACACGAAGACCGA
Source organism: Zizania palustris (assembly GCA_019279435.1). Lineage (NCBI taxonomy): Eukaryota > Viridiplantae > Streptophyta > Magnoliopsida > Poales > Poaceae > Zizania > Zizania palustris. Next base: position 56,064,150 of record JAAALK010000286.1, read on the forward strand.
TCGAAAATCCCAGAGAAGAGAAAGAATACGCCATCGAGAAGCCGCTGCTAAAATTCGGAGGAGATGGAGAGAAAACAGCTCGGCGGGAAGGAGAGGGTGGAAGATGCATCGTTCGTCGAGGAGTTGGATGGCCGGCTCGGATGCGGCGGCGGCGCCGGTTGTGGCTAGGGTTTGGCCTCGGTTGCATCGTGTCCTCTCGTTTTAACGATATCTGCGATGTGGGCTCTGAGTGGGCCTGTTGTTATGGTTGCATTCTGAGTTGGGCCTATTAGGGTGAAAATCAGTGCTAATTGGATTGTCTAGTTTGAAAGGGGTGGGGGATATTTTTGCTCTCAGAACTCAGATCGATTTTTTTGAAATAATACATTTTAAAAAATAAATTTCAAGTGCCGATCGACACTTTATCAACCGACGGACGACCCATAGCCATGTCGGCAGATGGATGACCCAGAGCCATGTCGGCAGATGAAATGCCGCCTAGATCGGCAGATGGATGACCCAGAGCCATGTCGGCAGATGAAATGAAGTATCGATCTAGGGCTAGTGATCCTAGATCGGCATTTAAAATGCCAACGGAAGGCCAAATTTGTATTTTTTTTCAAGAGCGTGTTCCAGATTTGAAATTTGTGTTTTAAAAATGTATTATTTCAAAAAAAATCGCTCAGATCGTCAGATATATAAAGCAAAGATTGATCCTTCATTCCATGGGCAGATTAGTATCACATCAACAATTTCATCAGCTTTTGGGATCATCAGATATATAAAGCAAAGATTGATCCTTTGGTAGATTAGGATCACATCAGCAATTTCATCAGCTTCTGGGATCAGATATATAAAAGCAAAGATTGATCCTTTGGTAGATTAGGATCACATCAGCCATTTCGTCAGCTTCTGGGTATACAGCTGGTTGTGTTTTTCCTCCAGCATATTGCTTCATTCAGAACAGTAAACATTTTAGAACAATCCAGCAAGTGACAAGCTATTACAATTAATTCATCATTTTGTAACCATGTCTCATGAAAATGATTTATACTCGTCTAACACACGATGGTTGCTACTCTGACATGTCAACATATCTGCAATTCAGTAGTCAGTATATTACCCTATTAAATTGATCATCATCAAAGGGAGGCTTTTGCAGCAACAGTGAGACAGAGTGCAGTAAAACCAGGCCAGAACAGACCATAATGGCAATATCCTTGGCATGTACATATTATCACTGAGTTCATGATGTAAGGTTATATCCAGAGATTCGATGAAGCTAAATTCTCCTCAACATAGTGCTGCCATATACACTTTGCTCATAATTACTATTCTCGATCGAGTTGAAGATGCACAATATATCACAGAAAACGAAGGCTCAAATCTGATCCGCTTTCGCAAAACGGCCCTTAATCCTCAACCTGCCATCGGCACGAGCTTTGCGGGACTCATACCGGACTTGCTTGTCGAATCTGCAAGAATTCCTTTGTGATGCAGTTAAGCAGGAACACATGAAATCCCCGAAAAAAAAACTTTGGAAAGAAGAGTTATATAAGCTTATTTCACCTTCTTGTCTTCCTCTTCTCTTTGTAGCGTGAAATGACAGATTTCCTGTCAGGGCAAGCAACAATTTCAGGTCCGCTCCTTTTGGGGAAAACTTGCATTGGCATGCCAATTCCTGGATTTGTCTGTTGAGTGTCTTCCATGCTGCTACCATTGCTCATGCTGGGGCAAAGTTCAGACATCTGAACGAACGATGACGGACACGCTTCAGCTGAGCTAACCGCAACTTGCTCATATGCAAACTCGGCCCTGCATGAATCATTTAGCACGTGGTAATCACTGTTGTCCCATCCGCCATTCTGCCAGACAGATAAAACTGACATTAATAGGTCGCTATGTAAGCATGCAATTGACACTGTAAATTAGTGCAGAGTTGGATGTTGGTTTCCATAGCTCTTAGCTATTACTTTGCAGGAGGAGACCTACTCTGCTTTCCCATGTCCAATTTTGATTTGGATTCAAGTTGACCTATCTGAACAGGACTATGTCACTAAATAATCAATTGGTAGACTGATATCCTTGTCCAGGTTTAAAATTCTACCTATGTATCAGCAGATATAAAAGAAATCTTCCATGAATATAAGCAATAGAGGGGAAGTTGCCGGAGCCTGATCATTAGCAAGTCCTGGTATTATTCTGCTTATCAAAGTCGAACTTTGGGGATTTGGTTCTTAACTGCAACTCTGCAAGAACTTCCTTCTGACTCAAGGGGACGTTTCTTGAGTTGCTTACACTTGACACTGTAGAGTATATGATGCAATTCGAAGTACGCTTAAGAATATCTCGACCGAAATATGATGCAGAATCTTTATACATCGTTCAGAGAAAGATGTTGAAACCATTTATTGGTTGATGAACAGTTGCAGTGAGAACTAATAACTAAAAAGTACATGGACAGTTTGTATACAGTTGGGCAAACAAGTCAGATAAACTGAACTGAAGTTTGTGGATCAAACCTCGTAACCAGGCGTCGGCATGATTGCAACTTCATTCGTGTTCTCGGTGCAAAAATTGTCATGCCCAGTGATATGCTGTGATGTTTGCCATGAAGGCAACTGAGGATCACCAGCAACCTCAGCTGCATCGTGATGCGCCCATACCTGCGAGCCGCCATCTGACATGGCGAGCTCGCCTAGCTGCCTTATGACCTCCTCATTCATCTTCACATCTGGCGAGCTCTGCTTCTTTTGCAGCAGAACAAGAGCAAGAGTTAGGCCGGAGCCGGATAAATGGGAGTAAGTAAAAGTTAGTAAAGAAAAAAGGTGATTTTTTTTCGGGCAGTGAGCACTGAGCAGCACAACACTGCATGTGCAAATAAACCTTTGGGGAAGACGGCGTGAGGAGAGGCTGGAATCCATGGCAAGAGGTGGTCGGCACGATCAGATCCTCTAGGCTGAGCACCTGGGGCTCCTCCCAGATGGCCCACCACCCGTCGTCGCCGGCAGCCGGCTTCTCGAACTCGACGACACCGAGGAGCGCGGCGAGGTCATGCGCCGATGGGCACCCAGTGTAGCCCTGCACCATGCAGCGGTCGTGGAGCAGCGCCTGGTCGCCGTTCCTGCCGTCGCGGTGCCTGACGAAGTCGCAGTTGGAGCAGAGGAAGTCCGTGGCGGCGCGGCGGAAGACAGCCCCCGCGGCGCCGCAGGCGCTGCAGAGCGGGGCGCGCGTGTGGCGGGAGCACACCGCGTTGGCGCCGTGCACGTGGCGGTCGCACGGCAAGCAGAGCCTGGCCGCGTCGGCGCGGCAGTACACCACTGCCGCCGCGCCATCGCAGTAGTCGCAGGTCGCCGCCGCCGCCGCCGCCGCCGCCGCCGCCGGTTCGGTCTCTCCCGCCCCTCCGACGTCGGGCACGGCTTTCTTTGACTCGTCCTCCTCCTCCAGCTCCGGTTGTCGATCCTGCTTCTTCCCACCAAGCTTCCCCCGCTCCTGCTCATCTTGACCCATCTTTCCGGCGACTTGCCTAGCCGCAGCAGGAGAGAGAAGCGTCAACCTCGGTGGTGAGCGACTGAGCGTCTCGTACAAGAAGAAGAGGAGGAGAGGAGCTCTAGTAGATGATCTTTGTTTCTTGTAGGATAAGAATAGGTGAGGGGAAAGAGAAGGAGAGGACAAAATGAATTGGCGAAAGAGACTTGTGGAGACTCGCGAGAAGATACTCGCGCGCTGCCCCGATTCGTTCCCACTTCCCATCAGTCCGCTAAGCCCGCGCGCGCTCCGGGGCGCACCTGCGCCCGTGCGCGCGGGCTTTCGGCACTGGACAGGTGCCAGATCACGAGCCAGCGCGCGCTAGCCTCCCATGAACAGGAATCGAGTGCATGCGGCAGCTCGCGAGACTTGTGTTGGTGGTTGGAGAAGACGACAGGCAAGTGGGGGCGGCATGTCAGCCACCCGGCCGGCGAAGGGTGATCGGCTGGTCGCTGTCGAGGCGCACCGCGAGCGTTGCCGGGGAGGAGAGGGATGAGGACGGGAGCAGCACCTTCTCCATGGTTCGATGGGATGCGATGGCGGGATCGGAGGCTGGCCGCTGATGAGCGCGGTGAGGTCACGCCGACGGCGATGGTTACAGCTTCGTGTTCACACTGGACCCAGCCATCCCAACGGCTGAGACCCGTGTCGTCGTAGCACCAGTACAATTTTCACAATTTTCACCATTTTACAATATACAATCGATATATCATTGATAGATAGAGGTCACACGATTACTGACAGTGATATATAGATAATTTTTAAAAATTATAATAATACGTGGGTAATTTTTCTAATGTAAAAAATAATTGATTTTGATCTGTGAGAAGAAGAAAATATAGTGCTGGATTGGATGATTTTTTTATTATAAGGCAATACACGTAGAGCAGCATCGAAAATATAATTTAAGAGTAGTACTTTTATATTTGTTATGAGACTAAAAATAAGTCAAAATAAGAGTAGTAATTTTATATTTGCTCAAACTATAATATTTACCAAGCGGATGGCATCATGGCAACATTGAAAAATGTGGAGGACGAAAAAAACGAACAGTCTAACTCCAGATATTGTTTTCTCCTAAAACAAAATATAAAAAACAACGCCACAAAAACTCAAATAAATCAACGATATATTCGTTTTGGTAAAAAATAAATAAATTATCCAACTCGCGCAGGCACGAAAGTACGTACGTGGCCTAGCGTGCACCGTCGATCACGGGATCAGGTCAAAGGAAACCAAACGTGCGCCCGCCAGGTGATGGATGCGAAAAAAAATCTCTCCACCGCGTCTTGTCCTAGTCACATATTCTTGTCACGTCAATTTTCACCGATCTCAAAGTTTTGTTTTCTCGTAACAGTTTCATATTCTTGCCACGTCAATTTTCACCAATCTTAACGTTAAGATTCCTGTTCTAGCCTTCTAGGTGACCTTTGCTGCCATTGATGCAGCCGTCGCTGCACCCCTCGGCTACCTCCTTCGCGCACCGTCGTTCGCCACCGCTGCCCCAATCACACATGACGCCACCGTAGCGCTACTGTAGCCTTTGCCGCGCCGTCACCGCCACCTACCTCACTTTCTCCACCGTTCGCGTGCCACCACCACTCACCTCCACCTCCGCAACGCCCCCTCCCCTTCCGTCGCGCGTGGCGCCTCCACCCGCTGCTCCCTTCGCTGCAAGCGCGACGCTGCCAGCGTGCTGTCACCGCCCAATGCCATCGCGCGGACCGACTTCCCCTCCCGTTGCAGAAAAATAGAAATATTACGATATTTTGAGATTGGTTAAAATTGAGGCGGCAAAAATATAATATTAGCTTCACAAGATAGGAAGTGAGGCCCTCTCCGGCACGTGGAGGCTGCGCTAGCTAGTGGGCTCGGTGCCGGCGTGCACACTTCGCCGTCGTAGTCCTCGAGCACCCACATGCTTGTTGAGCGTCCTCTCCGTCTCCGGCGACGGCGGCGTTTTGTCCTGCTCCAGCAGCGCAAGGGCCCGCGCCCCGTCTAGCTCGAACATCCGCACGTTACTGTTCTCAACCATCCCCGGCAAAACGGCGGTTGAGCCATCAAACATCTCGGACGACATATCAAACTTTAAAGCATCTCCAAAAGAATGGCTATACAGCTCTCCAAGTTAAAATTTAGCCATTCTAGCAAAAAAAGAAGCTCCAAAAGACTAGCTATATGAATGGCTAAGCTATTTGGCTGGCCAAACTACTCTTCTCGCTGGCCAAATTTGGCCAGCCAAGTTGGCTTGCCATCTGTGGGCCCCACGCTGCTACAGTACCTGCTGCCCCACATGCCAGCCACTACATTGTCCCAGCACACGCGCAGGATAAGAGTAAAACGAAATAAAAAGGAAAATAAGAGAGAAAAAGGAAAAAGAAAATGAAGAGAAATAAAAAAAGAAATAAAAATAAAAAGAGAAAAAAATATTTTTAAAATTTTCTAAAATTTTAAAACTTTATATTTTGGGTATTTATAAGTTTAGACACTGGGATTTCAAATAGAAATCAAATTTTTTAAAAATATTTTGGGATTTTAAAAAGAAGAGTAATATTTTTAGAGAGTTGAAAATAGAGAGTCTGTTGGAGTGTATAGTAGATTTAGAGATGATTTTTTTGGAGAGTTGGCTAAATGGATAAATAGAGAGCCATAAATAGAGAGACTTTTGGAGATGCTCTAAGCTAACAAAAATTACAAAAGTTAACTAAAATACAAGAACAAAATAATGACATTTAAAAAAAATAGCTGAGCCACCGTAGCCGCCACTAAATATCTTGTTGCGAGGGAAAGGCCAGTGCCTGCCGGCCTCGTGGAGGTCCAGCCAGCAGAGCTTTCCTCCGACGGCGACGCGCGCGGCTCGACTGAGACCACGCGTTAAGTTGCTCGCGATGAATCGGCTGGTGTGCGCGTCGAGTCGCCGGGGTCCGGTGCCGCTGCCGGAGAGGACGTAATACGACGAACCCGCCGGGAGCCGTCGTACGTGGGACCCAACTCAAAGATGCACTTGAAGACGAATGCTGATTCCCCAGCTCAATTCATTCTCGAGGAACCTACGTGTATCTCTTCGGACCAGTTGTTTTCTTTCTGTGCTTACACCTATTATATTTACAGTCTATTTGGTATTTTAAATCTAAGATTTTATGCTTTTATGCTGATCTAGAGATGATAAAATAGTGTAAACTTTTTAGTTTAAAATAAAATGTAAATTATTCAACTAAATACTTTGTTGGAGATAGTTTGAATTAGTTCTAAAAAAATTCAAATCTAGAGTGGTAACAAGGTAGGGCTGGCAACGAGTCGAGCTAGGCTCGGCTCGGTCGAGCCACCTCTTTAGCGAGCTGAGACAAGCTCGGCTCGGGATGGCTTAGCAAGACAAAATTATGGCTCGGGCTCAGGCTCGATCGAGCCACGAGCCAACTCGGTTCGGCTCGGCTCGGTTGTATCACTGTACACTTGTCCTTTTCAATATCTTTCAATATATTGTGCTTCCGTAACTTAGAAAGTGACGTCGTGCGGTACTCATTCCTCTCAAAAAATCAAGTGGCAACGCCGAGTGTAGGTGACGGTGGCCAGTGAGGGTAATGGGCTAGGGACCGCTGGCCGTCGAGGGCATCAGTGCTCACACAATAATATAAATATGTGGTTTGATGTTGTTCACTGCCCATAAATCTATGATTTTATGAGCTAGATAGAGAAACATATTCACTCCATATACCGGTGACCGAGGCAGCGAGCCTACTCGGTTCGGCTCAAATGCTGACCAAGCTAAGAGGCTCGGCTCGAGTTTAGCTCGGTGGCACAACGCGTCAAGCCAGATTCGACTCGGCTCGGCCGAGCCCGAACTGGCTTACAAGTCCCGAGCCAAACTATCAACCTTATAACAAGAGGCCCTTGTGCTTCATGCTTGGTCACTCTGTTCTGTGTTAAAAGTTTTACAACACCGTTTAACTCTATCTTATAAATTAATATTACCTAGAGTTTATCTCTTTCAGACTTTTTATATAAATTTTGAAACAACCCATGATGCATGGCAGATAGCATAAATAAAGAAAAATGTCTATCTTATGTCTCTATTGTTTATGATATGATCACCGAAACATTTATACTATACCTGATGCTCCTCAAGTCTCTGTCCTCTGCCTTCCTGTTTTTGTATTTTAAACTCATGTTTTCTCCTCCTTCATTGCAGTCTGCAGATCTCCTGACCCCTTTAGCTAGCTCAATGTTTTGTTTAAGCTGGCAACATTGGATTGACCTGGGCATGCAGGTCATTTTGTTTTTTCAATTAATATTAGATCTGACCGATCCAAATTGCTCCCTGAAATACACCTGCTATGCAACCTGCACTCAAATTGTATTTTGAAACCTGTTTGAAATGTCGACTGAATTTTGTTTTCGTGCATGTCCAGTGACAGCGAAATTTCGCGAAGACCTTGGAGTGACTCGTCACATCGGGCACCACCCACACGCCACGTACAGTACTAGTGTGGCCCGTGTGGCCTTCCTCCGCACGTCGTCGTCACTCGGTAAAAAAAAATCGTGCTTTTCTTCTTGCATGGCAAAAATCACTCTCTTTTAGTGCAGGATTATTCGTGGAATCACAGTGGAGTTGATAAGTCTGGTTTGAGCTGTGAAGCTGAAGAAAGTTAATCTGAAGTTGACACGGCAATATTATCTCTGGCTTTGAAAATCAACGTAAACCAAGCTTTCGTCGCTCTTGGTTGGTCCGATGACCTTGATCTCTCGTCCATGCAATGCAATGGCAGTTGAAAACTTGTCTTTCAGGCTCTTCCCTTTCAACAACAGTAGCTCATGTTCTTTCTAAAGTGAACTTTTAGGTACGCGAGTGACAATACAATACGAGAGCTTGTTTGATTGGTTCTCAAATCTTGTCTCATTTGTGCTGTTTCTGTTTCATAATATAACCATACAAGTTTTTACAGGTTCGCTGTGTATGCACGACTCTGTAGCAGCAGCAGCAGCTAAAACCAGGGGGTGTGAAGTCAGGATTGGATTCATTTTTTCACCCGCGGTTCATCGGTTCAGCGCTCCCTGTAAAGTTTGGTTCAGGTTAGTTATTTGACTTGTGGGCCTCCATAGGTCCTCGGCCCACTAAGTAAAAAGGTTAATATATATATATATAGATATATATATACACACAGAAATGCTATTCTACACCACGTGTGTAGAATAACTATTTTATACTGATTATTTTCAATAGTAGATTTTCTCAGTAGAATAACAATTGAGTACTACTTTTTCTCAGTAGTAGATTTCTCGGTAGAATAGTTATTATACACCCGTGGTATAGGATAACATTTGTATATATATATATATGTCCAATGTAAGTTAATATAAAAAACGCTAGCTTTAATATTGATGGAATTTGCTTATTAGAATATTGAAAAATGTAAATAAAATGATCTATGATGATATTTAGTTTGAATTTTACTATATTTGTGATCTATAAATTATATTATTTATATACTTTGAAATTTAAAATTGGATCCACAATTATCCATTGGGTTTGCGGAGACCCGACGGATCCGAGTTCAAGTGAAGAAATTCACCCGTGAAATAACGAGACCGGGTTTTACTATATTTCAGTTCGAGGCTAGTATTCACCGACCCAACCCGGGCCGCCCCGCTGTGTGGCCACCCTATCTAAAACCACGCTGTACTGAACAAAATCAATCACTGCACGGCGCATCATACACTAGTGCAGCACTAATTAACCTAATCTAACCTTTTACTGCCTTTAACTTGTGCAGAAATCTCCTTTCCGTACTCCAGGAGCAGCAGCTAACTTTTATTGCAGGCTTTAGGGCACACTGTCCAAGTTGTTAACCATTCCATGAACCGTTGCTGTCCGTAGGAGAAAGTAAGATTTGGTATGTAATGTACCAAGGGGTTTAGGGTTGTCTAAGATCGTCACAATGTTTTGCTGAGAATGTATAAGGCGAGGCAAAAAAAAAATAGCGCCATATATTACCTGACAGGATCAACAACTGCATAGAGCTCGAAGATCTTAAGTATTGAGACTGTTAGAAGAATCTGATTCTGTAGTTACCGAATTTTACAATCTAAAACCAAAACAGGAAGCTTTAAAAGATGTATAACTCAGATCAACCAAACGTGAAATATGTCGTTATCTTTTCTTGGAGCGCTCGGTTAAAGCAGATAAGTACAGTGCATTATCAAATGGCCTCCTCTGTTTGGCACATGGCATTGATTAATGGCACCCGCTTTGCCTGACAGCTACGACATGCAGACGAGACTGATGAACAGCTTGGATCTTGCAAGGAAGGGAAAACGATAAGAGAATCTCCCACGGTTAGCTATTTCAATAGCTATATTCATTCTTTTCTCTACGTGAATAGAAAATGGGGAGAAGAAAAAGAATAGCTAGTGACGAGCAAATATATAGGAGATTTCATTTATTTCAAGAAACCGAGTGTATTACGTGTGAGACCAAGTACTAGTGGTGAGATAAATTAATGTTTTTATTCTTTTCTCAGCTCCACATTAGCTAGCTATTTGAGACAATCAGTGTGGATGCTTTAAATTTCTCATCGTTAAACTACCGCGACAGCATTTATCAGGACATCTATGATGGTTTCTTCGAGAACATCTATTGTGATAAAATCATAACAAAGTTTATTAACTTGTTAGTATTACATTTATTTATTTATTTAAGCTACTAAATAATTACCATAAATATCAATTTCATCCGTCCTGAATGTTTGGCAGCCTATTTCAAACATGAAAGAAACCAAAAAGATGCAACAAGCAATATGTAGGAAGAATAAGCACAAATAGTTCCTTTTTAAATAAACCCCCTCACTAATCTTTTCTTAAAATAAAACCTATTATTATAGTATTTTCTCCAAAATCTGAAACAATTTCACACCAATGAACTTTTCCAATTCTATGTTTTAGAAAAAACAAAAACTTTACAAATATACCCTTCTAAATCAGGTAGGGCCCAAACTAGATGTTTTAAAAAAAAAAAGTATACTGTAGGAGTACACACCTGTTTATCTGCGTGATCACAATCACATCCACATCCAAACTTCCAAACGCAAGACGGACAGCGGACGAGCGGAGCGAGAGCGTCGGAGTCAAAGCGTCCTCCACGGGCAGCTCGAGCTCGGTCCCCGTCGCCCCCAGGCCCACCGGCCACCACCTCACTCGCCTGCGAGCCGGAGCCCCACTCCGCTCCGCTTTACTCCACTCGGGGACTCGCCTCGCCTCCACATGCGCCGCCGCCGCCGGTGACCGAGCGGGACGGGACCCCATGGGCTGCGTCCACGGCCGCCCCTCCGCCCCCACTCCTGCCCACCAGACGCCGCAGCAGCAGCCCGAGCCGGCTGCTGCCACCGCCGCCGACGAGAAGACCGATCGGCAGGGTAGCGCCGAGAAGAAGGCGGAGCAGCAGCAGCCGCCGCCGGCGGCGGCGATGGCGGCGGCGGTGGCGGCGGGAGAGAAGCCGGCCAGGCGGGAGAGGCGCGCCCGGTCGTCGCGCTCCGCTGCAGATGCCCGGCCAGGGCGGAGCTTCGCCAACAGGGCGCGCGGGGAGCAGGTGGCGGCCGGCTGGCCCTCGTGGCTCTCCGCGGTTGTGGGCGAGGCTATCGACGGCTGGACCCCCCGCCGCGCCGACTCCTTCGAGAAGATCGACAAGGTACGTACGCGGGCGCTCCCCTCGCCTGCCTCTTGTCGTCTAGCGGCCGCCATTGGCGCGGCGGAACTGAGGGGAGCTCGCATCTTTGGCAGATCGGGCAGGGGACGTACAGCAACGTGTACAAGGCGCGGGACACGGTGACCGGCAAGATCGTGGCGCTCAAGAAGGTGCGCTTCGACAACCTCGAGCCGGAGAGCGTCCGCTTCATGGCCCGCGAGATCCTCATCCTCCGTCGCCTCGACCACCCCAACATCGTCAAGCTCGAAGGCCTCGTCACCTCGCGCATGTCCTGCAGCCTTTACCTTGTGTTCGAGTACATGGAGCACGATCTCGCGGGCCTCGTCGCCAGCCCCGACATCAAGTTCACCGAGCCACAGGTCTCCCAAGATCCCACCTTTGCAGTCCCATATTCCGTTACCATAATGTGCGATGAAATTGAGGGCCTAATCGAGGATCCCGTGACATGCGTGCTCACATTCAGGTTAAGTGCTACATGCGTCAGTTGCTGTCGGGGCTGGAGCATTGCCACAACCAGGGAGTGCTGCATCGCGACATCAAGGGGTCCAATCTGCTTTTGGATAACAATGGCATGCTAAAGATAGCAGATTTTGGTCTGGCCTCGGTCTTTGATCCTAACCGGAATCAGCCGATGACGAGCAGGGTGGTGACACTATGGTACCGCCCACCGGAGTTGCTATTGGGTTCGACAGATTATGGTGTGGGCGTGGACCTGTGGAGTGCGGGGTGTATTCTGTCAGAGTTGTTGGCTGGGAGGCCCATTATGCCAGGACGTACTGAGGTTAGCCACAACCTACTGAATTGTCTGACATATAGATTTCAAATGCCTTGTGGTAGCATTCAAATATTCAATGTAGTTCGAGGCTTGGAGTGCTAAACTAATTGCAATTTACATAAGCATAGAGGTTAGTAAAAATCAGTAACACTTCATGTGGAGACATTGATCTACCAAATGTTCTAACTTTATGTCTTTAGCACCACATGTTTAGCATGTTTATACATTCATTTTTTATGCCTTGTTTTGCTCTGTACTTGAGATTTTTCTTCTTCAACTGGAACTAATATGACCTGTCATACTATTCATGCACTTATTGTTATTCTTACCAGCAAATCCAATGAATACCAATTGTATTTATGATTCCATGTCTGCTTAATTTAATCATATGTCCCTTTTAGGTGGAACAGTTGCATAAAATTTTTAAGCTGTGTGGCTCCCCCACAGAGGAATATTGGAAAAAGTCTAAGTTGCCCCATGCAACGATATTTAAGCCTCAACAACCATACAAAAGGCGGATTTCAGAGACATTCAAAGATTTTCCGCAATCGGCATTGCGATTGATTGAAACACTGCTCGCAATTGATCCAGCTGATCGTTTAACAGCGACTTCTGCATTGAGAAGTGATGTAAGTAGGCTTTGATTCTTAAATCTATGTTTGTCTCAAAGTCATTGCCTATATGAACAATTTTCTCTTCAGTGTAGTCATTTAAGTTTCAATACATGTACTTGCCAGCATATTGTGGACTACTTTATATTTAATAACATTCTATTGCATATCAGAGAAAGTGTGTCATGAAGATTTTTTTGCAACATGACACTCTATGGTACTCATGGTCTCATTTGGACCACATTATCTTATTTAGATGTTGTTGCAATTTAAACCCTCTATTTGATTAAAAAAATGATCTTCCATTTTGGAAGAGCACAGAAGCACCTTCTTAGCATATGTGGTCACTGCAGATATCTAGGCTAGCATCCACAATGATGTTCTGTTTGTAGCACTGTATAACCACAAGTCTGATTTTCAATCTTGATGCATAGGTTTGGTTTGAATAACATATTTCACTGGATAATGCATGAAGTAAATCTGTTTATTGTCATCTATGTTGAAATTACACATCATTACTTTACTAAAGTATTGTTTATTACAATCTATGCAGTTCTTTACAACTGAACCTTATGCGTGTGAACCATCAAGTCTCCCAGAATACCCTCCAAGCAAAGAAATAGATGCAAAACGAAGAGATGAAGAAGCCCGACGGTTTGTCACCTTGCTACTCATTAGTTCTATATTTGTTTGTGATTTGCTTTGGTCCTTGGCTATCTCATTCTGGACAGTCTGCAGTTAGAGTGTGTGTAACACTTCCAATGGGCCATTTGAGACAATTTTGCATCTTTATATATCTGTTGCTTAGCAATTAGCCCCCCTTTTTTGCCGGGGAGCTCAGTTGAATATTTCAGTGCTTGGGTTTAATACCTATGACAAGAGATACACATAACTGCACATCAATATAAAGTGGCTGTGAGCATCAATATAAAGTGGCTGTGAGCCTGTGACAACTGACCTAGTGTAAGATATTTGGATATGGTCTGGAAAAGTTTGAGCAACTAAGTACAATTTCTCTATTTTTGAAAGTAACATTTGCACAAAAGTGCTGTTTTCAGATAAGAGGCCCTTACTCTCTTTGCTGATGTTGCAAAAAACTGGTCCTAAGAGCTAAAGATAGTAAGCTTCACCAAAACTTTGCTGATATTTGGATTAATATGCACGTATTTTTATTTTCTAAGTAGAATAATTGCATAGGAAAGAGGGTAAGAGACAAAAATATGGTACACAATGGTCTTGTGGCAAAGTTTTACACAAACAAGTTAAGTATTTCTCACTTCACAAAGTAATTTAAATGCTATTCAAGTACTAATTTAGGTCAAATTTAAGCATGCACACATTTACTTGTTTGGTGCTAATGCTCCTGTATTTCTGAGACTTTGTTCAATATTTCAATATATTGCAGAGATATATCATAATGTCAACCTCATAATCTGGGTTCAACTTTTTAGAATTTTTTACTCACCAAATGCCCCACATATTCAGATATTCTACTATTATACTATACCTTGACCCATGTTCTGTATCCATTCTCTCATGTGATTTGAGCACTTGGAAAAGTATTTGAATGTTACCTGACTTAATCATGGGATTCTTGGCATGATCAACTATTTAAGAGCTGCTGGTGGTAGGGCTAATGATGGAGCTAAGAAGACAAAGACACGCGATCGACCTAGGGCAGTTCCAGCTCCAGAGGCAAATGCTGAACTTCAAATAAATATTGATGTATGTGAACACACTTGCTTCCTTACTCGTTACAGTATTTTTTGGGTATTTGTTTCTATGGGCTGGTTTGCTTAAAGAGTCAATAAGTTAAGATTGAGCTGGTGGAACAATTTGCTTGGTCTCATCTTAAGATACAATCACCAAAATTTATTTCCTCATCCCAACAACATTGATTTTAGTTTCATTCGCCTATTTCATTTGATTGACAATGGCCCAAAATGGATCTGATAATCTCTTAATGCAAACTTTTAATTTGTTCCTATTATTTCTTTCTTACAGAAACGAAGGTTAATTACACACGCAAATGCAAAAAGCAAGAGCGAAAAGTTTCCTCCTCCACATCAGGATGGCGCGGCCGCTTTGGTTCCTTCAAATCACATGGACCCGGTGTATGAACCCCAAGATCCCTCTTCCTTCAGCACCGTGTTTTCTTATGAGAAAAACTCTGTTCCTACTTGGTCTGGCCCGTTGGGTGATCCTTCGGCTGTTGGGAAACAAAAGTGGAAACACATGTTTGGGCGCTCATCAAAACAACCGGCCACCGCTCGTGCTCGGTAAGGCAATGAAGAGTACTTATAGATAAAGAGTCCTCAATATGGAGAAATACTCTTCCGCAACTACCGAGAGCCGAGTTTCACAAATGAGGCATGCAATGACAAATCAATTTCTTCATGACTTATTGCCATTGGATTATTTTTCGAATATCGGTTGTATAGGCTGTGGAGGGAGCTCAGGTATTTTTGTACCTGTGTACATTAGTTTCCATTTTTCTATTCTTATAGCTCGGTGCATTTGGTGTTAGATTCATTTGGCTGGAAGCTTTTAGATCTCTAGCATTTCAGGACATTCCCTTCCATTGTAACAATTTTCTTAATTGCTACCTTTGTAATCATTTCTCATCGATCGAAAAGCAAATCTTCTGTTTTGACTCATCTGCTGCATGGTGTACCCGGATTTTCCAGTTGTACTCTTCAGCAAGGATGAAACTTGTACATAGTGGCATCTTTTGTCTGATACTTTCAAGCTAGAGTTTCAAGAATCAGCAGGCAAGCACAAAGGTACACAGCTTGAAGGCTAGCTTCGTGCAAATTGACTGCAAGTGTGATCCTGGGCCTGAATTTTGGGATGCATTTGACAATTACAGGTCTGTTTTTGAATGAAACTGTTTGAATCAACATAAATTTTAGCAATGGCTGATAGATTATGAGCTATCATCTATCTTTATGAGACTTTGTAGATCCTCCAAATTATAAGAGCATCTCCAAAAGGCTCTCTATTTTTGACTCTATTTATTCATTTAGCCAACTCTCTAAAAAGATTCCTCTCCAAATCTACTATATTCTCCAACAGGCTCTCTATTTTCAACTCTCTAAAAAAATTACTCCTCACTTTTAAAATTCCAAAATATTTCGAAAGATTTGATTTATTTTGAAATTCCAATTTCTAACCTTGGGAAATCCCGAAGTTATAAATTTTCAAATTTTTTCAAATTATTTTTCTCTTCTTTTGAAAGATTTAATTTCTTTTCAAAATCTTAAATTCTAATTTTATAAATCTCAAATTATTTTTAAATATTTTACTTAATTTTGAAATCCCCAATTACAAAATTATGAAAATTTCACATTTTTTTTTTGCAAAAACAATTTTTTTCTTTTTCCTTTTCATTTCTCCTTGCTCTCTTTTCCTTTCTTTCTCTTTCCTCCGCTTTCTTTCTTTTCTTTGTTTGCTTTCCTGTTGCTGCTCGTGGAGTGGATGCAGGGCGCAGCGCAAGGCAAGGATAGCAAGCGGAGTGGGCTGGCCAAATTTGGCCAGTGGGAGGAGGAATTTGGCCAGTCATATGGCTTAGCCATCTAGTTGGAGAGTCTTTTGGAGTCCATTTTTTGATCTAACTTGTTAAAATTTAACTTAGAGAGTGTTTTGGGTAGTCTTTTGGAGATGCTCTAAGGCACCAGATCTTCATTCAAGAACATTAGAAGATGCCCCGGTGTACTCTCGCAGAGCTGACCACTCAAACCACGAAATCTTCTGTAGCGTTGAAAAGTGTTGATAGATCTTTAAAAAATCCGTCAATTTGTGTGGTATTACAAAACCGATTAAAAATTTATATAAACAATGTTGATATGAAAGTTTTTAAATAAATGATACCTTTTACCTGACGCAAATAATCTACACGGAGCCTGAGTCACTGGCATCATGCGGAAACAGCCGGACCGAAGAAGCGTAATGCGGTAAAATTGGGGTTTTTTTTGAAATGATATATTTTTTAAATCAAATTTCAAATCAAGAAGGTATTTTTAAAAAATTATAAAACTAACCTTCTGACGGATAAAGTACCGATCTAGGTTTTAGGCACTTCGTCAACTAATCGGTCTGATGAAATGTTGACATAGTGATGTCGGCACTTCTAATGCCAAAAGAATGTTAGTTTTGTAATTTTTCAAAATTCGTGTACCAAATTTAAAATTTGTTTTAGAAAATGCATCATTTCAAAAAAAAATCGTAAAAGTGGCAGAACCAAAGTCGAAACATGGGCCGGGCCGGAGCCCGTATGATCCTAATTGGGCCCATTTCTCCAGGCCCATTCTACTAGTATCCCCCATGTAAAAGCCTCCGCTCCCTGCCGCCGAAAAACCCCACCAGCACAGCGCCGCGCCGGAATCCCTCCCTATGGAACGAAGCTCTCCTGCTCCGGCGGCGATGGCCGGCGTCGGCGGCGACGCAGAGATGGGCGGGTGGTCGGAGCTCCTCCACTCCTCCACCAAGCTCCTCGAGCAGGCCGCCCCGACCCCGCACTTCCCTCCCCTCCAGGTGCGACGCTTTTACCGTTTCCGCGCTCTCCTCCGCGTCTGCCCTTCCTTCCGTTTCTTCCGCCTGACGGGTCCCGTGGTTGGACTCCACGCGTCTACGTTCAGAGGAACCTGGACCAGCTCGAGGTGCTCTCCACCAAGCTCAAGTCCAAGACGGTGCGCGCCGAGGCGCCGGCGCAGTCGCTCTCCGCCACCAGGTCAGTCTTCGGAGCCCCTTGACTGGACTCAGTAGGCATCTCCTCCGGGTGTTCCGAGCGTGCGCTGGAGTGGCCGCTTGTGGGGTTTTAAGACTTAGGGTTTTCGGCTTTGCTTTCTACAGGTTGCTGGCGCGTGAGGGGATCAATGCGGAGCAGCTCACCAGGGACCTCAAATCCTTCGAACTCAAGGTGATGATCACTGAGCGACAGTTTGTTTTTGACTATTCCATTTCAGAGAGTGATATGGCTAATGTGCCGTGCAGATTATCAGATCGAGCAGTTTGTCTGTTTCTAGATTTAGATATCCTGCAATACTACTGGTTAAAACCTAGGATTATTACAAGTAGATGGAACAGTGCATTTGATTCATTGAACCTAATAAAATGCACATAATCCATAAGCATTTCCATGTTTTATTACGTGCACAAAATTGTTGAAAAAATCCTTTAACAATTTGAAATGACGAAATGATGATGACATTTTGGTAATTTTCAATTACTAATCATGCCTTGTCAACTGGAAAAGCAGTTATTATAATTTAAATTACTGCAGTTCAGTAGTTTTGATGAAATGTTTAAGTTAGTTAGCTTCTGTGAAATAATTAGCGGATTAGCCTGTTGTAAACATGAAATAACTCTAGGGTTTGAAGCACAGCAAGATGTCATTGGTCCTATACTTTCAATTCCACTGCTTCTAACTAGTGTGCAACTCACCTTAAACTATAGAAGAAAGAAACATCAATTATCTACTTGAGTAGGAAACTGATATATCATATTTTATGTTTTGGCAATGCAATCTTCTCTATTTAAATGCAGATAATATAACAGCACCACATGTTCATTAATCATTACTATTAGTGTAAGAATCAAACCTCCTTTTTATTTGGTAAATGCTACTAATTTTTATGGTAATCAGCCAAATCTTTATATATAAAAAACCTGATCAGAACTCATTAATAAACAGGATATGAGTTTTCACACTTTACCTTATATCCACTATAACCTTACTATTCAGGATGTATGCAACATGGTTCATCCTGCCAAACTCTCTCCTAATTCATCAGCATGCAACCATGCCATAACACCATTTTGAGCTCTGTTGCACTATATGTGTCTGCAGTCTGCTTCTTATTGGATTTTTTCAGATCTTTACTGTGTCTTCCTAGATTGCTTGTGAGCGTACATCATATGATCATAGTGGCTAAATTTGAGGTTTTGTAGACCACATTCGAGGATGTTTTTCCATCTGAAGCAACTACTGTCGAGGAGTACGTCCAGCAGGTGAACACTTCGTGTATCTCCCGAAGTGCATTCTTTCCTAATTTCATTGAAAGTATGCTGAAATATATGTTTTTAGCTTCATGAAATGGCAATCGTCTCATCCATTCAAGAAGCACAAAAGGACAACTTAAGGAGTTTTAACAATTATATGATGCAAGTTCTTGAGGTTGGTTACCTTTTCCGGCTACTGAATTCAATTATATATTTGATCTGGTTTAGTAGACATGAGCCTGTGAAATTCCTTTCAGACCAATGCTTTCTTAAATTGCTTGACTATCTGTTAATGTATCTTGTCAAATTTCTGTACCATCCGGGGTTTTGTTTCTGTTATTCACTTATTTGGCTTATTGCATTGCACCTTAGAAGAAAACATTTGTCGTAGTGTTGCAATTCTATTTAATGTTGATCAGTACAGTTCTACTATTCAGGTAATTAGCATATCTACATTGTTCGGTGCTATATTGGTCTGGTACTACTATTGACTGCTCAGTGGTGAATGTTTCAAATGATTTTATGGTTTGGTTCTCAAGCTGTATACAATTTATATTGTAGGATGATTGGCAAAAGGAGAAGCGAGACTTCCTGCAGAGTCTAAGCTGTCTCTCTACATTACCAAAAAGAAACACTAATCTCGTGACCAGTGGACTTTCTCGTCCTGCTGTGATGCCATCTTCAGCTTTCAGTCCCCAAACTTCGTCGGGTCTACTGTCTATGGAAGTCATGCCCATACCTAACAAGACTACAATTGAAAATAAATCTTCAGTTTATGCTGCAGTTGTGAGAGATCTTAATGATGCTAGAGGGCGCAGCCTACCTTTTGGTGTAAGTGTTAAACCTATATTCCATGATTCATCATGCTAATGCATTTGTAGATTACATTTTTTTTCTACCCATTGTTCTATTAAATTATTTAATTTGATAAATAGATTAAGTTCCAATTTTTATGCCGCCTCAATGTGTTATTGTCAAACATAAGAAAATTATATTAATGTGCCATTGTAGTTTAACTAATACTTATTAAAGTTATCCTTTGGTTAGTCTGCTACAGCTTTCAGGGCTGCTTATGAGTCTATGTCTGTTGATGCTATTGGCATGAAATCGGTTACCATGCACAAGGTGTGGCATTTGATTCAGGTAACACCATTATTTTTTGTGTGGCACTGACACTATCATCTGTTGGCCCTTTCATATCCTATATATATGATACTGTATCTCTTATTCCCTTATAATTTGTTATAGTTTGTTTCTTGTTTGTCTAATTCAGGCATTAGTTGGGGAAGGGTCAACTCATCGGAATATTTCAAGAAAAATGTCACTAGTGATTGGTGCTAGACAACACCTTGAGTGGGGTCATGAAAAGTACATACTTGAGACCATCAATAGCCATCCAGCTCTAGTGAGTATTTCTGCATTCTTTTTAATTATTGACATTTTCAAAGTTCCTTCACTTATGAAACTTAAAGAACATGTAAGATTCTGACAATAATTTTGGCGCTGATCTAGCAATTGTTTCATGAAATCTACTTATACTTAATTAATCTGTGCATTGTGCTCTATGGTTCTAGGCTGCTCTTGGTGGATCTGTTGGCAATCTTCAGAAGATTCAGGCATTTCTTCGGGTCTGTGATAAATTTGATGCCGCACTGTCTTTTTACTGTTGCTGTCCTACAATTTTCTTTGAGTGAAATGCTGTTATCTTCATGCTCTTCAAATCTTCAATGCATCTTTCATCTTTGTCCTTATTAACTGGCAGGTCCGATTAAGGGACCATGGTGTGCTAGACTTTGATGCAACCGATCTGCGTAGACAGCCACCACTGGACACAACATGGCAGCAGGTTCTCTTTTTTAGTTTTGAGCATTTAGCAGAGAATTATAGTTGGTGTCATTTGATTTGTCTGCTAATGGCATGTTAAAATCCATGAAAAACAGTTGGTTAGATAAAAAAAACTGTGCCACCAAAATAAAATGTTACATCAATCGAGGAATACTAGAGCTCATGCTTTTAATATTTTCTGAACAATTTTTGAACTCAGTGAGTCACTGAGTCCCTCCTTTACCTTTTTGCCCACAACATGGATCAGAGAGCCTCAAGTTGAATGTAATACAACACTGGGGCCTTGAGTGTTATATGTCCATTCTAGCTTAGGCCTGTCATGGAATTATTCCTATGCTATGTCAATGGCTACCTCACTCTTTGACCTACTTTATTCAAGTATAAGCTCTAGTGCTCTACTTGGATAGTTTGATTAGAAGCCAGTTCTGATCTATAAAAGTTTTTTCTGTGGGTACTTGGGCTTTATTTCGTTTTTTGATAAATATTTCCAAATGCACGTTCATGGAAATATGAAATGGTCTCTCTTTGATTTTCATATAACTTCTGTATCCTGATGAGCTGCAAAATCTGAAGTATTATTATTCTACCTTTTGTAGATTTATTTTTGCTTGAGAACTGGATATTATGATGAGGCAAGACAAGTTGCCCAATCATCTCGTGCTGCATTCAACTTTGCTCCCCTGGTAAACTATTCAACATGTCATAAATCATGATGGATTCTTGTTCTTAATACCATACATACAAATAATATGTTCTTTGGCAGCTTGTAGAATGGATTACTACTAATGGTGCTGTATCCCCAGAGACTGCTCTGACAGCTTCTGAAGAATGCGAGAAAATGCTTAGAATGGGTGATCGACCTGGGCGTCCTGGTTATGATAGGAAGAAGTTGCTCCTTTATGTCATGATCTGTGGCTGTCGGCGTCAAATTGAGAGGTTGCTCAAAGGTCTGCCGACACTTTTCAACACGATTGAAGATTTCTTGTGGTTCAAGTTGTCAGTTCTGCGGGAGTACACCAGTGCATCTTCTTCTAATGTCTTGAATGAAGGCTTGGTGCCTTATACTCTTGAGGATCTGCAAAGTTACTTAAACAAATTTGAGTCATCATATTATACCAAGAATGGAAAAGACCCCTTGGTCTATCCTTATGTTCTGTTCTTAAGCATCCAATTGCTTCCAGCAATTCTTTTTTTGTCTAAAGAAGTTGGAGAGGAAGGATACCATGTTGATGCTATTCATATTTCAATAACTTTGTCTGATCACGGTGTTCTCCCTGATGGTGTTGGGTCAGGACAAAAGATAGGTATCATGGATGCCTGTGCTGAAGTCGCTAGTATAATACGGCAGTATGGCTCTATTTACTTGCGTAATGGCAACCTTGATTTGGCCTTGGAGTATTATGCACAGGCTGCTGCTGCAATGGGTGGAGGAGAGGTATCATGGATTGATCGTGGGAAAGCTGATCAGCAGCGGCAGCGGAATCTAATGTTGAAGCAACTGCTGACAGAGATATTACTAAGGGATGGCGGCATTCAACTCTTACTTGGTCCAAGTGGAATGGGGGAAGAAGGAGAATTAAAGAAGTATATGATGGATTGGAGAAGTAGGCAGCAATTCTTACTTGAAGCTGCCCATCAGTGTCACGAGGCAGGCCTCTATGACAAAGTAAGTAAATCTGTAACTTTGCTTTTCTTGTGATAATAGTAGTAAAAAATGTCTTGACTGTTACATGTAGTACACACCACACATGCTTCATCAAGTCTGATTGATACCATTGACTATAATTTTCTAAACTGTTGAAGTGTTGATTGCAAGGTAAATGTTATAGAATGGATTTTTATCGTATCAATTTGAAGATGTCTATGTTTACTGCATTTTTGGTTTGCTGTCTTGGTTGAGTTGTTCTGTATCATCTGAGATCACTTTACTCTTTGCATGAAACTCAGTCTGTGGAAATTCACAAAAGAGTAGGAGCCTTTGCCATGGCACTTCAGACGATAAATAAGTGCCTGTCAGATGCAATATGTGCCATGGCACACAGCACATTAGATGGTGAAAGTCGTGCTGCTGCTCTAATTAATTCTGGCAATGAAATTTTGGAGAGTGCCAGATATTCAGAAGCCAGGTTATTATGCTATATGTTCTGCTTTTACGCATCTTGAACGTTGATCATTTATACTTTTTAAATTTTGTTTCTGATTAATCTTGTGGAAACTTCTTTACAGCGTTCAAGACAAGGATCTCATATCTGAGCAACAAACTGTACTGAGACAGCTTGAGGCTATTCTCCATATTTATAGGCTTGCTCGAGCTGGACAGACTGTAGATGCTTTGAGGGAAACCATCAAACTCCCATTTCTTCATTTGGATCCTCAGGCTCCAAATGTGACGGTTGATGTTTTCAGAAACCTGTCACCCCATGTTCAAGCTTGTGTGCCAGATCTCTTGAAGGTTGCTCTAAATTGTATGGATAATGTTAGAGATACTGACGGGACCTTGCGTGCTGTCAAATCAAAGGTATCAAGTTATCAACCTCTCTCCTGCATTTACTGGCATATAAAATGTGCTGCTGAACTACCTTTGGATAAAAAATGGACGATAGAGGAGGGCATCTTTTGCGTCTTTCAGACTTTCACATTCTAAAAATGCACGCATCAACATCTTTTGCTCCGCATTATTCAATGTTAAAATAACAGTGATGTTGTGCCTTGCTCTAAACATAAACGCAACCCTCCTGCATCTTTTTATGCAATACATTTTTATGATGGGCAGATCGCAAACCTTGTGGCAAGCAACATGAGCAGGAACTGGCCGCAGGATTTGTATCAGAAGGTAGCGCAATGCATATGATGTAGTTGGTGATTGATCTACTTGACCAGATATCTGATACCGTGCATCAAAAATCCCCCCACCCGGAGATGCTTTCTGTTTGCGCTGGTGATGTGCTCGATCAGCTTATCTGCGCGCGCGCGTCTGCACCCGGATTGTTTCAGACTTTTGGTGGATGGGAAATGTTTTGCTCATGCAACTATATCGGCCAAAAGAGAGCTCTATATATGCCATGCCCGTCCGCTCATCTGGTGTGTAGTGTGTGTCAGTGTGTGAAGTGTAATACTTGGAAAGAAAATGCCACCTTTAATATTAGTCCATGGTAGTAGAGCAGAATCTTGTGGATTGTTTTTTTAGTTTCCAGAGATTATGTGGGGCTCAGTTATACTGCCATCGGAATTACTTGACCATATAGTATCATCTACTCCATCTGTTCCAGTAATACTTTATTTTGAAGATAACTTAAGTTTTATTACTAAAAAGAGGTATTTTGAAGTGATAGATAAGGAGGTATAAAAGTTTTGTCCTCTATAAAAGCTTGGCCTGCACCATCCTCAGCCCAGGAAAATACAGGAGCGTGTCTCGTGTTGGTTGGTAGGTGGGAATTGGGAAGAAGAGAGGCCGAAGGAGGGGCGCCTTGCGGTGCCGCACCCGGCGCCATTACTGCCGCTGCGGCCGGCACGAGTAGCTCTCGCCTCTCGGTGAGATCGATCTCTGCTCGTCCCCCGCGTGGGAAAAGCCCAGCTGACTCGCATGGCTCGTACTTGGCGCCATTGGCACACGCAGTGAAACCGGCTGGCCTGGCCACCATCAAAGCAGCGGCCAATGCAAAGGCCAATTCCAACTCCTACTCTCTCCTTGTTTCGACCTCCTGTCAAGTCTCGATTTGGCCTTTCTTTCTCCAATCCAAACGCCTCTCCGCACTTAATTCTTCCGTCAAGCCTTCACTTCCGCCTGCACATATATACCCGTTTATTTCTTGGTTTCTTCAGATTAGCTTTCTATTTTTCTTGAGCAGCTTGCTTCATGCATGGTGGCTGCGTCTTGGTTCCTGAGCTCCTCGAGCTAGAGCTAGAGCTAGAGCTAGGCATATGGGGAGGGAGAGGCTGAGGTGGCCGCCGCCGGCGGCTGCGGCTGCGGCTGCGGCGGCTCTGCTCCTGGTGCTCTCTGCTGCGTCCCATGATCATCCCCATGGGAGTGGGAGAGGACGAACAGGTGCGCGTGCTTCTCTGACTCGGCTCACTCCGCCGCTCAGCTGATCGATTCTTCGTTGCACACTTGCACCTTTAGGGCTCACGAGTTAATAAAAATGAGACGAATTTTAAGCAGCAACGTACCGATGCAAACTACTACTCCACCCCAAAACAATGTACTTTTACGCTTCAACTTTATCACAAAAGACCTCATTTCAACCTACTCGATTATTATCTATTCAAAAATTAAGAAACTTTATTATTTTAATCCTACTTTTTTATTAATAAGAGATATTTTGGTTTTTTATTTTCACCCCTAAATTATGAAATTTACATCAAAAATAAATCTACAATGGAGCCAGGAATGGAGAATTTTTTATTAAGAACTACTTGATTTTTTTGCGAGTAGCGTGTAGTCTTCCATGTTTATAAAGAATTTATAAAGTATTTTTATTTTAAATACTATTTTTATTAATAGAAGATAATTTATTTTCTACTCTCACCACTAATTTATTAATTTTATATAAAAAAGTAAATACTGAGTAGCTTGCACTATTCCACGCTGCCAATGAAATATTATGGCTTCTTTAATTTATTGGACTGTACTATTTTCTTAGATTAAAATGGTATACTAATATTTGCAGTTCAATCTTGGCACTGGCACGTGGAACAACGCGTGTCATATTAGTGTGATGTGATTGTCTCTAGAAGCCAGCAGTATACAAACCAACAGTGTTCGCTCTGAAGACCTACAGATTACTATTAATCTGAGAAAAAGAAAAAAAAAGGTTATACCATTAGACCATGATAGATCTGGTTTCAATAGAAAAGATATGTGTTTGAACAAACAGGAATAGTTGGAGTTTAAATAGAAAAAGAATCGAAAGTTTATGTAGGAAAGCATTGTGAGCAAATAAAACAAGGGATCCCATAAAACAAATGTATGCTATTCCACTGATGTGTGATGTCTACTCATGTTCTAATTCTTATCTGATAATGTTTACTACTGTTGATGAGTACCATTTTTTTAGTGAGATTGCACTGCACATATCAGCATCCTTTGTGATCCAGATGTTATAATCTCCACAGGATCCAGTTTCCAGAAGAATGAGCAGCAGAGCTTTGGTTTTAACCTGACACTTGCCAAGACTCTTGTGGAGTATGCTTCAGCTGTAAGCTGTTCTCAGTTCTCACCATATGTTTGGTCAACATTCATGAGTAAATTGTGCCTTGCAGTGAAATAGAGAAATTCTCATAAGTTTCAATCGATTGTTTTATCTCTCAAAAGAAAATTACCCCCAGTAATTTCCTCCTGTACAGGTCTATATGACAGATCTAACAGCGCTCTATACATGGACGTGCTCAAAATGCAACGACTTAATCCAGGTAAGATTTCCAAGAATTTGGTGCCTGATAGTGTACTGCCTTGGTGGTTCCAGTTTGATTATAACTAAGACAGATTTTTCATACGGGTACCTTCGTTTGGAAACAGGGCTTTGAGATGAGATGTATAATCGTTGATGTCCAGAACTGCTTGCAGGTCTATCAAAACCCTAATACTGTTTTAGGATGTAGTTCCTAGCACTAACCACATCAATCTCATTTTAAGAGAAAAACTAGTTGACATTAAACAATGTGACAGGCATTTGTTGGTATTGATCATGCTATCAATGCTATCATTGTTTCAATCAGGGGAACCCAAGAAAACAGGTTCTGAAATAGCTGCACACATTTTCACAATTTCACTGCTTGTGCTTACTGGATTATGTCGATGTTATTATGATGCCCATCTATATTTGCTCCTATGATTTCCAAACCAGTGTACAGAATTGGATTAAGGATATGCTATGGAAGCAAGAAGATCTGAACTACCCAAGCATGCCCAAGGCAAAGGTTTCTGCCACTGACATGTTTGATACAGTTCTACTGTGGAAGAATATGACGAGCTCTTCTTCTTCTTTTTTGTCATCTGATGAGATTTCTACTCTGGTTTAAGGTCCACACTGGATTTTACTCTTCTTACAATAATACGCTTTTACGTCCAGCCATCGCAAATGCCGTTCGCAAGGCGAGGGAGTTGCATGGAGATATGAACATAATAGTTACAGGGCATTCAATGGGGGGAGCACTAGCTTCTTTCTGTGCACTTGATCTTGCGGTAAGTGCCCCTGAGATTTTATCAACCAGGGGCGGAGCTAGCGAAATATAGATAGGGATACATATGCTAGGTTTAGGCTTTATGAACTGATTTCTAGACTAGAAAATACAGATCTTAGATTGAGATGTACAAATGATCTATAGAAGTTACTAAATATTGATTTGTTTTTTTGAGGGGTCACCTAATGTAGCTTCACCCTAGATTCGACATATACATGCAGTGAAGATTGTCTTAGAAACATCACTAAAGGAAATCTAGAGAAATGACACCACAATTGTGTAAAAATTCTGCAAAAGTGCATGCAATGTAATTTCATTAACTTTGCATATTTTCATGCTGCTAAGATAATTCAACTTTTTTAGACATCCTATTATAAGAACATGTTCTTCCACTGCTGACTAATTACTGTCTGAAATGCTTCCTCCATTTACAGATTACCCATGGAGGCGACAATGTTTTTCTGATGACTTTTGGGCAGCCGCGTGTTGGCAATGCTGCATTCGCGTCCTACTTCGCAAAATATGTACCCAACACAATCAGAATGACACATGAGCATGACATTGTGCCTCATTTGCCCCCTTATTTTTTCATTTTCCCGGACCAAACATACCATCACTTCCCAAGAGAGGTATGGCATTTGCATAAACCCAGGAAATTTACTGCTACTAGCCTATGCCCAGCCTCTCAATGGTTGTGCACTTGTGCTTGACAATTGACATTGAGTGTCTCTTTGGCACAACACTAGCGCTAAGATATATATTGCATCTACAGTTTAGAGTTTATATGATAAAACTTAGAGCTAGATTTGGCTAGTTCTAAGAAATCTTGGATCAGCATTTATGCCAAATGGGACTTAATTAAACCAACTGCATTGCTACTACTTTGCTAGTTTCCTGAAAAAATCATTTTATTTCTCCATCCTGGCATCATGACACGTGCTAGACTAATTTGCCAGCTTATTGCTTATGCTTGAAGAATGAGAAAATGACAAAAGTTGTGCTTGTATAAACTGAATTCAATATTGTAAATGTTTTCTTGCTAGCTAGAAAGCAGCAATAATCTGCACCCTCCCCTTATATACCACCCCATTCTAAAATTTCAGGTCTGGGAGCATGAAGTTGATGGTAACACAGTCTATCAAGTCTGTGACAACAGCGGGGAAGATCCAAACTGCTGCAGGTGAAGACCAATTAATTGTTCATCATCAACCCAACAACTAAATCCAGTAGTCCAGTGTGGCTTGTCTTGTCTTGTCAGAGCCAAAAATATATCATGGCTAGAATTAATCTAACTACTCTTAACTATAATGGCTTAAAATTTTCAAGGATTTCAAACAGTTTTAGAGTAATTTGTATCACAATAAGATATAGAGCTCAAGCTCTCTTAGCTCTGCCTCCGCCCTTGCTTGCTTCCATAGATGTTATCCTAACAAATGTATTGGCCCTCTCATATCCAGGAGCGTGTTTGTGTTGTCCTGGAGCGCTTCAGACCATCTGACGTACCTGGGTGTGGACATGGAGGCCGACGACTGGAGCAGTTGCAGGATCGTCCTGGGCAGGAGCGTCCAGGAGTACCTCTTCCAGCCGCGCCTGGCCAGCAGCAGCAACGCCGCCACCGGGGATGTCGCCGTCGTCGTCGCTGATCACGATGTGCAGGTTGATTGGAGCTAGCACAAAAAGGAGGGTTAGCTATTATGTTGCGTCGAATGTTTTTTAGATATTATTTTGGAGTATTAAATATAGATTATTTACAAAAATTATAAATAATTTTTGAATTATTCACAAGACGAAACTAATAAGTCTAATTATGTCATGATTTGACAATGTGATGCTACCGTAAATATTTGCTAATCATGAATTAATTAAGCTTAATATATTCGTTTCGTGAATAATCTCGTGATTCTACAATTGAGTCTAATTATGTCATGATTTGACAATGTGATGCTACCGTAAATATTTGCTAATCATGAATTAATTAAGCTTAATAGATTCGTTTCGCGAATAATCTCGTGATTCTACAATTATTTTTATAATCTGTTCACATTTAATACTTTAAATTGATGTTCAAATATTCGATTTAACATATTAAACTCTAGTCCAAACCAAACTTCCCCAAATAGACAACTTTCATGCTGTTCTCTACCGGCGGTACAATTAATTTAGATATTCCGTATTTTTTATCCGACTTATCTATTTCGTTTCTACAGCACTAAAGTATGGGATAATACAATATCAGTCTTAATATTATAATATCAACCAGCTGACCCTAACGCACTGATGTCAACTTTTCTGAAACTTTGGCCAAAATCGGTTATTAAATTGCTAGAAAACTGTGTGCGGAGTAGTGTATAGTTAAATGTATTGTTATTTTATCGAATTCCAAAACGATACAATATTATATTCCAAGAACCAAACCGAAATAGAGTATAATATTATATTTCAAGAGCCGAACTAGATGACATCCCAAATGAAAACGTAGAATGCTACAGAAGTATGTGTTTTCTCCTCATCTGACATCCAACAGGTAATTCGGGGATTACCACATCAGAGAGCGTTTTCCCAGATAAGCAGCAGTGTGCTGCCGCCTGCCGTTGTTCTTTACAGTTTCAGGTCATGTCATGACAGATGCTTATACTTCTGATCTGCATTTGACGATTTTGCCGTTTCTGTCAAACCCTTAGTGGCCACCGTCTTCAGAATCTCAACACCCTCTTTGATGGCTGAATCAATCTAGATTAAAAACAAAACGTGCAATCATAAGTCTCTGGTTGTCTCAGAACAAGTGAGCACTGTTCTTCATGTTGGACTAGGGATAAAAGCCCCCACCTCTCCTACTATAACGCCTAGGTTTTATGGTTGGGTTGGCTAGGTGGGGTGAGCCTAACATGGTATTAGAGCCAAGGTCCTGGGTTCGAACCCCCCTAGCCACGCATTTCCGCTGCGCGATTTCCCCTGCGCCCCTCTCGTGTGCTGAGACTTGTTGCGGGCTACGCCGGGCTCGCACGTCGTAGGGGGAATGTTGGACTATGGATAAAAGCCCCCACCTCTTCCACTATAACACCTAGGTTTTATGGTTAGGTTGGCTAGGTGAGGTGAGCCTAACACTTCAGAATCTTTACATCGAGAACAAAAAAAAGTTGTGGGAATACAATCATTAAGTCAGATCTGTTATTTTCTACAATATGGCTGGAATAAGGTCCATGTCCAACGACCACCAAAGTGAGAAATTAACTGCTTATGTAGATTGTCATAATCTGTTATCCCATGCAACAAAGTTGTTCCAGTAGTTTAATTTATAGGACATTATACAATTAGCTACATCAGTTAAGAAACATCGAATGCTGTCGGCTTCATGGGACTGGCTCGGTTCAAGTGCAAAACAGGGTGAGCAGCAAAGCTCAGCCCTGCGTTCAAGCTTGACACCATGTGCAAATTGAACACAAAGTTAAGCCAATCTTCTAAACATAGGCACGAGGAAGGATTTTTGCTATTATTATACCAAGTGTGTGAGTTTGTCAACAGCCTAGAAGTGACAATTCAGTGATAGTAAGGTCGTGCTATAGTGGAAGTTGCCATTGAACTTCTCTGCGGGATGGTGATGAAGATTGAAAGCCCTGAGGGTCAACAATGGTGGGTCAGGGTCAGGAGCTACGAAGTCCTGGAAGAAACCATCCTTTTCAGATGGGTGTATAAGGGCATAGATATTGACCAAGATGGCACAATGGAGGTGATGTTTAAGCAAAGAAGATGCATGCCGTTCAAAACAAGACAAGTTTAGCAGGAGTAACAAGCTTGAGGCCAACATGGTAAGGAAAGATTCCTAGAAGTATCAGACAGTGTTTTGGAACCATGCACCTGACTGTCCTTCAGAAGATGACATATGTGAACACCTTATTGCTAGCTCCTTTGCTTAATCGGTGTTTTAGCAGGACAGTCAGAGGCGCAAATCTTGTGGTATGCCACGACAAAGCACGCTGCTAATAACTAGCTGGACAGAGCAACCTGACACCTGACAGGAGTGTCTACTAAATAAAAATGCCAGTGCCCATAAGGCACTTACTGTTTGCAGAAAGCATGACAGAGCCGCAGAGATATACCAAGACTTATCTGAGGGAGATTAATTCTAAGGTTTGCTTACATGCAGATTATAACAATGGTTTTGGTCATATGTCCCAGTATGCAGTAAGTAAACATGATTGCTCAACCATAAGTATGTAAATATTATGAAATTAATCCATTAGTTAGCACCACAAAAATAAATTAATAAAATGTGGCACATCATGAACCTAGAACTAAAAATCTATAATTACTAGCAATAGATATATTTACCCGTTCTCGACCAGTCTTATTAAACTTTTGGAGCACAAAAGCTTTGGGATCCATCTGACCAGGTGGCCGTCCAATTCCTAAAACATTAACATGAAGAAAAAACTCAGAATAAAGAAAAGATATCTGAATGCCACAAATGTCAAACCTACCAATCCTTAATCGGCCGAATTCCCGATTCTTACGAAAATGGTATATCACACTCTTCAACCTGGTAAGCTAAAAAGGTAAATATCTCCCGTCAAGGTCAAATAAAGCACATATCGGCAGACATCAAATATATTTCACATGACTAGAGACTATCTTTAGACCTAAAAAGGTACAGTACATGTTTAAAATAAGGGAGCATGTCATCTCACTGATTAAAGAGTAAGCTTACTTCTAGAAGATCTTTTTAGAGAATTGAATGGCTGCCTCAGGCTATGCAATAGAAGGAAAAAAGAAAAGCAAAGCTTATATGGAGGAGGGGGACAATAATTGTATGAAAGTTGAAAAGGAAAGTTCTGTCATCTCTACTAATAGAACATAATTAGGATATTGCTTATCAGGTAACCAAGGCAGAAACCTGCTAAGGGCATGCCGGCAAACTAAATTAGAGCCAGAGGACTACGATGATGACCTGCCATTCTAAACTGGTAGCTTATAGAGGACTACTGAGATCACTCTAGCAGTTGCAGCTTTCAGACAACGCATAAAAAATAAAGCCTACTGACCCGTTGTGGCGTCCATATCCTCCTTTAGGTTGTAAACGAAGAACTCCACATGGCAAGTCCACGTCATCAAATGCCTGCCCTTACATAAGCTAAGTCAGGCTGCCATGCAACTTAGCGCTAGCAAAGATAAGATAAAATACACTCACCACAATGACTCGATTAAGCGGTAGTTTATAATAGGCAGCTAGCGGCCCAACCTGCAATAGGCCCAAAAGAAAAAGTTGATGACTACTAGTAATAAGTAACAAAATCAGATTATCATGGACTCAGGGTTGTGTTACCAATTTTCCAAGTCTGGTTAAAAGAACTTGCACAGTTGCACTAACACATAACCAGTCTAAAACATAGCACTGTCAAAAAATGCATGAACTTTATTTCCTTATGCGTTGGTATTTCAATCCAAAGCTCCAGAAATAACTGATATAGCCATATAAGGGGAAATCATATCTGTAGCATCCAAATATAAACCATTTGGTGTTGTCTAGCATGAGAAAAAAAACATGGTATTATGGAAATAAACACACCAACAAAACTAATTCTCTTTTGGAAAGTCAGTGATAAAATTTAGCAGATGGTGCTGGTGATTGTTTCACAGTAAATATCTATTAATTATGTAGCAATATAGTATGGGTCTATGGGAAAGCAGAATCTGATATTACAACTTGAAAAGGCTTCAAAAGGCAATGCTTACAGATTCACCACTGAGATTCATATATGTCTGAGGCTTTGCAAGCAGAACAGGCACACCATCAACCATCCCTACATCAATGGAGACAACAACAGTTTCAATCCAACCCTTTGCACTGAAGAAGAAAGAAAAAGACATTCTTTCTGGGGGAATATTGATGTATCAAAACCTTCGCCAAACAATGCTTTGAAGTGAAGTCTGGTCAGAGATATACCCTGGGACTGTGCAAATATGTCTATCATATCAAACCCAACCTGCAGCCAATAAGAGTCATCGACCGCCGAGAATAAATTACTGAGCAATTGAATGTCAAAGGCAAGATGAGATGCACAGCTCACATTGTGTCTGGTGAATTGGTACTTCTCACCAGGGTTACCAAGACCAACAAAGAGCCATGGCTGTATCGGGGAGTACGACAAAGAAGATGGAGATAATGAGGAGGTCTGAGTGGTTGAAATTTGACGCTTAGAGTTTGATAGGAAAGGGGCAAGTCTTCTCCAAATCTGTCCCCGCATGATTCACTCGACGGTGGTAAACCAAGCATCCACGTAGTGTTCACACATTCAATAGATTTTCGAACCCAGGATCCGCAAAATTGTCATATGGATCAAACAAGGATTGCTTGGTCGGTGTTTCTAAGATCTAAGCACCCAATTCCTACTCTGTCCAATGTTCTGTTCCTCTTCGTATAGTCTATTACATCAAAACGAATCGAATCAATACATTACTAACCGAATGCTGGATCGGATTATCGGAACAATGCACATGTGCTTGTAAGAAATATTGACCTGCAGTTAGTGCCGGCCTCCCGGAGGTTTGGCGGCGGCGCTGCGCTCCGGCAGGCGGGCGGTCCCGCGCGACTAGCCTACGAGGATCGGGACTGGGGGGAGCTAGGAGGAGGCAGGGAAGATAAGGTGGCAGCGCGGGGTGTGCTCCGCCGCGCGGTAAGGTGGTCAGGTGGGGGACGGCGGCGCCGGTGGTGGACAAGCCGACAAGGGTTCGCTGCTGGGAGCTCGGTGGTTGGCTGGTTGCAACGGCAGCCGCGAGGCAGATTGGGCTGCTAATCGGGCTGAGGCCCAAAGCCTTATAATGGGCCTCTATGGGCCGGAAAAATTAAAAGTAGTGAGCCTACATAACTTTATCTTATATTTATTGATAAAATATAAGACATAAAATTACTTTCAAATATTCATATAAATATATAAAATTACTTTAAAATATTTGTATAACTATATGACATACAAACCCTAAATATAATTATTTTTAGCTTAACTATTAGTTAAAGTTACAAATATCATTTTTTTCTAAAAATATTGATTTCTTGTATTTTTATAGCTAGTATCGAGAATTCACACAAATCAGTTGATCAGTTCATGTCAAAAAAATAAAAAAAAATGTCCCCACGTTTTCCTTGCAAAAAGGATCGGTTTGGCCTGACCAGGCCAAAAGTTGCATCATTCGTGTGCACACCCGGCCGGCGCGCGGCCGCGCGCCGGACTGCGACGGCGATGATGATGATGATTAGCTCAAAGAGATAGATCGATCCCTCTCTCGCGCGCGCAGACCACGTTCGATCTCGTCCCCTCCCTCGCCGGCCGCCTTTTTCTCCGGCAAGAAGCAAGCAAGTCATCAGCTCGCGCGGCTGACTGCGCCGCTTTCCGCCGGCATCGCCAGCCCGGCCGTGTATGCATGCATGGCCCTGGCCTGTCCAGTATTTTTATTCGAGTAAATTACACTTTAATTTGCACCAGATGGGATGTGTACATACATTCGTTTCGTTTTACATCGAGTTTAGCACTTTTTTTTCTTTGCTTTTACGCGCCAGGGTGTATCGAGACACGTTTCGCTAATCTGAATTTATAAAATTCGGTATAATTTGAATGAAACTCCATGAGACATGTCTAGGTTTCAAGAAATCTTGTAGGTTTTACTCGAATTTTATTAATGACATGCCCAACGGTGAAATGTGGAGCAAAGTGAATCTTATTTTAATATATCCTAATCTGTAATGAAAATATGAATTAAACCTGAAGCAAAAAAAGAAATAAAGTACCCTCTTTTCGGTGCAAAATGCAATTTATTTTTTCTACGTAGCAAATCAAGCAGCAGTACAGATAAGTTCATCATCATGAGGCCGGCTAACTAACTAACTAATTAACTGACTGATGGACAGCATGTTTTTGCATTTGCAGTGTACGATGTCGTCGCTAGCTAGCTTTGATCACGAGCCATTAATAAGTAATAACGATGATTATATCAGATGGAGTAGATCGAGGCCACTAGCTAGGTCAGTCGGTGATGATCGAGTCCAAGCGAAGATGATGAGGCCGGCGCCTTCTTTTCGGCCTAGTAGCTGCCATCACCTCGCCATGCATGAGGACGGCTGCATGGCCACTTGTCAGCAGCCGCGCCCTACGCCTAATGATTCCAAGAAGCGGCAGCGCCCTAATGCATCTAGCTAGAGGGATGTGTGGACGATTCAGTCGATTCTTCATCGTATTTTATCACGGATCTACGTCTAAATATATGAAATCTTTTTAATGTCGACGTAAGTTAAAAAGCCGATGAAAAGTTATTATTTTGTTGTAGCATGTGTTGGGGGAAAATATCTCATCTTCGGGGTTATTGCTAAAGCAGCATGAAGACAGTCAACCAGTTCGAAGATTGTCCGAAGACCATCTTCGAAGATGCCCAGAACCTGGTTCGAAGCCCAATGACAGACACTGGTTCGAAGTATGCCTTCGAACCGAAGCCCTTCAAGATCTTTTCTGCCAGCTAAGATGGAAGACTTATCTTCTATCCTATTAGATTAGTCTTTTACCATTTTAGCCCTATTAAGGAAACTGAATAGTTTCCTTAATGTCGGTTGTAATAGAGGGGTAAATAGGTCTTTTCCTTAATGTTTAGGCCTATAAATACCCCCCATTTCACCCTGTAATAGGGACCGATTACAAGTGATTCAATATACACTTTCGAACTATTCTAAGCTATTATCCTTTCGGAGGCTTAGAACAGTTTGCTTCACAAACACTTCGTTTGTTAGTTTCTTTTCTACAGAAACCTGTTAGCGTAATCTTTTACGCCAACAGTTGGCGCCGTCCGTGGGGAACCTAGTCCAAAAAACTTCGTTCTCTACCAACCTCTTGCATCATGCCTCCTAAGCGGAGCGCACCTCGCAATCCCACTCGGAGGTCCTCTCGGATCTCCGGAGAGATACCCTTCGACACAGTCGAAGTCGGAGGGTCTTCGACTATCCCTCCACCTCAAACTCCGCAAGGGGCTTTTATCCCTCGAGGATACGAAGCCTCTCCACCAACCCCTTCCACACTCCGACCACCCGGAGCCACTCTGCCACCCTCTATTCCGATTGGAACTGATCATACCAGTTCTCAAGACCCAGAAGGTCCTTCCGGAGGAGATGAAGATAGCTTTCGAGATATGGCCACCCAAATGGCCAATCTTCAAGCCGAGGTAGCGAGGTGGCGACAAGAGGCTGCGAACAGGCTTCGCCCTCAAGCCACCCCAGCTATCCCTGAAGTGCACGAAGACGACGATCTTAACTATCCCGAAGCCCCGGAGAACGCCTCTTACGACAATGAATCTCCGTTGCATCCCGAGCTTCAGAAGGTTCGCTTCGATCCGAGGTTCAAAGCTTCGAAGCTTAGCAAGTATGCCGGAGACGAAGATCCCAGTGAGTTTGCGCGTTCTTATGCCCTAGCAATTGAAGCTAGTGGCGGAGACAGAGAAACTATGGCGAAGTGCTTCCCGTTAGCCCTTCAAGGAGTGGCGTTGAGATGGTTCTGGTCTTTAAAACCAGGATCAATCACTTCATGGTCACAGTTGAAGAAGAAGTTCATAAGTAACTTTCAGGGCACCTTCGTGCCCCCCATGTCGACAGGAAGCCTTTTCCAAGTGAAACAGCTCCCCGGAGAAACATTGAGGCAGTACTTCAAGCGCTTCGCTCACACGAAGTCGCAAATCCAGGGGTTGTCTACATCTTCAGTGGTTGATGCGGCTCGGGAAGGCGTCAGTCATAAAGGCCTTCTGGATAAATTGCATCGAAAGAGCATCACTACGGTATCACAGCTGATGTCGTACTTCGAGGAGTACTCGAAGTCAGAAGAAGGTTGGCTTCGGAGGACTACTGCTACTTCGACAGTGTTGACAGAAGTTAAAGCAGAGGTGAAGACTTCGGCTCAGCCGCAAGAACCAGTCCCCGAAGTGCAACATGATAGAAGAAGAGGGCAAAAGCACCCTCGCTCTGAGGTCTTAAACATTGCACCCCCGTAGAAGTTTGCGCCAAGAGCTCCACAATCTGCGGGGAACAAGTCCAGCGGCTGGAGGCCGCCAGAGAAAACGGCTGGCAAGGGCCAGACCCTTTTTTGCTGTATTCATGGAGAGAATCGAAGCCATGCAACTGACACCTGCAAGGCTATTCTTACCCTTCGGGGAGAATACTTGGAGAGAACTTCAGGTCGAGGTAGTACCGACCGAAGTCCGGCAGCAGCAGTGCGCTCGGAGCCGGTCCAGGCTGTGGCGCGGATAGAAAATCTTGATGCTGCAAGGCATCCTCCGGTGGCCAATGTTATGCCACCTCCGAAGCAAGAAGAAGGGCAAGATAGAGGGAAGAGAGTAGTTCTCCCTATCTCCGGAGGAGGTACCCTCGGAAGCATGTCCAAGAGACAGCGAAGAGAGTACGTTCGAGAAGTAGGCCACATTGGGACTTCGTCATCTGCAGCTACAATGCCGGAGTGGTCTCATGTTCCAATATCTTTCTCTGCGGAGGATGCAGCTGGTATCAAGTTCCCGCATGCAGATCCATTGGTTATTACTGCTGATATTGCAGGAACAGAAGTTCGAAGGGTGCTAATTGACGGAGGTAGCTCGGCAGATATTATATTTGTACAAGCCTTCGATCAGTTATGCATTTCCCGGAAGCATCTCCTCCCAGCGGCTCGTCCTCTGCAAGGCTTTGCAGGACCTCCGCTAGATGCACTTGGCCAAATAGGCCTGGAAGTAACCTTCGGAGAAGGTTTACTAGCCCGAACTGAAGAAGTTATCTTTGATGTGGTGGACGCCCCGTATGCTTATAATGTCATCTTTGGGCGAGGCATGTTGAATCAGTTCGGAGCTGTGGCGCATCACAACTACTTGTGCATGAAGATGCCCACACAATCAGGAGTTCTGACAATCTTCGGAGATCAAGCCATAGCTCGGAGGGCAGAATATGGTCATGGTCCTCCTCTTGATCCGAGGCAAGTAAACAGTGTCCAAGATAATGGAGAAATTTTTTCAGCCTCCCGAGAATTTAAAGCAAGTGCAAAAGCTGACTGGACGTCTTGCCGCACTTAGCAGGTTTTTATCAAGGTCTGCAGAGAGGAGTTTGCCAATCTTTAAAGCTTTGAAAGGGTCCGAAGATTTTGCATGGACACCGGAGTGTCAGAGAAGCTTCGAAGACATTAAAAATTATCTCAGCAATCTTGCTACACTTACGGTGCCTATTGCGGACGAAACCCTACTTCTGTATCTTGCAGCTACAGGCTCAGCTGTCAGCGCAGTCCTTGTCAGAGAAGCCGATATCAAT
The DNA here is from genome assembly GCA_019279435.1 of Zizania palustris. Classification (NCBI taxonomy): domain Eukaryota; kingdom Viridiplantae; phylum Streptophyta; class Magnoliopsida; order Poales; family Poaceae; genus Zizania; species Zizania palustris. The sequence continues at coordinate 56,102,078 of JAAALK010000286.1, forward strand.
GGGAAGTTGGTCCAAAATCCTGTCTATTTTGTATCCGAAGCATTGTCAGGAGCAAAGACAAGATACTCCGAACTTGAAAAGTTCGTTTATGCTCTGATAATGGCTTCGAGGAAGTTAAGGCATTATTTTTCGGCTCATAATGTAATTGTACCAACTTCATATCCTTTAAGAGATATGCTCCGAAGCAAAGATTCCACTGGAAGGATTGGAAAGTGGGCAGTAGAACTAGCACCCTTCGGCATATCTTTCCTGGCAAGGACAGCTATCAAATCTCAAGTCCTAGCAGACTTCGTAGCAGAGTGGACTCCACCTGCGAAGTTGACTCCGGAAAAATCAGATGACGGAGTTTGGATTATTTACTCCGACGGGGCTTTTCAAGCATCCGGAGCAGGCATTGGGGCAGTATTAATTTCACCATCAGGACAAAGAGCAATGTACTCCGCAAGACTCAACTTTAAGTCTACCAATAATATAGCGGAGTACGAAGGAATATTATTGGGACTCCGGAAAGCACGTGCTCTAGGGGCTACAAGAATAATTATAAAAACAGATTCTCAGATAGTAGCAGGGCACGTAGACAAAAGTTTTCAAGTCCGACATCCACAGCTTGCAAAGTACTTGGAAGAAATTCGCAAGATCGAAGCACATTTCAAGGGTATTTCCATTCGGAGTATACCAAGAGCTGAAAACGTGCAAGCGGACATTTTAGCGAAGGCTGCTGCCGGAGCTGTGGATGTGCCTGACGAAGCTTTCTATGAGGAGCTCAATGTACCTTCGGTGCCACAAGTTGCTTCTGCAGAGATTCTCTGCATTCCTAGTGCAGATTGGAAAGATTCGATTATAGAACTCTTGCAAGGAGGAACAAATTTGCCCGAAGAGCCCCAATTGTCAAGATTAAAGCTCAGAGCAAGAAACTATCAGTTAATCAACGGTATATTATACAAGGCCGGAGTATGTTCCCCTCTACTCCGATGTATATCTCAAGCCGAAGGCCAAGAAATTCTTCGAGAAATTCACGAAGGCCTTTGTGGAAGTCATTTAGCCCCTAGAGCTCTGGCAGGAAAAACACTTCGCCAGGGGCTTTATTGGCCCACAATAACAGCTGATGCGGAGAGCTTGGTCCGCACTTGTCAAGGATGCCAGTGGATGGGTCGACGGAGTCATCGCCCACCAACAGCTCTTCAAGTCATTGCTCCGGTATGGCCTATGGCCAGATGGGGTATGGATCTAATTGGTCCCTTTCCGTTAGCAAAGGGAAATCTGAAGTTCGCAGTGGTAGCTATCGAATATTTTTCTAAGTGGGTGGAAGCAGAGCCCTTAACAGCTATCACTTCGAATAATGTACAGAAATTCTTTTGGAAGAACATTATTTGCCGGTTCGGAGTGCCTAGATATCTCACAGTTGATAATGGAACACAGTTCGACGCAGAACCCTTCAGGAAGTTTTGCGAAGACCTAGGCATTCAACTATGTTTTGCTGCAGTGAGACATCCTCAGTCGAATGGAGCCGTTGAGCGAGCCAATGGAAATATTTTATCAGGGCTAAATCGAAGAATAGTAGGATTATCAAAGGGACTGTGGACCGAAGAACTTCCGAAGATTCTGTGGTCCATTCGGACTACGCAAACAAGGTCCACAGGTTTTACTCCGTTCAGACTACTATTCGGAGATGAAGCTATGACTCCAACGGAGCTCAAAGGAGGATCACTTCGCAGCACCGAACCAGACATCGAAGAAGAAAGACAAGCTTCGTTAGATTTGTCAGAAGAAACAAGACTTCGAGCTGTAGCTAATTTATCAAAGTATCATCAGCAGACGAAGACTTGGTATGACCCGAAGGTTAAGCTCAGCGAGTTAAGGCCGGGTCATCTTGTTCTACGAAGCATTATAGCACCAGGGAAGTTAGGCAATAAATGGGAAGGTCCATATCTAATCGTCCGCTCGGGACGCCCTGGTTCGTTTAAATTAGCTAATTTAGAAGGTGAAGAGTTAGCACATACTTGGCATGCGGAGCACCTAAAGCGATACTTCGCATAAGGGCTCCTTGTAATTCGCTTGTAATCACCTCTAAATTAATAAAGCATACACCCTGTGGCTTGCCTTCCCCTTGACGCTCCTAGTTTCCCGAGCGGACGCGCTGGGACAGAAGTCGTTCGAGAGGGAAGTGTTATCAAGCAGGGCTGTATTTCCGGACCTCGTACCCATAAAGTCGAGGCCTCCGGTGTGGTGGCTGAAATCCATCCGGAGCCCAAGCTGATACCTTGTAGGCATCCGTAAAAGAGCCAATACCACATTCTACGGAGTCCAAGCTTCGGCTGGTAGACTTCCGTAAAAAGAGCCGAAGGTGGCCAAAATCTGCGGAGTCCAAGCTGCAGCTTGTCAGACTTCCGTAAAAAGAGCCGAAGGTGGCCAAATTCTGCGAAGTCCAAGCTCCGGCTGGTAGACTTCTGCAAAAAAGAGCCCAAGTGGCCAAATTCTGCGAAGTCCAAGCTCCGGCTGGTAGACTTCTGCAAAAAAGAGCCCAAGTGGCCAAATTCTGCGAAGTCCAAGCTCCGGCTGGTAGACTTCTGCAAAAAAGAGCCCAAGTGGCCAAATTCTGCGAAGTCCAAGCTCCGGCTGGTAGACTTCTGCGAAAATAGCCGAAGGTGGCTACAGTTTCTGCGAAATCCAAGCTCCGGCTGGTAGATTTCTGCAAAAAACAGCCGAAGGTGGCTAAAGCAAAACAGCATTTAAGCCATGAGCTTCGAATGTCTGTTCATATAAGTCAAAAGTGACAAATTTTTTAAGACACTAAAGTGTCCTGGAAGTTATCTCAATTGATTTATTTCATGAAACAAACAAAGGTACCAAGCTACCATTCTTCTGACTACAAAGGTCGAAGACATTTTATAAGATTTTAAAAGATCTTTAAATGACAGAGGGGCTCCGAACCCCCAAAAAATTGTACTCCGAAGTTTTTTCTTTGCGCATAACCATCTTTGAATACAGTTCGAAGTTGCTTATACCCAAAGAGGGGCTAGTAATATGGAGACAATTTTAAATCGGCATTCATTATCGAAATAAATGTATTTACAGATTACATTATGAAAAATTGGTATCTATACCAAGAAGGAATCGGAGACCTCTTCGGTCCCGAGAGCTAGGGATGGAACGACTAGTTCCAACATCGGAAGTTCTAAGAACTTTACGTTTAACTCTTTTCCTCCCCTTCGAAGCTCTAAAATCCTTTTGTTCTTGTTGAAGCTCGGCCCAAGTTCGAAGCCGCTCGGGGCTTCTCTCCCAGCTTCTAAGATCTTCAGATCTCTTATTTTGGGCTTCACCTTCGTCTTCGGACCAATTAGTGTCTTCAGAAGACGAGGTGTTTGCGTCAATCTCTTTATCTTCCTCTTTAATATAAGACAATACGTCTTTGATTACTTCGGGCGCAATAACGCCGGAGTCATCTCGAGGGATAAGGAATCGAAGACGCTTATAACTCTTTAGAAGTTCGAAGGTGTTCCACAGTGAGCGAAGTTCGCTGTTAAGCTCTAACACTTCGATATCTTCCATAAGAGGCAAAGCCTAAAAATATGACAAACAAGATTTTCATTGATAAATATTTACAAGCATCAGCTTTACATAATCAAAAATCCTAAATAATCCTAAACCTGCGGGTTCGGAGGAGGCTGACTGCTCGAAGCTTGACTCCGAACTTGCTTTTGGCGTTGGCCTTCATCAATCCAAGCCTTGATCGCAGATCGACCTTCGGCTCTCCACGAAGTCTGGAAGGCTCGCCAAGCAGTAGCTACGCCTTCGGAAGGAGTCAAAAGTCTCGCGTCGTCGAAGATGATGGAGCCCTCTGCGCTCGGAGTGATTGTTCGGCCCAAATCCTCGTAGTAGCGAAGTATTCCAAGGACAGACACTTGTCCGGAGAGTTCTCCATAACGTATGCCTGCCGTCTTCATTTGCTTCGCTGCTCCTTGGATCCTCTTTAGCCGGCGCAGCAGAGTTACATTGTCATCCGAAGGTAGTGATCCAGTAGTACCGAAGTACTCCAAGACACCTAGCATCTGTTCGATGACCTCCGAAGCCACCTTCTCAGACTTGAGTTTTTCTGCATTAAGTGCATCCTTGACCGAAGTCGTTTCTGCTAAAACTCCGGAGATTCTAGCATTCTCCGTAGTCAAAGCATTCTTCTGAGTCCGGAGTTGGCCAGTTTCTTCTTGTAGCCTTACAAGTTCAGACCCTTTGGCAGCATCCTCCGTCCGCAGTCTTTCAATCTCTGCCCGAAGCACAATTCTTTCTGCTTCGAGCTCTTTCTTCGCAGCCTCCAAGCTTTGCCTAGCCCTTCGCTCTGCTAGTATTACATTGTCCATTTGAGCTACTCGACCTTCGGAGAAGTTAAAATTTCTTTGAAGAGTTTCGTTCTCTTCCCGAAGTTGAGCAATTTCGTTTTCGCTCGATAAAGCTGCAGCGCGGGCTAAGACTGCTTGCTAAGAAAAAAGAAAAACTGGAATAAGAAATTATTCATATATAATTCATTATTTGGTTTGAAGATGCTTTATACCTGATAAGCTGCTCTTTCCACAGCAATATTAAGCTCCGAACCCTTCGCTCTGCTTAAAAGGGCTACCAGTTCTGTTTCCCCGACTTTGCGACTGGCTTCACCCAAAGGTTTAACCAAAGTCCCAAGTCCAGTTTTCTCCTCCAAAAATGGAGTTATGAGAGGAAGCATTACTAAAGCCTTCTGATCAGCTCTGCTTAGCGAGGGTCCGGAGGGTTCTTCCGAGGCCCTTGGAACTTCTGAAGATGGCCCCCCCTCAGTCGATTCACTTTCATCTGTTGACTCAGATGAAGTCGATCTTTGAGCAGGGAGAGGCTCTATGTGTCTTTTTCCTCTTCCAAGCCCCGGTAGAGTAACCCCTAGTTGTGGCTCCGAAGTCGTCGAAGGTCTTTGAATTGTATCTTCGAGGGATACTTCGACAACAGGAGGCTCTGAAAAAACAAAAATATTACACATTGTATAATTTTGCAAAAATTGATAAGAATTATGCAAAATTTACCTTCGAAATTCTCTGGAATATCGAGCACCGGACTGATCGGAGGATCAAAAGTGTAGTCCTCATCCGAATCAGCCGCTAAATCTTGGACTGTAGGAGCATCGTCCTGAAGAGTCCTCGTTACTTCTTCGAGAATCGAAGCCATAGTGACTTCGACTCCACCTTCATCCACAGGAACTCCGGCTTGAGTTGTATCTTCTTGAACTACCGAAGTCATTGGTTGATCAGCATTATCTCCAGACTCCGGTACGTTCACAGGCACTTCGGCCTCATCTACACCCATAGGGGCTTCGATTTGTTCTTCCTGGGTATTCGGAGCTCTTACTTCTTCGATGTTGGCTTGGGGCTCCGGAATACCTGCAGTATCTTGAATGTGAATACTTCGTTGAGCTGCATCTTCATCAATTAATTTTACTAATAAAATACCTTCATCCTCTTTAGAACCAGAAAGTGAGGTTCTTGAGCTTGAAGGAGCAGGATCCAAAGGTGCGAGATTTTTTGGCTTCCGAGCCACCTTCTTCACCGGAGTCTTTGCTGAACTTGAAGCTCCGGCTTCAGCTACTCTTTTCTTGGGGCCTTTCTCCTGAGGCACCCAATCCATCAGAGGGGGTGGAGTTAACTCCAGCATTCCCCATACTCTGTTAAATCGCTCCCAACTTCCGACTAATTTGATTCGCCATTCTTTTTCTGACGGAGTTGGAGCACCCAGAATCTTCTCCGAAGCCCTTACAATTTGCTCTGAAGTAATAGGGGCTGAAGAAGCTAAAAAATAATTCAAGTTAATCTTTCTTCGAAGTAAATATGTACTATGCATGTTGGTTTCGAAGTTACCTGCAGGGCTCGAAGTATAGTTAATCTTGCGAAGACCGCCTTCCGAGTCATCCTCGAAGGCGATAGGCCAGTTGGCCATCAACGGAGGAATTTGAAGTCCGAGGAACTCTTCGGCTAAGTCCCGCATGCTCAACCTTCTGCTAATTTTCTGAAGCAAGTTGAGGCGAGCTTCGAGTTGGCCTTCGTCGGGTTGCACTAAGGCTTCCTTCCGGAACTGGATTTCTTTGAGGGGACCGGCCAGAGGACTGCTCACTCCAACTTCGGCATAAAACCACCTCAGAACCCAATCGGTGTACCATCTAGCATTGATGGCCTTAGCAGGGAATTACAGGGCATATTCATCACGAAGCCTAAAATTGATGCTTCCGAAGGAAACCACCACCTTCTCACCTCCGGAGCCTACGAAGGTCTTTGGCTGACAAGTTGCTCTATGAAGCGCAGCGAAGATTTCAGCCCTCCCCTCACAACCTTCGGTTCTCAGTGTCCACTCGAAGATGGCTAATCTGGCTACAGCATTCGGAGACAGCTGGGGGAGGGTTACATGAAACAAGTCAAGTACTTCGGCTAAGAAATCCACAGCCGGGAGGCCCAAGCCCGCTTCGAAAAAAGCTTCGAACACTACAACTTCTCCGGGTCTCGGTGATGGAATTGATTCTTTGCCCGGCTTCCGAATCATAACCCCATCACTAATCTTTCCCCCCGCTGTGATTGCCAAAGACTCTTTCTTGCAGGTAGACGGCCCCAACTCAAAAGATTGATCCAAGTACTTAGTTGAGGGTGGGCACAGACCTTGGTCGTCGGGGATTTGGGGATTTCTCCCCCCTGCCGCCATGGATATTGTCGCCTGCATCGAAGATGTCGCCGCCAATGTCGCCGCCGCTGCTGCTGCGGCTGCCTGCTGCCGAGCCAAGGCCGAAGGAGGCGCAGATCCCTTGGTCTTCACCATCGCGATTGCCGGATTGATCTGAGGGAATGGAGACTAGGGCTCAAGAACTCGAAGGCTAGGGCTCAAGAACTCGAAGGGCTCAAAAAAGCTTTTGACTGAGAAGAAGCGGTGAAAAGGTAATCGGGTAAGTTTTGGGGCTCTTTATTTATAGCCTAATCTTTCCGTTTGTTACCGTTTGGGTTCTGCCTTTTCGCATTCCCGCCTGTTATTCTCCTCCGAAAATAACGCCTCATATAACTTCCGTTAGAAACAGAAACTAACGGTTATTTTTTCTAAGTCTAAAAAAACTTTCGAACTTCCTGAGTCAGTTCTAAGATAGTTCGAAAAGTAATTACCTTATAATTGATTCGAAGTTCATATCTTCATGCATTTCGAAGATAAAATAAAAACCAATAACCCCTATGATTGGTTATCTTTTCATTCCGTATACTGCTCTCCTAACGTTACAGGTCAAACGGAGAAGCGTATTCGAGGGGCTACTGTTGGGGGAAAATATCTCATCTTCGGGGTTATTGCTAAAGCAGCATGAAGACAGTCAACCAGTTCGAAGATTGTCCGAAGACCATCTTCGAAGATGCCCAGAACCTGGTTCGAAGCCCAATGACAGACACTGGTTCGAAGTATGCCTTCGAACCGAAGCCCTTCAAGATCTTTTCTGCCAGCTAAGATGGAAGACTTATCTTCTATCCTATTAGATTAGTCTTTTACCATTTTAGCCCTATTAAGGAAACTGAATAGTTTCCTTAATGTCGGTTGTAATAGAGGGGTAAATAGGTCTTTTCCTTAATGTTTAGGCCTATAAATACCCCCCATTTCACCCTGTAATAGGGACCGATTACAAGTGATTCAATATACACTTTCGAACTATTCTAAGCTATTATCCTTTCGGAGGCTTAGAACAGTTTGCTTCACAAACACTTCGTTTGTTAGTTTCTTTTCTACAGAAACCTGTTAGCGTAATCTTTTACGCCAACAGCATGCGAAGTGGAGAGACGCAGGTGGCTCTTCCCGTTCTCACGTGCACGTGCGTGCGGAGCACTGCTTCGCCGTGTAATTAAGGGGTGTTTGGATCCATATGCTAAATTTTAGCCCGTGTCACATCGATGTTTCGACATTAATTTGAAGGACTAAACGTGAACTAATTATAAAATAATTGCAGAATCTGAGACTAAATCGCGAGACGAATTTTTTAAGCCTAATTAATTCATAATTAGCAAATGTTTACTGTAGCATCACATTGTCAAATCATGATGTAATTAGACTCATTAGATTCGTCTCATAAATAATTCTTCGATTATTAATAGATTTTGTAAATAATCTATATTTAATACTTCAAAATAGTATTTAAACATTGATGTCATATCCAAACACCTCTAAGTTCGTCGTCACTGTCCTCTCCTGTCGAGTCTCATCTGCTCCCAAACTAGCTCCTACAAGCTATATCCTACCTGCCGACTGCCGTGCCGGCCGGCCATGGGGGCATGCAGTAGACTATACTGACGACGGCGAAACCTGGCAAATCCTAGCCGGTCAGCTCGATGGGTCATGTCGCCGCTCACTTGATCAGACGCGCCGCGCGCGGCGTGACATTGATCCAAGAAAAAAGGGGCATATTTTAACGACTTGCAAGTTGCAACTCTAAAATAAAAAGTCTGAAGTCTGAACTAGTTTGACAGGTTTCAGCAGTGCTTGCTGTACTGTACAGTTTACTTGCTTCGCTGGTAGCTGTTCAGAAAGTGTAGAAAATAGAAATGCTCTATCAACATTGAAACCCTACGAATGTGATCAAGAATCAAAGCAACAGTAGCCACTTCAAAGAACTGATACATGATTTCAGCAATCTGTACAGGTGAGTCAGTGAGTGAGTGAGGCAGCAGGCTCACCTAATTAATACTAGTAGCTAGCAGTGCTACCTTTCTTTATATAAAACCTGCTTACATATGTGTGGTTTGCATTGCCTGGCCTGTTTTGTCGACTATGCATTAGTAACACTTAATAGTGCAGACAGTAGCATTAGGACGAGGATAACAGGGTCTCTTTCTGATAAAATCGTATGGGGACAGGCAAGCATCTGTGTCGTCTCTGTCATTTGTCAAATAACAACAAGACTCTTCTGCACTTTGCCATCCTTCTTATGATTTCCTGTCTGACTCTGATGGCAAAATGCTTTACAGTCACACACACTGAAATGGAATCGTCAACATAGCCATTAGGTAGAGTTCATTAAACAAAACTAGATAGAACTATAAGCCTGTTTAGGGAGTTTTAGATTCTGATTAAACTGATATTTTTTAACTTCTGGATTATGATTTATTTTAAATAGAGGCATAATCTGAACCGCTCTTGAGTGAACTTTAGATTAAGCTTAAGCAAAAGATATGAAGCTTCCTAAATAAGCCCATAGATTGGTAATTTAGATGCATGGCACACATACATAGGAAGAGCTAATGCATGCTGGCATGTTAAGCTTTCCAGGCAATTTGGGTGTCAAAGAATACCTACCCTTTTGTTTAACTAAGTCCTTGCCTTTGCCTTTGCTTCTCTTTTGCCTTGCTTAAGCCCCCTTTTGATCCTCCTTTTCATTATTAAAACCCAGGGCTTAGTCATGAACCATCATGGAATTTCACTTTTTTCGTGAACGCCAATGCTGGTCCACGGGAATCCAGCGAGTAATTGCCTGCAACAACTAAGATATCAATCTTTGTTTCTCATCAAACATTATACAAGATACCATTAGTCTCATCACAAAAGAAACCAAGCTATCAATCAAATATTAATATGCCAAAGAAATCAATAGCATATCAAGATTTGGCTTAACATTATTTGTCATGACTTTGTGGTGATTCACTTATGTGTACTATGGTATTCCACATTGTTACTAAGATAAAACATTGTGAAACCATATCTTATACAGAATCAGTCAGTCACTGCCACAAATGATTTGCACCTCACATGGCACCAATTCAAGCAGCAGCAGGGCAGCCTTTAGAACAGAAGAATAACAGAAAGCATTTTTTTAGCAGAAAGTTTGTTTGCATAGGGATCCCCAGAAACACTTAAAATTGGGAGATAATCCAGAGGCCACTGGTATGATGGGATATCAGACCTAAGTTAGATTCAACAATGCGTCAATGCCAAGATAAGGTGACAACATGACTTCACATTCTCATCACAAGTGCTGATTAGTTGAGGTAAAGATGTAAATTAATATCTGCTGCAAGGATGGAAAACACACTTAATTGTTATTAGAAGGAAATGATATGAGTGTCTTTGAAACAGCCAATCTTTCTAGGGAGATTTGCTCTCTGTTAGCAACTCTACCTCTTTGCCATGGCCACTGCCTGTCAATGAGATGTGGGATCTAGTGGTCATTAGTACCTTTTTTCTGTCACTGTGAAGCTAATCTTGTCTCAGCACATTGGCATGAATTGTCACCATAGCAGCTAACCTTTTGTTTTTGCTCCCTCTGCAGCATGAGTGGTCATTAGTGGAAACAAGAACCCAGCCAAAAAGCCTACATGATGCTCACTGCCCCGGTGCCCCCTCCTCTTCTTCAGATTGTAACTCAGGGCTCGTCCATGACAAAATATATGACGAGTATATTTGAAAAAAGCAATATCATATATATGCCATGTTCTTGTATCTATATTAACTCAGCCAGAGAGAATATATGTCTGTATGTCTGAATGTCTGTCTGTATGTATACATGAGATTATAAGACTTAATTGGATGATGTTTTAAGGTGAATTTAGATAGCTTGAGAGTAAATTTAAGTCAGCTTGCCTTTGAAGACTCTTGGGCCTTATATTAATATATGTAAAGGATTTACATGTTAAATAAGATTTAGTTATTTATTAGTATTCTATCCTTAAACTACTGACAGCAGCTTGTGCCATCATCGTCATCATCAAGCTGCCATCTGCGATCGGTGATTCGTTGATCTGGTGCTATTCCCTGGAAGCAGCACTGCTTTTGTAGCAACAACTTTTGAACAACACATTCAGATATTCGCTCTTGCACGGCTCACATCGCAGCTTGTTAGCTTAGCTTGTAGCTGCTGAAAGCTTTATGCACGTACTCCCACATCGCACACTCGCCACTTACACTTAATTAACAATTTAAGAGCTTGATTAATTCTCTCTCTCTCTCTCTTCTCTACAAGTTCTTGACACCCGAGTGCAAGGCACAGAGGCCTAGAACACACAAGCAGTACGTGCAGGTAGTAGGAGACAGACTATATAGTACGATCGTTTGAGTGATCTCACTTGCTGGTAGTAGAGAGAGAGAAGATAGAGATGGGGGTGGCGACGGTGACCGAGCTGAGGCAGAGCATCTCCGGGAAGAGGGCGTTCCGGTCGAGCCTCAGCAGCCGGCACGCCAATGAATGGTGAAGTGATTGATTTCCTCTCGCTAATAACTTCATTCTGTACCTTTGGATTATAGCCGTTTGAAATGCGGGATTCTTTTTCTGATTGATTTCTATGAGAGGTAAATTTCTGGTTTTCCTCTCAGTAGCTTCGTGTGAATTTCTTGTAAAATTTGTGTCTTTCGAATGAGTTGATCAGTCTCTGACTCTCTGGTGAACTATTGTTGTTGATGCGCACGTAATCACAGTAGATGAAATAATGGAAGATTTTTGCCAATAAAAATGGCGTTTTGACTGTGGATCGTCGTCTTGCAGGCCTCCGACCGACGTCTCCAGCGACCTCACCGTGGAGGTCGGCACGTCCAGCTTCGCCCTGCACAAGGTGAGAGCTACCTCCTCTTCTGGTTCGACAGAGCGAAGCACAGAGGATGTTGCTAACGGCAATGGCATAGCTGCTCGCGCAGTTCCCGCTGGTGTCCCGGAGCGGCAAGATCCGGCGGCTGGTGGCCGAGGCGAAGGACGCCAAGCTTGCGCGACTCAGCCTGCACGGCACGCCGGGGGGAGCACCGGCGTTCGAGCTGGCGGCCAAGTTCTGCTACGGCGTCGGCGTCGACGTCACGGTGGGCAATGTCGCCATGCTGCGCTGCGCCGCGCACTACCTGCAGATGACGGAGGACTTCTCCGACAAGAACCTCGAGCTCCGCACCGAGGCCTTCCTTCGCGATGCCGTGCTCCCCAGCATCGCCAGCTCCGTCGCCGTGCTCCGCAGCTGCGAGGGGTTGCTCCCGGCCGCTGAGGACGTCAACCTCGTATCCCGGCTCATCGCCGCCATCACTAACAACGTCTGCAAGGAGCAGCTCACCTCGGGGCTCTCCAAGCTGGACCAGCTAAAGCCGCCGGTGGCCGTCGACCTCGACTCGCCGGGAGACTGGTGGGGCAAGTCGGTCGCCGGACTCGGCCTCGATTTCTTCCAGCGGTTGCTCTCCGCCGTCAAGTCGAAGGGCCTCAAGCAGGAGACGGTCACCCGGATCCTCATCAACTACGCCCAGAACTCACTGCATGGGCTCATGGCCAGGGAAATCCAGGCCGCCGCCAAATGCGGCGGCGGCGACACGGACGCCGTCAAGAAGCAGCGGGCCGTCGTCGAGACCATCGTCGGCCTGCTCCCGGCGCAGTCTAAGAAGAGCCCAGTGCCGATGGCCTTCCTGTCGGGGCTCCTCAAGACGGCGATGTCGGTGTCCGCGTCGATCATCTGCAGGGCCGACCTGGAGAAGCGGATGGGCATGCAGCTCGACCAGGCCATCCTGGAGGACATCCTCGTCGCCGCCGGGCCCGGCGTGGTGGCTGCGGCGGCCGGGCAGCAGCACACGCTGTACGACACGGACGTAGTGGCGAGGATCCTCGCGGTGTTCCTCAACCTCGACGACGACAGCAACGACGAGGACGTTGGCGGTGGATGCGGCTTCGACTACGACAGCCCGAGGTCGCCGAAGCAGAGCCTCCTGGTGAAGGCCTCCAAGCTGCTCGACAGTTACCTCGCCGAGATCGCGCTCGACTCCAATCTCCTCCCCTCCAAGTTCATCTCCCTCGCCGAGCTCCTCCCCGACCACGCCCGCCTCGTCACCGACGGCCTCTACCGCGCCGTCGACATCTTCCTCAAGGCACGCGCGCGCTTTCACCACTTTTTCCATGAATGATTCATGATGAGTTGAGCTCCACGTGATTACTGACTTGACTTTATTCTCGATCGCCATGAACGCAAGCAGGTGCACCCGAACATCAAGGAGGCGGAGAGGTACCGGATGTGCAAGGCGATCGACTGCCAGAGGCTGACGCCGGACGCGTGCAGCCACGCGGCGCAGAACGAGAGGCTGCCAGTGCAGATGGCGGTGCAGGTGCTCTACTTCGAGCAGCTCCGCCTGCGGAGCGCGATCCAGGCCGGCGGCGGCGGCGGCGCCGGCGGGCACGACGCGGCGCTCTTCTTCGGGTGCGCGGCCGCCGCCGCCTCGGCGGCGTCGACGGGGTCGCACGGCGTCAACGCCATACGGTCCGGGAGTGGCGTGGGCAGCGGCGCGATGTCCCCTCGCGACAACTACGCGTCGGTCCGGCGGGAGAACCGTGAGCTGAAGCTGGAGGTGGCGCGGATGCGGATGCGGCTGACGGACCTGGAGAAGGACCACGTGAACATGAAGCGGGAGCTGGTGCGCGTCAGCCCGGCGAACCGCCTCCTCAAGAGCTTCGCCCGCAGCTTCGGTCGCCTCAACTCGCTCTTCCGGATGCGCCCCGCCGCCGAGCCAGGGCTGCAGCAGCTCGGCGCCAAGGCCACCGCCGACGCCAAGGTGCTCTTCCAGCGCCGCCGCCGCCACTCCATCTCTTGACCGGCCGGCCGGGCATCATCCACACCTGTACGTTCGTGTGTGCATACAAGATGATAGTATCATAGTACCACGGCTCATGCTCGGATCGGAATACACATTTTTTTAAAAAAATTCTTCCCAATTTTTGTGTGATTGCATGCTTGCATTCTGCTCATGATACAACGATGCACTGCACGACAGCATGCAGTTCTTGTACGCATTACGGATGGATGATTTCGAGAAGTGTACAAATGTGCAGATTTATCGGATGTGGATTGTGTTAAGTTGTTATATGTAAGATGCAGTTTTTTTTTTCTCGCACCAAACCCTAGCCCTCATCCGGATGATTAGTTCATGTGCGCCGTCGAGCAGGGCCACAGGCCACCTACTAGGGAGCCTCTCCTGGCTTGCGAGTGAGGTCGACGCCGCCGCGTCTGACGAGCCCACCACGTCGGTGATGCCTGCGCGCGCGGGGAAAAAATATGAGAGATGAAAAAAATGCAAAGGCTAAGAGTATCTAAAAAAATCAACTCTCTAAATGACTCATTTTAAAATGAGGATTGCCTGAAATTAATTCTTTCGCTCCTTAAACACAAACTCGGTTTTAGAGATTCTATTAGAGAGAAATCTATTTAAAGTGATTTATATCTCTAAAAAAATCTCAAAATACTAAAAGGAAGTCAAATTTTAGAGATATCATTGAAGATGCTCTAAGGTGCCGTTTGGTTTGGAGACAAAGTGAGATGTGATGGTTTTGTCCTAGTTTTTTGGATGGAATTGTTCCATCTCGTGTTTGGTTACAAGAGATGGGGATGTTCTAGTTTAATATTTGGTTGGTGGGTTGAGAAAAACGGGATTCTACCCCGGAACCTCCGTCCCGCACCGAAACACATTCCGTCCGTTTCAAAATCTCCGTCCCATCCCTAAAACCTTCATGTTGGAACCTTCGGTCCGCCATGGAACCTCTAACTCGGTCTCGGAGCCTCCGAGCATGAGGTGGGATGAGTTCGTCCCTTTATTTTTGGGGGACGAGTTCGTCCCGAATATTGGTGGAATATTCCTTAGTGGGACGACTCCGTCCTACCTGACTTCAAACCAAACACTATAAAAAACGGGACCGTCCTGTACCATCCCACCTCGTCCCTCGAACCAAACGCCACCTAACACCGCCCCATAGGCACAAAGAGAAAATATGGGAGATGAAAAAAATGTAAGACTAACATGTGGGTCCCACTGTCAAGTGTAAAATAGTCTACGTAATAAATCTACATTATAGAGTGAAGCATATTGTGATAGAACATAACAGTCCCAAACATATCCTTAATTTAGATCATAATAGAAAACTAATGTTTGCTTCGATCTGCATTTGATTTTTCGTTGTTTGCTTCGATCTGCATTTGATTTTTCGTTAGGAAGCATCAATCCATCGCTAGCTGAAAGGCAAAACCGATGAAGTAGCTGTCAGTTCAAGCACACGCTATAGCAGACGACTCATGACTCGCTCTCGAAAGTTGAAATATATCACTATTTATTAAAGTTTAAAATTTACCTTAAATATAATTCTATTTATAAAAGATTTTTTTTTCCATTCTATACTCGTGGTTCATCAGATCAAGAAAAAATGAAAGAAAAATATATACATTGTATCAGAGCCAGGTTTCGATCCTGGGACCTGTGGGTTATGGGCCCACCACGCTTCCGCTGCGCCACTCTGATTTTTCGTTTCGAGTTTGTATATGAATCATACTTATCATGCATACCGTATCGTTAAAAATAAAAAAGAATTATCAAAATGCGTTTTCATTGTACTTGCTATTTTATGAGGGTTTGCTATTTCTTTCACCAAACTTGTTACATATAGGCTATAGTAAGTTTGGTGAAAAAATAGCAAATTCTCTAAAATAACAAGTCAAATAGCAAGTACAATGAAGTGAGTAATAAAATAGCAAGCCAATTAAAATAGGAAGACTTGTTATCGTTACGAATAACAAATCAAAAATAACAATTACAAGTATGTACGATGGATCATTCTCCATTGGTGATCGGAATTGCATTGCCGCCACGCATCCCACGTTTGCACAGGCAACTCCTTGCGTTACGATCTGCCTGACTCTAGTGACTGGTCCAGATCTGAAGTTCGAATGGTACAGGTTCTGCCACTTGAATTGCGTCCCTCGAAAATAAATTCCTAATTTTGTTCGTCTGAAAATATCTTAGCATGATGATATCTATACCATCAGAATCTTGAGGTGCAGGATTATCTCCTAATTTATGGTTACCGGTTTATAATAGTATTTGTTGTGGCAATTATCATGGTCCCAATCGCAAGTTGGATGGCAAAATAACACTTCTCCCACTCGCCCTGGCCTCTCCAAATTGAACTACTGATTTTTTTGTGCATCTAATAATACCTTATTATAATGGGTATTTATTCCGTATATACAATGAGAAATTGTGGTACATAATTGATTTGGTAATTTGATGGCAAATTACCCATGGATAAATTTTGCTAGGAAAACTTCGCCAAAATTTGACAAAGCTACAACTCAAACATTATCCTACCTCATTTACATTACTAAAATTTAATAATACTAAATCTGGCATTACTAAGATTATAAATGATAAAAAGCCAAAAAAAACACCACAAAATTGCATGGTCACTTTTGTTAGGTTAACCAAAAAATATGGGTAGTAGAGTTATGCTCCATACTTGGGAGGGGTGACCTTAGTAAGTGAACTTTGTAAGCTAAATTTGTTAACTTGTGATGTAGATTGAATGTATATGTGAAATTGTGAAGTGAATGGTGATGCGAAATTTGAATGGATATTGATATGGATTGAATGTTTACGTGAATTGATATGTATTGAATGTCTATGCGAAATTTGTGACGTGAATGGATATGGATTGAATGTGTATGAATATGTTTGTGGATTTGTGCATGTATGAACGTGAATGTATAAAAGCATCTGAATGTATTGAATTTTGAAAAACAATAATAGAAAAAATGGTTTGTCGAGTGTAATACTCGACAAAAATGGGGTTACATGTGCACGCCACACGCGCGGCCGAGTGCATGATTTCGCCGGGTGCCATGTAGGGCGCTCGACAAAGTTAACTTCACCGAGTGCCACGTGGGACACTTGATGAAGTTGCCGTCTTATCGCCCTCCGGCCATTAGATGGCTAATTTTGTCAAATATCATGTAACCCCAAAAGAATGGCCAACTGGATGGGCAAGCCATCCGACTGGCCAAATTGAAGTTTCGGCTGGCCAAATTTGGCCAGCCATTTTGGCTGGCTACTTGTGGGCCCCACTGGCTGGTAGCATGCAATGCAAGGAAACGGTGCACGGCAACGGAAAAGAAAGAAAGGAAACGGTGCACAGGCAATGGCAACGGGAAAGAAAGAAAGGGAGAAAAGAGAAGGAAAAAAAGAAAAAGAAAATAAAAAAAATAAATTTTATAAAAATGTATACAATTTGCAAATTTTAAAATTTTATAAATGATATTTTTTAAAATAAGAAATCAAATATTTGAAAATATTTTGAAATTTTAAAAGAGGGAATAAATTGTTTAGAGAGTTGAGAATAGAGAGTTTTTTGGAGTATATAATAAATTTGGAGAGGAATCTTTTTGGAGAGTTGGCTAAATGGACAAATGGAGAGGCAAAAATAGAGAGTTTTTTGGAGATGCTCTAAATGAACTTAATTTGCAGCCTATTTTGATTTCGCGATGCAAATTCGTACGATATCGTGTGCTAGTCCTTCTCTTTCATGATTCTAGTAAGGTCTGTGAAATGATTCCGTTAGCTATCACGACTCATCCGATAGTAGAGTTCCCCGCGAGGAAGGCGCATACAATACAATACATATAGGCCACGTGACGCCGCCACACCACGCGAAACACGGTCGCCCTCCCTCCGCTTCCGTGCCCATCGCACGCCAAACCGGCTGAGGAGTCAGGACCAGGCGGCGGCGGCGGCGGCGGCCGGAGCCGACCACCAACGCGGCTACGTACGCCCTCCCAGCCAGCGAGCGACCCAACCAACCCACGCAACGCGCGCACACACAAGTTGAGGTGAGAGAATAACAAATAAAATTAGTCGGAGGGGGCCGCATGGTAAAAAAATCTCGCGGCCAGGTCGGAGAGGAGGGGAGCTGAGCGGGGCGGGGAGAACCTCCAGCTCCAGGCGCGGCGTCGACGGGAGGAGAGGGGGAGGGACGCCCACGCGAATCGTCGCGCGATCCCCGGAAACCCTAGGGAGGGGGATTTTGGAGGCGTGGCGGATGCTGTCGGTGCGCGGGCGGCAGGAGGGGTTCCGGGCCGGTCCCCGCCCCGGCGTGGCGGACGACGGCGAGCTGGAGGAGGGGGAGGCCTTCCCTGACGACGAAGGCAACAGTAACAGCGCTGTCGGACGCGGCTTCGTCGACCCCGACGTCGCGCTCTCCTACATCGTGAGTCTCTCTCTCCCTCGGCGTCGCGATATGTGCTGCTGGCTTGCTCTGCTGTTGATTCGGCTCGGAAGGCGCGACTTCAGCGCGGCGGGCGGCTCGATCGTTCCGATTTGCGATGAGATACTCGGTAGTTTTGCACGATTTGGTCTCGTTAATTTTCTAGGCCGCCTGTTTGTCTGTGTAGCAGGGTAACACTGTCGTGGCTCAGTTAAGTAGTAAGCTGTTTTCTTTGTCCTAGGTTTTACTAGACTGAGGGAGTGACTGCATTCATTGGTCCGTTTTCCTTTCTGGAGTTGTCAGAAACCTTGCTCATTTAGGTGATTAATTGATGCGCACGCATGATGTTCAACTGATAGTTTATTCGAAAAGCTTCTTTGATTGCATTGTGTTCGCAGATTTTTTTAAATAATATTCGTTTAAGAAAATTTCAAATATGTGTAGCGTCTTCGAAAAATTGCAGATTTGGGTAGCAGTCGGCACTTGAAGTGCCGAATGCGTCCACGTGGCCCCGAGTCGGCACTTCAAGTGTCGACTCCTGCCTGCAGCTCAGCACTTGAAGTGCCGACTAGGGGTGGCGCGAGCACTTTTCGGCCGATTGTCTGCAGAACTTGCCTGGCGCTGCACCCCTAGTCAGCACTTTAAGTGCTGACCGCAGCTGACGTGGCAGGAGTCGGCACTTGAAGTGCCGACTGCAACTAACATGGCGGCAGTTGCCACTTGAAGTGCCTACCCAAATCTGCAATTTCTCAAAAGTGCTATACAAATTTAAAATTTTCTTTAAAAAATATTATTTTTTTAAAAAATTCGTGTTCACAAGGGATGCTAACTCGACTGATTGTTTCATTAATACTTCACTTTTGGTGCGCGGTAAACACTTAACTAACCCATTAAGGAAAGTTAAACTGTAACCATACCCTTTTCATTAAAAGCCTAATTCATCAGCAAGGATGTCAGGTGCAAGGATGCTGGCCTTGGGTGCGAGGCCCAACCACGTGAACAATACCGCGCGGGTACTGTTCACGCTAAAATACCGATGCGGGTACTGTTCACCAGGCAGCCCATAATTAGTTAGTGTTCAAATTGCAGTTAGAACTTAGAATCGGTTTATCCTTGTCCTAGAAATAGGAGGTCCATAACTTGTAATTAGATAGTCAAGAAATAAATCAGTTTAGTACTTTAATCTTTACCCTAGTCTTTGCTGCATAGACCTGGCGCCGCCCCCCCTGGCCTGCGCTATTTTCTGCTGCCGGTTTACCGTTTATCTACCATGTTGCCCTCCTGTCAATGGAGACAAGGGACAACGCACCCTCGCCCTCCCATCAGCTACGATTACACCCTTCACTCTCTTCCCCACGTTCAACTACACAACGCCCGTGACAAAGGATGTAATAATTTGTGATCCGATATTAATTTTCTTTTTGATTGGCACCATCTGGTAGCCAAGGTTTTGATTTGTGGTCACAGGGGGTGTTAGTTTGCTTGGATGCCTATACTAAAAGATGTTGAAATTCAGTTAAATGCACATGTTCACAAGAGTTTTTTAGATGATTGGTGCAGTTATTCCCATTGCAGTTTTGCAGATCAGTTTTTATTTATTTATTTTGAGGATATCCAGAAATTTTATGTTTGCTCACATGTCATATTTCCATTTCTGTGATCAAGTCATTTTGTCTCTAGCCTCTCATCAATTTCTTTCCATGTTTTCTTTCTTCAGGATGAAAAAATTCAACATATTCTTGGGCATTTTCAGAAAGACTTCGAAGGAGGAGTATCTGCAGAGAACCTAGGTAAAGAGCTAGTAATTTATGTAGGTTTCTTTTGTTTGGCGCATTTCAAAGTCAAATTAAGCAAGGAACAATCTTCAACAGGATCAAAATTCGGCGGATATGGTTCATTTTTGCCCACATACCAGCATTCACCTTCACCTTTGCCTCAAACCAGAAGCCCTCCCAAGGTGGCAAACATTGGCACCTCAAGATCACCTTATCAACAATCTGCTGAGGTATTTTATTAGTTCTCCTTGTTCTATTGACCACTGTATATTCAGCTGTGTGTTCACGTGTTGTCATGATTTCCAAATGCAGAGCATGGGTCAATACCCTTCATCTGTGGCAGCAGAATCCATCTCCCGAAACAATGGTTCCACTGCACCTTCTCCTGGTGATTTATGTAAAAAGGAAATATGCTCAAGCACAAACGGTGAGAAGGGCTCTGTTGCTTGTTCTGATTCCTTGAACAGCTCATTTAATGGTAGCGACCAGAAGACACTCAAAGTTCGGATTAAAGTTGGTTCAACTAATGCTTTGGCAAGACAGAATGCAGCTATCTACAGTGGCCTTGGCCTTGATATTTCTTCATCTTCATCAATGGAAGGTTGCCCTGATGGTCTCGAGGGTCAATCTCCTGAGTTTAGCAACGTGCCATATGAATCTCCTCGGACCATCCTCCAGGTAAAAATACTCTACAATCAATCAGTTAACAAGTGGTTATAATTGTTTACATTTTTCTCTGCATGATCAATCAGATCATGACATACTTTTCAGTTCCTGGAGGGTTCTTGCTATCACCTCTTCATGGCAACATTCTGAAATTGACAAATAAGGCTGCCCAATTGGTAAAGAAATGGGACACTAATATGGACGTAAGAAATGTACCTAGAGCCTCTGATGGCCATTCAAAGCTTTCTCTTTCGTCTGGACATGACAAAGGCCACGCGTCTAAGAAAATGAAGCATGATGGTATGAAAAAGAAATCTATAGATGCAAAGACCAGAAAATATACAAGTACTGCTAGTGCAATAATGGGAAAGGATGCTAATGTAGAAATACCTGTCGGCCAAGTCAGTGTATCAGGCTCACATAGCATACCCTATCCGTCTGGTGTCCCCAACACAGAGTTAAAAGGCGTGAGTCAATCCACAGAAGAATCAACTAAAGCTGCTTGCTCGAAACAACAAATGGGCTGCAATGACTTGGGAACAGTTAAAATTGAAGCAACCAAAACAGAGATAACAAAGCATACAGAAGAAAATAATAGTTTTGACAGTTCAGGGAATGGTTGCTTAGTGCCAAAGGGAGAAGAAAAACTTAAGGCTAGCAAAGTGGACATGACTTCAGAAGACAGGAATATAACTAGTCACAAATATTATTCATATGATAGGAAGAAAGAAAGCAAAATAAATCCTGAGAGAACATTTGAGCCTGTCATGGTTGATTTCGAAGGAAATGAGGACAAGAAAGATTGGGATGATGTGCCATCAGATGATTTGAATATGGTTCCTGGCAAAGAAACTTTTGCCAGTGACAAAACTGTGGAAGGTAACTCCCGAACTGAGGTCAAACAAATGCAGAAGGAACACAAAACCAATGCCACAGCACCATCTAATTTCTTAGAGGATGACAATTGTACCCATTCTTCTATAGTGATTAATGATAGGAAAATTGATTCTCATATAAAATTTAATAATTTCGAAAATAAATCCAAAGCAAAATCTCACAAAGATCTTGGTGAAAATCTGCCTAAAAGAACTATAGGAAACATTGAGGGGGGTTCATTGGAGAACATAAGTGCTCAGGGTGATTTACGACGGAAAGAGAAGATGATGAACAGTGATAATGAGAAGGAATTTCCTGTATCTGGGGCAGCAAAAAAGGAAATCCCAGGCAGGGTAAAGCATGACATATTTCCAGCTTCAGAGCAACATCAGTTGCATATGCCTTCAAACAGCAGGATAACAACCACAAATGCAGCTTCTCTTCCTGCACTTGATGTGATAAAGGATAATTGGGTACATTGTGACATGTGCCATAAATGGCGTCTCCTTCCACATGGGACAAACACTTCCATGTTTCCAAAAAAATGGAAATGCAGCATGCTTGACTGGCTGTAAGTTCTAGTTCAGTTTGATTAGAAATGCATTTATCTTGTTATGCCTCACCATACATGCACGCTTTAACTGATATCTTACATATGCTGAGTTGTCTCTAGTACATGGTTAGTTGCTTTGTGCTTCAATGAATAATCCTAGTTATATTTGATATGTTCCTTTCTATCTGCCTTAAACACCATTTATCATTAATCAGCTAAATTCTGATAAATTACAAACACCCCCTCTTCTCTCTCTTTTCCCATGTTCTGTTAAGTGGCCTATAAGCCGTGCAATTCTATATTTAATATTGAGGTGGCACTGCAAATTAAAGGGTCATGTAATTTCTTTCTTTCAGTGATTCAGTCTTTGAAGAATTTTTTCCATTTCTCAAAAAAATAATAATAATCCAAATCTGTTTGCAGACCTGGGATGAATAGATGTGACATTAGTGAAGATCAAACAACAAATGCTCTAAGGAGTCTAAGCACACTGGATGCCACTCCAATCCCTGTTACTGATGTTTCTTTAGGTGGTCCTCACACTAAACATGCAGGTGCAGCAGCATCCAGCACCTACAATATAAATGAACAGCTCGGACAGAGTAGGAAAAGGAAAAATGCTCTGAAAGACGAGAATTGTCTAGTTGAGAGCTCTTACCCTATACCAGCATCAATGACCCTCTTGAGCAACCACCAACAAGCCCCTACAAAAAACAAAGACGCTGTTGATAGTGAACATTATCCTCATGAGAGAGATTCTGTGATCAAACATGACCTGGGGCCAGCGAGCAAATCAGCTGACCTTGTTGCTGAAAGGCAGAAGTCTAAGCACAAGAGTCGCAGTAACCACTCAGATGGAGGTTCTGTTCTCTTTCATGTTTATCTAATATGTATTATTTTCTGGTACATTTTCAATACATGATGTGTTTAGTTATTTGCACTTTTTGCCAACATATAGTTCCTATTTCAACACAGGAGATCTTATGGAAAAATCAAAGAGGCACTCAAATCAAAAAACAGAAGAGGAATTGATCGAGATGAGCACAAGACATCTAAGAAAACTAAAAAAGAAGATCAACATTATTTTGATAGAGATTGGAAAAATAAATGTGATTTAGCTGGCGAGGATGTTCCTGATGAAACCAAAGCTTTGCGTGCTAAATCAAAAACAATGAAGGGTTCACATGAGCAGGGTGAAATTTCTTTACACAAGGAAAAAGCTTCAAGGTATGGTATTTTGGAAAAACCCAAGAGAATTAATGATGAGGATGTAGCATTTCATGAGAAGATGAAAGAACATCCTGTAGATGTAAATATACTAGATTTGTCTGGCAAAAAGAAGACAGTGAAGGAATGGGAGAGCCAGCACAGTTCAATGGACCACACAAGCAATGTTGCTCAGAATGAGAATTTGAAGGAGAGAATGGAAAAGATAGTGAGGTCTGAAGCTAGGCCTGGAGAAGTTCAGGATGCAGATACACTATTGACTTCTGCTGGGGGGCATCTAACCAATGAGCTCGTTGCTGACAACAAATGTGTTACTTGTAAAGAAGGTCCACCAGAACTATGGGCAAATCAACCTCCCTTAAACCTGGCTGAACCCACTAGGAAGGATGTTGCCCGTCTTCAGTCTTCTACAGCTGCAACTTCGAGCTCTTCCAAGATCTCAAGCTCTTGGAGAAACAAAAACTCTCAAGAAGCAAAGGGCTCTCCAGTTGAATCAGTATCCTCGTCACCACTGAAAAATTCAAACATTGAGAAGATTTCTAAAGCCAGTAACACTGGAAAAGATGGAGCATTGAATGGTGATTCAAGCATCATGCATACCCCAGTAAAATATCCAAGCACCGAAGTTGGTTTGCTACATGCTGGGCAGCAAACTAGGAATTCTGAGAGTCAAGCTGCAGGTGACCCCATTCTGCGTGGCTCTTTGCAAGGGGGTTCTGACAGTAATAACAAGGATGTAGCTCAGTCAACCCATGCTATAGTTTCTGGTGTTACTCATTTGGAAAAGGGTTTGGATAATAATCGGCCGAAGGTATCATGGAGAAAGGGCCTTGCTGGAAATGACTCTGCTGTGGGTGAAGGAGATAATCACTTGTGTTCCAGTGATAAAAGAATCTCAGATATGCATGGCCCTCCGCTGCAACCTGATCAGCAAGATCGTTTTAACCCAAGGGCTACAGCTGATTCCACTGAACATAAAAGTAAGAATAACACACCTCCTTGCCAAGGTAGAAATGGATCTGGTAACTTCTTTTCAGATGGAAATAAAGAGATAGAGATGTCATCCAGGAAAGATAAATTACGTCCTAGAATTGATAATCAAGATATGCAAAAGCCTATTAGTAAAGATACCCATTCTCATATGAAAGAAAGCAAACCAGAGGTTCACACCAATAGAGTAAAATCAGATGCTTCAAAAAACAACACACAAGTAAGGCTCAATCTTGAAAATGGAGTGCAGCATGGCACTTTGGGGCAAGCAATTTCTAATCCTTTGGACTCTATGAGTCCAAATAGGAGGGATGGTAATATGGTTGCATTCGCTCTCAAGGAAGCTCGGGATCTAAAACACAAGGCTAATCATTTGAAGGTTAGTGACACCAGTTATGTTAAATATTATCTCAGGTAGCATGATTGTGATGTCAACTTTGCTTGAAGTATCTAACCTAACCATAATATGCCCTTCAGGATAAAGGACTTGAACTTGAAAGTATGGGCCTGTATTTCGAGGCTGCCTTGAAGTTTCTGCATGTTGCATCTCTTTTGGAAATACCTAATTTGGAGAGTTCAAGGCCAGGTGATGCAGCTCAGTCAATGAAGCTGTATTCTGAAACTGCAAAACTCTGCAAGTGAGCTACCCATGTCTACTTAATATGTTTATATAGTTCGTTTCACATTGTGATTGTAACAGAATACATAACGGTGAAATTCTTATGGTTTAAAATTGTAAATTTTCGTCAATCGTCAACACCCCTCTTAAGCGCATTCAACAGTTAATTTCTCTCAAATATTTCATTATATAGTTTTGTGCTGCAAACTTGAGGTCTATTCTTTCATGTCCATATCATTACTTTATTAATGAGGATACAATACAGTTCACTCTGGGAAATCTGGGTATTTTAGTTATACTATGCTGAACAGTGACCAATTGGATGATTGGATCGTGTCATGTGGTGATTACTCCCATCCATATTGTTAGGCTCACCCCACCTAGCCAACCCAACCATAAAACCTAGGCGTTATAGTGGGAGAGGTGGGAGCTTTTATCCATAGTCCAACATTCCCCCTACGGCGTGCGAGCCCGGCCTAGCCCGCAGCAGGTTCTAGAGGCCCGGCGTAGCCCGCAACAGGTCTCAGCACACTAGATAGGCGCAGGGGAAATCACACAGCGGAAATGCGTGGCCAGGGGGATTCGAACCCAGGACCTTGGCTCTGATACCATGTTAGGCTCACCCCACCTAGCCAACCCAACCATAAAACCTAGACGTTATAGTGGGAGAGGTGGGAGCTTTTATCCATAGTCCAACACATATTAAATTGATCTGAGTTTTCTTCACGTATAGTTAGCAGCTGAGTTTTTGGGATTTAGAGGCAACATGTCTAACTTTGAAACTATGTGTAGTAAGATTTGTAAGTGCAGCATACTAAAATTGATTCTTTTTATTTGACTATACAGCTTTTGTGCCAATGCCTATGAACGGCGCAAGAAAATGGCTTCTGCCGCTTTAGCATATAAATGTGTAGAAGTGGCTTACCTCAAGGCAGCATACTACAAACACCCTAGTGCAAGCAAGGATCGACAGGAATTGCAGGCAGTTGTACAGATAGCTCCAGGTAATTGATATCCAAAAAATTGTTTACTCTAGGTTGTAAACTGACATTTGAGTTATTTAAATCTTCTTGGTACCTGCTGAGATTTCGTGGGGTCCTGCTTCTATTTTGTTCTGTCAATATCATTGGAGGATTTTTATTATTACCAGTTTATTTTAGGATAACTAGTCAAGTGCCTGTACGTTGCAACAAAAAAATTTTACAACGTTAAAAGAAACTAGTGGGGTGATGAGTGCGGGGGTGCGCGTGCGGGGGTGGAGGTGGTGCGGTGTGCCAACGGCGGGCAAGGGCAAGGACAGGGGCGAGTGCGACTAGAGGCTGGCTGGAGCTCCAAGTCCTGTGCTAGGGTTTCGTTCATGGCTACAATTGGGTTGTGGCGTTGTACTTACTATTTTTGCCTTAGGCTCACATGTCAATGAGAAGCTAGTAGTGGTGGCAGATTCATCACCACTAGTTTCTTTTAAAGTAGTATAGAAGTATAGATATAGATGAGCAATTTGGTCCCCAACTTTCTTGCATAGCTTATCAAAAGGGACAACTTGGATGTGTAACTTTCATAATTGGTTCAAAATTAGTCTTTTACTCATGAGATAGGACAAGTAGCATATGACATGGGTGCTGACTACATTTTTTATCAATTCAATTGCCTTATGATAATATGAAAATACTCCTCTTGTTGCTTCTTGACTTGTTTATGTGGGGTTTGTGTGCATCCAAACATTTGGGGACATGATTTTTTACTCATGGAAAATAATGAATTGTGTTATTTGTTGAAAAAATATGCCATTATTATTGTGGAGGATTGGAGAAAGGGAACATTGATTGTGTGTGTGAGGTAAGGGAGTGGTATACTTTGTCTTTTCACTGCTTGCTGAGTTACTTAAATCCCAAATGAGGGCTATTCATCGCGTCACATCAGCACAAGGATCATTTGTCCTAGATGTATAAGTTAAGGGACACATTTTACTTTTGAAATGGTGCCAGACTAATATGAGCTTGTCTGACCGGCGCGTGCCGGATTTGTCATCAGGCGTGTCGGCGACGCGAAGCAGCAATTCATCGCCACTTCGGTCTGACTGATGGGTCCCTGTTAGTCTAACTGACGTGTGCCGGATCCATCATCTCCATGCCGACAAGTGCAAATTGGCCGTCGTTAGCCTGTTCGATCTGACCGACGGTGTGCGTTCGGTTTGACCGAGCCGTGCCAGCACTCGACGGTCTTACCGGCCCTGCTAGGCCGGTCTGACCGATCTTGTTTTGTCAGGTTTAAATCGGCTGCTTGGCCGGTTTGATTTAATTACTTTTTTCCAACACTTCGGTTAATTGAACATTATTTCTAAATACTTGTTTAATTGCCCGGCGACTCCATTATTTCCTTACCACTGTTTAAGGATCGTCGGAATGCGACGTCGACGTTGTGTTACGCTTAGGATCGTCGGATTGGCGTCAGTGTGTTTGGCGCTTTTTCGTGTCAACAAGTACGTCAAGTACAGATGGAATTGGGAAAGTCCATACGACCATACGCATGTTTCAGCTATCGTGACCAATGTTTACAAATCGCCTAGTCGCCATGGTACCGACTAGAAAACTAATCGCGATTAATCGCGATTAGTCGATTCTGGTCGGTTCTAGTCGTTTGTCTAATCGTCCCATATATTTTAGGACATATATATAGTTACATACTATATAGTATGTGTCTATGTGATAATTTATAGGTGGCCTCTTGAAAATATATGTTGTGCCCTTGTGCTACACTGTTGCTACTCACCAGAGGAAGAAGAACTCATGATGGCAGCACCGCAGCAGGCAGCAGCAAGCCAGCAACCAGTACCGATTAGCGGAACAGCCAACAAGCAACTGCAAACAACTTTCAATCCTCCATCAACAGAATGAACAGATGCACCTAGCAAGAATGAACATATGCATAAGCTGAGTTTGTGAGTCATTCATCAACCTGTAGAGTCTGTAGAGTGGGCACGGGCATCGGCTGGAGCAGGCGTGGGCGCGGCGTGGCTGGCCGCTGGAGGCTGGACAAGGGACAGGCGCGCGTCGGCACTCGGCAGGACCTCCGCCTGGCGTGCGCGCGGCGTCGGTTGGACCGTTGGAGTACTGGAGGCGTGCGCGCGGGGTCGGTGTCAGTGCGGCGTTAGCTGGAGGCGTGCCGCGTGCGCGTCGGCGCCGGCGTTGGCTGGCGGCGTGCGCGTCGGCACCGGCGTTGGCTGGAGGCGTGCGCGTCGGGGCCGGCGTTGGCTGGACTCTGGAGGCGTTGGCTCAGCGCCGGCTTGGTTGGATGCTATCCCTAACCCCAGGCGGCGCACAGAACAGCACAGAACAGGCTAGGTAAAAGCCCACCAGAACAAGAAAAGGCCCAGTGAAATCACAAAAATCTAACCTGAACCTGGTCGCCTGGTCGCCATTTTCACCCTAATCGTCGGACTAATCGCGATTAATCGTCGACTAATCGGACGACCAGAATTCTGGTCGCGCTGATCGGGTCGGCGCGCCTGGTCGCTCCCACAAAACCGACCAGGCCGATTAGTCGCGATTAATCGCGACTAATCGGACGATTTGTAAACATTGATCGTGACTGTAACTTGTGTTTATGTAACCACAAATGGTTCAATCTATAAACCAAGATATGCAAAAGTTCAGCTATGACAATATATGCCAGCAATGGATTTACTAGCCTAGAGAATGCTATATCTAGTTATACGGACTATATTAGACCTGTCATTACCCAACATCTAATTTGGTTTTACAAATTTCTTAATAAAACCTTTTTGCTGATGTGGCTATGCATTCACTGTAATCTGTAACAAATTATGCTTGGTGCATTCTGCAATCTAATAATTTGTAAATTGATAAGAAGATATTAATTTAGTCCTTTTTTCACATTTTAATATAGGCTCTACCAATTTTGTTATCTCCTGTATTATTGCATTGTTGTTATCATTCTCAAAATTTGTAGTATACTCTATGAAACTTATACTTCAATTGAGTGTTTTATGGCAGTATGTGGAACTTTACTGTGCATATTAACTCTTAATTGCTTCTTTATATAGGTGAATCTCCATCATCGTCTGCCTCAGATATTGATAATTTAAATAGCCATGGAGTGTCAAAGGCCCATTCAACCAAGGATGGAAATTCACCCCATGTGGCTGGCAACCATTTGCCTCTACCTGTTCGTAACCAAGCACACTTATTGAGGTTACTTGCCTATGTAAGTACCTTATTGCAAACATCACATTCAATCAATATATGCACTTTTATCTTGGTTACAATCTTTCAGTTTTTATATCATTTCCCTCATCTATCCCTTAATGAGAACGTATATAGGTATGGATATGTTAGCTGTCCCTTTAGTTATTTTCTAGTCTATATGTGTATACCATGGAGGCTTGTTTCCAATAGGCAGAACCGACTGCAATTTAATACAACAATCTAGTTTGGCAGTTGAATAATGTATATTATTGCCTAGACCCATCAAACTGGAAATGAATTAGGAGTTTAACACAGTAACATTTTCTATTGCTCAATTAGAACAGTCAGTGTTAGTTATGTTGTGCTTCGCGGTGCTTTGGAATCTACTCAGTGAGGGGAGTATTTACCAATTCCAGTAAGATTTTTCTGTTACAGCTAAAAAAATGATTATAAATAATTTGTTAATCCAAAAATTGAAATAATAAGTGCTTCGGAAATAGCTGAACAACTGTACTTTAACACAAACCTTGCCAGTCCTCATTTTCAACGCCAATCCATGCTTGTCTAATATACTTCCACTTGGGCCATAGGAAGCGGTTAGCATGGAACCAAATTGTAGATTGAAATCTTTGAATATTTGTTTAGCATCATTAGTCAATAGTCATTAGTAACTGGCTGTGGTTGTAATAAATGAGTTATCATAAAGCGATTTATTAACATAATTCCACTTCAGTGCTTCAGAATCTAATTTTTATTTGTTTTATCAATCTTTAGACAAACGACGTCAGTTGTGCCTTTGATGCATCTCGGAAATCACAGGTTGCAATTGCCTCTGCTGCTGGCAATCAGGAAAAGGGTAAAGGGGTGGATGATGGTCTTGCTTCAGTAAGAACAGTTTTAGATTTTCACTTCAACAATGTTAATGAACTACTGAGACTTGTCCGGCTTTCTATGGAGTCAATCAGCAGCTAATGTGTTCAGAGTTGCATGAATTGACACCCCGTGAATAGCTACTGTGCTGGAAATGTCGGCTTCAGTTAGTATATTTACACAGTGCAAAGTCTGATGTGAGTTTCATGGGAACTGGGTCTGGCTTCCTTTGGAGGCATTCAGGCATTTTCATACAGTTTGGAGCATCTACTTTGGAATAATCTTGTACCTTTTGGAGGTGTTCAGTGCTTTTTGTACAGTTTGGAGAGTTTTCGTTGGATTATCAGTTATTGCGTGAATGGATCCATCTGAGGTAAAACAAGAGTTTCATGTGTGATGGTTTGAGCTCTGGCAGCCATTCTGCTGTGTTGGGAACAGATAGCTCCATATCAAGCATTTCCATCTCCGTGGTTGTGTAGATTATGTGAATCTTTGCCTATGGCTTGTGCTAACTTTGGAGCAGTATTACATTGTCCCTAGGTTACTGCAGGAGGCAAATGATGTGCTAGCGCTCAAAACAGTCTTGAAATGGGTAAGTTTCAATGGAGTATAAAAAATCAAAATCTAAAGGCTAGATGGTTAGCCTTCCCCTGGTCCTTCCCTGACATTTGGTGCAATCTTGACTCTTGATCAGGGGAGAGGAGACAAATTAGCAGTGCTAACCAGGACAAATATTTTCTATCTCATGGAGTCTTGTCTTGTGGATACCTCAGCCAGGTATTATTTGCTCCTATTATAAGCAAAGTACACATTTTCATTTCATTTCATTTCAACCTACTAATTGCCCTCAAAACTATATATGCTGATCCATTATTTAGAAACAAATTATCTTCCTGGTTTGGAAATGTTGCCTCAGTTTCAATTAATATACTGTGCAACGATCTCTGCACCCAAATTAATAAAAAGTATTTATGCTCATCGATTGTTACTAAATTGCACATACTCCAGTTTCTAAAGGAAGTCGTTTTAGACTTGCATTAAGAGTAGTCTAAAAGAAGTCGTTTTGCATTTTATTGTATATTTTGGATGTTTATACCTCTAGAGTAATATTACTTCCTTCTCGTTTCCTACGATATCTTTACTAATGCAATGTATTTAATAAGGGCAAACAAGGAAAGTACACACAAATTAATCATTCATTGCTATCTGAAATCATGTCTAAAATGATTTCGTTTTGGAAACCAGAGTGAGTAAATTGCAGCAATTGTATTCATGAGCATTAATTGGTTCAGTAAACGGTGGTGCATAATGTCATCAATAGACCTACTTCTGGGAAGCCTCCCTCTAGTACAGTTATCTTACAAATTAAGATTGAACTTGGCCAGTTGCCACCATCAATTGGCTCGGAATAAAAATACTCGAGTCAACTTCATACTTGATTCATTTGCCCTACTTGCCACAAAGTGTGAAACCCTGATTTACTTATTAAACAAGCCATGAATTGGCACTGCGTATGCGGAACTTCTGAAATTCACTGTGCTGATTAAATGCTTTAAAACTGTCACTTTTGTGCGTTTACGAAAAGGTCTGATTATGGATTGTTTCCTTACAGGCTTACAGGTTTCAGAAAGGGTAGGTGTGGAGGCGTGGACCATGAGCTCTACTGACCCTGTAAATCACATGTACATTATATTAACCTGTTTGTTCCTTACAGTAACATTGTGCACATTGTGCGCACACCTGTAACCAAAGAAATTGTTTCCACCTGTTTATTTGCAAAAGAAGCTGAAAACATGTCGATATAATTTGCTTGCAAGATTTTGTCAGCTGCGCTGCTAAGTGTTGTTTATGATAATGCCGGGATTAGGCTGAGTACGCTTTGCAGCGTAAATATTGGATATGCATGCTACACAATAGTTGTATGCCCGTTTCAAATGAGAAAATGATGCGATTGATTTGCCCTCGACATTCTTTTTAATTTGTTCCTTGTCTTGTTTGTAACTAGCGAGCCACCGTTCGGAATCTCTGTGGTGCGCGGTTTTCAATCAATCTTCAGCATCGTAAGGGCGCCTCGATTACTTAATTGATTTCTGTGTTTACTGTGAAAATTCTGCAGTCTAGAAACAGGGTGTCCTCTAAGATCAAAGGAAGTCTGGGAGTTATCCACACCTTGCACCTAAGAAAGGTTCTCCATGGTGGCAGAGTATTCTCAAGCTCGCTGACTCCTTCTGTGCTATTGCCAGGCCAACCATTAGAAACGGTTCCTCTATCTATCTCTCTGATTTGATCTTGAGATTATTCTTAATATGCCACTGAAAAATTACTCAGTTCCATATATGTCATTGGCTATCTCACTGACATGTGGAAAGTCAGTGAAACATCTAATAGCATGTATGGAACTAATGAATTTTCAGTGGCAAATATGAAACTTTCTCTTTGATCTTTGGGGTGATAACCTCTTAGAGAACTCTTTCCCGGGGCTTTTCTCCTTTGCCAAAAAGAAGAAAACCTCCATCCTCAACTTCCTCCAACAAGGGAATGGCCACTTCCATAAGTCATTGTCCCGGGGAGCTTTTCAGGAATATCTTTAGCTCCTAGGCATAATTGAATCACTCTCACTAACCCCTACTGCCCATGGCACCTAAACCTATCTCTAGGGCACCTCTGTCCATTATTCAAAGAAGTTGTACAACATCCCCTTCAATGGCCTTACCTCACACCCGGTTATCAAGTAGCTCTAGCGTTGTAAGTGTTCCAATAAGCTATGAGTCGTTTTCAAATTACTTTTGTATGATAGACTAAACACCAAAAACATCCTTTAACACAAAATTTGTCATCATCAATAACAATTATGATAGTGTCCTCTATGACAATGCTGAGGAAGAAACCGTTCTTTGGGTGCGTTTGGTAGGAACTCTAACTTCTTTTACCTGTGGAGTAGAGTTAAGCCAAACATTTTTTTCTGAAGAGTGGATTTTATCGAGAGAACTTTAGAAAAATGAACTAGAGTGATGAAGTAGAATCTAACCAACTTCAAATGTTCCACTCCAACTTATAGATTTAAGAATCCGGAACTTTCTTTGACTTATCACTTCAGCTCCTCCTAATGGGGCCAGCTGGGTATCTCATGGGACCCCGATCTCCCACTACATGACTCGATCGTTGCAACGGCTCGCACTGCTTCTCATGGTCTTTCTTTACGGAGATTATTCTTGTGGGCTCTTGGTCCCTTTTGCTCCACAAAAACAAGAGGATATTTGACAACCAGAGGGCCTCCATCAGTGGCTAGAGGGCTCTTTTCCTCTTAGAATTTTTTATTTAGTATCATAGATTCGCTGATGTAACTGAAAATTCCATCTCCTCTTGGCTTCGCTCGCTCTAATTCCTCCTTGTTGTTTCTATAACTCTCCTAGTCTTTACTTTGGCTTTGGCCTTTATTTATATAACCTCAGTAGGAGAGATTATATAAATTTTAACTAGTAAGTAAACTAAAAATATTTAAATTTAGTGTTATGCATGCCAGGTATTTAGATTGATATTTGATAATACTTTCACATATTATTATATTAATAGTTGTTGATGATATATAGTGAAAGTAAATATCTTAATAGTTGTTGATGTTGATGATATACGGTGAAAATAATTAATAGTCAACATGAACTTATATGTCTGATATTATGGAATAGAGGTAGTATATGCCAATACTTTCTACTACAATTTCGATCATAGTTTGACTTTGTATAAACCAAAACATAAAGTTATCTTGGATAGAGGCAGTCCTCTCTAAGGGAGCCCTTAAATGCCAGATAGAGTACAGCGGCGGCGCTGCGGCCACCGACCGTCGCCTTCCGTTGGATCTGCATGGGAGACCCTTAGCCGTTGGATCGAGATGAATATCGCTTCTTTCTGAGCTGTCAACAACAGTCTTGCCCTTTCGTATTGGAAGCATTCAATGAGCGTCTTGTATTTTATAGAATTAGGGGAATTGTTTGATGGTTATTTCTTGGTTTCGTCCAATCATTAATAAAAGAAAAAAAGAGACCCATGCCATGATTTTCAAATCTTACTTAGTAGTTTAAGTTTCTCTATGAGATATTGGAAGCATTCAACATGCCATCCGCGCTAACGCCCATAAAAAAATGATGGTAGCTTATCAACAAGCGACGGTCTTTCCCGACAAGACAACGGAGAACTACCATCGACTTACAAACACAATTCGAAGAAAGCTCACCATTTAATCATAACAATCACGACCACAGATAAGATCTTAAGAGGGAACTGCGAAAGGCAAACCATGGCAGTTCGTCACCAAGAAAATGGTACCGTTAGTTAATTAAATTGTATTGACAAAAACAATTCAAAGATAGCAAACCGACAATTTAATGACCTAACAAGTAATAACGTTATATAGCTTTCCAACAAGGTGTGTTCCTTGGGGCCAGCCAGAAGTGCAAGATAATCGATAGGGTATTTTTGATCATGTCCAGTTAGTGAAGCATCATGAAGATTTGTCTTGTGTATGATACAGGTGAACTACAACTCACTGAAATGGTCAAAATTCAAAGGGGAGACCCCTCACTAGTTGGTCTGCACAAACCGGAGAAAGCAGCTTTCTGGATAAGGGGGTGAATATTCCCAACGAAAACATCTTGATCCAACATTGCAATATGAGACCAAATCTGCAAAATATGTGTATTTCCGATTAGTAGAGGATATGGAGGCCAAGAAAAAGAACCTACTGAATAAGTACTGCGTCTATAGATGAACAATTTCAACATGCAGCCTGCAGCATTTGGCTCTGGTAAACTGTACCCTGGCCAGCCGGTCCCTTTGCTAGGAGATACAAGTGTCAGGTTACAAACTATTATATTATACCAAGACAGTTCCCCTACACTGGAGAAATCCAATTTGGTCCGACCCTTTTTAAAGGAATTTAATCCAACAGGATATCCATATTAATTATTAAAGCATTATAACTCCCGTAGATACACATTTGCTAGCTGAGAAGAAAACTAATAAGATAATATCCTGGGACAGCAGTACTTACCTCAGTTGCATATTGCCGAGAAAATGACTTGAGATGGCCCAATGTACAAAGACACCATTGCTCAAGCTCTCCAACGTTGTGGCCAACTTTCTTGTTTGCACCATTCAGTTGACTGTCACGAATAAAAACAAGATAACAGCCCAGGATCAGATAATGATGGATAGGCCCCTAAAACCAGTACCAACCCATATAAATGGGAAGTAGATATGGGTTCCTGACACATCACTTTAGGACTTTGGTTAATAGTGCAATTAGATCCTGATCGACTGATTAATTCATCCAGGAACCAGTTGAAAACCAGTATGCCTTGTTTGGTAAACCCTGGATACCAGACAAGGCATACTGGTTTCTGGACCAGTTAGGCCCTGTTCGTTTTAGCAGGGAACAATCGGGATTGGGCCACAATCCACGGGGAAAATCCCAGTCTGGAAAAAAACCCAGTCCATTAAAAAAAGTGTATTCGGTTAGCCCACTCAAGACTTTATTCCCGGCCCAATGTTGGAATTTTCCCCTCATCTGGGTCGGGAATTTACCCACCCCAGCCCACCAGAGGAAAATTCCTCCCCCAACAGCCCTACCTGTCGCTGCCCCTACCTTGCCTCCACGCCCGCCCGCCCCGCCGCATCGCCCGCCCCGCCGCCGCGCCCGCCTGCCTACCCCGCCGCCGTGCCCGCCTGCCCCTCCGCCTACCCCGCCGCCGCGGACGAGCCCCGCGACGTGCGGGTGGTTCGCGGGCTCCTGCGCTCCTTGGGGCTCCACGAGAAGGAGTACGAGCCGCGCGTCGTGCACCAGTTCATCGATCTGGCCTACTGCTACGTCGATGACGTTCTCGGGGATGCCCAAGTCTACGCAGACCACGCCGGCAAGGCCCAGCTCGACGTCGACGATGTCCGCCTAGCTATACAGTCGGAAAGTCAACTTATCTTTCTCACAGCCGCCGCCCTGCGAGGTACCAATCCCACCTTAACTCTCAAAATCTTTTCTTTCATTTTAATCTTGTAGGATGCGGCTCCTGTTCCAGAATGATAGATTTTTGTTGTGCTCTAGCATTCCCTTGGCCAAGCCCTAGAACCCTAGCTTTTATGCTGCTCGATTTGTTTTTTCGTGAGGTAGCTCTTGGGTAGGAGAATTATGGTTGGTTGAATTTCTGTATATTACGCTGTATTAGTGGGCGAAAACATCATATTGCGCTAGTAGTTTGTATTTTTGGATAGTACTGATCGGATTTTGCCCTGCTATTGGAGCTGCGTCCGTGCGTGGACTGTCGATGAGATGGATTGTTGTATTCAGGATTTCAGGGATAATGTTCCTTCTCCTTGGAAATGGGATTGACTTGTTTAGTAATTACTACTGCTTGATTGTGTCTTCTTTGTTCTGTATTACGATTTTAGCATGGTGATGAACTCTTTCATTGTGATGAGGCTTCCTGAGTCAAAGCCTTACATACTTGTTGCGTGCTGGTGTGTTGGCCTAGCTATGTCCTCTGGTTCTTGTTATCTTAAACACACATCATGTAAGTAAACTCGATGCTTCACGTTTCTACATATCTGATTGTGATTTCTCAGGCATCCCATGTTTTAACCTCCATGCATTAAACTATGAATCATGTATGTATGTACATGGTGCTCATAATTCAATTTTTGAAGGAATAAAAGTTTACTAGTGTTACATACTTGTTTATGTTGTATTTGATTCAGATGCAGTCAAAATGTAATCGGCTAAGATCAGCACAACATCTGCTTGAGTAACATGCATATTCATATATATATATATATATATATATATATAATATGATTATTGTAAACTTCAAAGGGATTTAATTATAGGCAAAAGAACACATAATTAATGGGAGGGATTTAATCTCCAAAGGGAATTAATCTAGGGGAGGGATTGAGTGACATGAGAGGGATCCACTCAATCCCTCCCGGGATAGAATCCCCATGGGGATTAAATCCCTATCAACCGAACAGGGCCTTACCGTGTTAACCAGTCCTGTTTTGCAAAAACGCATACCAGTGGCCAGCGGTAAGGACAAAAACCACAGTAACCGGGCCAGTTACCACATTTTGCAAATCCTGCTGGTATCTGACGATCTCTAGTTAATGTTTTAATATCTAATTTCGTCTACATTTTTAAGACTAAGGTTGCTCTTAAAGATACACACACACACACACACACACACACATCACTAACACAATTCTAGTCCACTAGAGTTCACGCAAGCTGTCCACAAAAAAACTCAGTTCAGAATGAACCATCCATCAACAGCAAGCTAGCATGTTTTCTACAATAGTGTGATTCCACCTTGTAAAAGCAGTTATTTGTAATTGCACTAAAAATGATATAATAAACTGACCTATCATTATCTGCTCCATTTTCATTGTCTACTTCCATAGTTGTTGCTTCAGGATCATGGGCTGCAAAATTTACATTCGGATCTCCAGCGCGCAAATTAGGAACCTCTCCATCAGCAGATATAGATGGCAAACGCTCAGTTAGCACATCAACAAAGCTCTTGAATAGTAACCTAAGCAATTCCTGCAAAACCGCATGGCAAGTTGTGGGTCATCACTCATCAGATGAAAGGATGCTCCCCGCTATGGAAACAGAGCAAAGTACCAATAAATATTACAAGATTAATGTGATAACAAAAGCAATAGTTCACCTTGCTTTCTTCAAGCCCCCGGGCAAGGAGGGCCTCCTTTGCTTCTAAAGATTCTTCAGTAGTTACTACCTCTTCTTTTGCTTTGTCTGCGTATGCTTGAAGTCGTCTTAGCCTACCCGGCCTTTCAGATGGGACAGGTTGGCCATCTACAATCTCAATAACAGATTTAACCTCCTCCAATTCTCTGGTTGCCTTCTCACTGGCCTCCTTAGCAACGTGAAGACCTTTCCTGAGTGTTTGAATTTCTTTCCGGAGGTCAAAAATCCGATTGTATGTTTTACTAACAGCATTTCTAAGAATCTGTATGAGAAGGAAACATAGGATCAGAGTGATTCAACTAAAATAGAGAAGCTATGTATATAATACATAAAATTAATTGAATATTGCCTTGGCTTCCTGATGGCTTGACTATATCACTAAACATGCATATACAAATAAGAAAGCTCCTACGTGCCATAACTTTTACAAGCAGAAGGTGTAGGTATGTCTAAAATATAGACCATGTTTGGTTATGTAATATAAGGATAACAAATGCACCTCCCATGGACGATCTGAAACATGAAATTGATCAACATTAGCAGGAGAAAAAACCCATTTGACTATAGCAAGATTGGAAATTAGGCGATAACCCATCATCCTATCAATAGCTATCGCAATCATTTGGGTACTGTTCTTCCAATAAGCACTGACTTCATCCATCAGCAATAACTGCATTTCCTCATTTGGGCACAGTTTTGATATTATTTGACCATATCTCTCCAAAACAGTGACAAGATGGGTGAAACTTTTTGAGCCGATGTCAAGAAGTGTCTGGCTAATTACATCTAGTGCAAATTTGGCACCATTTGCAGGAATTATTTGTTCTTCTACCCATGAAATGATATCACGTGTTGTCTTCTTTCCTCTAACCATACCAACAAGTTCCTTGGATAGTCTGTGGCCATCAGTGATTTCTTTGCCTTCATCACTGTGATATCTGTAGTTAGGCCCAACTTTTGGGGGTAACAATCCTTCCAATTCAGCAGCATCCTCTATACTCTGGAAAAAATAAGAGGCGAGATCCAATTCAAATGAGTATTGGTCCATCAGTAGAAACAGTGTGCTAGATATGCTTAGTTGCACATCACTAACCTGCTTGATTTTGTCAAAGTAAGACAAGCGAACTTCCCTTTCTAATACTTCTTGGACAAAAACACGTTGTGGAGCCCATTTGGGGAGGCCCTTGACGTAAGCCCACTCCTGCCACGGCCAAATGAATTGAAAATTTGACCTGCATAAGCATAGCAATATCATCATTGTTTACCAGCAATAAGACTGGATGCTGTCTTGAGAATGATGTGAAAAGGCCAAAGAGGCTTTGAACATCTACAGGTAGAATAACCCAAGT
This sequence comes from Zizania palustris, assembly GCA_019279435.1. NCBI lineage: Eukaryota > Viridiplantae > Streptophyta > Magnoliopsida > Poales > Poaceae > Zizania > Zizania palustris. The sequence continues at coordinate 56,140,947 of JAAALK010000286.1, forward strand.
AATAGGCCACAAGAAAATTTCCAAGAAAAGATATATATAACAGGTCAAATAATAAACAACAGAGCCATCAACTTACAAGTGATGTGAAAACCATAGGATAAGTCGGGTACGGCATTCCATATCCATGTTACTAATTCTGTCAAAAAGAGCATGTACTGCTCCAACCACAACTGAAGGAAATGCGCCTGGCAATGCCTGGAACAGATACTTGGACAATTAACATACTGCAGTCATCCTAAAGAATATAGAAGGGAATGTAGCATTGTAGCTAATTTATACAGGATATCGCATATGAACTAGATGATGTTTATTACTGAGTATATAGCCATTCCACAAGGACATCCACAGTAATGTGGTAAAGGGGTGTTGTCCGTGTGCATTAAAAGCAAGATAAACAGCAGCACACATCCATATTGTGTGCCTTTTAAATAGCTGTCTGATTGACGGTAAGCTCATAAATAGATGCATTTTAAGTCAAATTTGCTTTGTGAGAACAGTTACTTCCAGATAACCCTAGCTCACCAAATCATGCTTGCATAAGGTCAATATGCTATATTTTTCAGTTTTAGGGATACCGCCCAATTTTGTATCAACATTTGTGCTTGAACAACTCCACATATGGTGTCTCAACATAGCAGGTCTCAAGCCCTAGTAAAGGAGGGAGGGCCCATTTCCGCTAAAAGGTTGTGTTAGGTTAGCGAGCCTATGTAAAACACCACCCGTGCCATGCTGTGCCATGCCATGCGCAGACCAACACGGCTAAGGCAAGGGGCTAAAGCGGTGGGACGCCTTAGCCCTCGAGATCGCCTTGTCACCATGGCAATGCCTTAAATAAACATGTCATATTAGGCATAACTGTGTAAGCTTTACTAAAGGCGACAAATTGCGGATATCAGAATCAAGAGTGATCTCGGTAATATATTGATTTCATAAAGTTTGTATCATAGAAATAACATTAGCCAGCAAGACTTGAAGCAGGAAAAATACCTTGCAAAGGTCAATAATAACCAAGGTGTAGTAAATTGGCCTGAAAGGGGGATTCGGCAATAACAATAGCTGAAAAATATCAATACAGTACACAATTCAATTCACAAGAAAAATTATGGAATTGCTGACAAGTTTGTTACTTAAAAAGGGGGGTCTTAGAACGTGTAACACAACATGCACAGATACTGTAGTCCCTAATTACATGCACATATCAATTACAGGCCAGTTTGGATAGAGTGGCATATACTTAGCAAGTCCCAGGGTACTACAGTTTAGGGTTTTCTGTCACACTGAACCTGGTAGGATGTGTTGCCTGACAAGTTGTTTTTCATAGTACTGTTCTCTGTTGGATTTCCTAGCACTGCAGCAAGCTCGACAATGACTAGAAACGATAGAGAGAGATACAGTGGTTTTGGTGCTGATGTATTCGTGCTTTTATATAGGCTAAAGCTTTACATGCAGTAATTGAATACATGCAGCAACTGAATATAGAGCAATAACTAGTCACTATTGCAGCAGGGAGTTTCCTATATGCAGCAAACGGAATAGAGCAATAACTTGTCACTATTGCCACAGGGAGTTTCCTATATGCAGCATGCAGTAGTTTAAAACTGAAGTGAAGCTTGGTGATGCGCTGGAGTATGCCAACATTCTCTGCAAACTATTAATAAATTTACTAAAACCAAACATTGAACTGTGAAGATTTAAAAAAGTACCTGTGAAAATATGGTCTCAGCCATCAGGTATTCATAACGAAAAGGTACAGGCAGGCTGACCAGATAAAATGCACATTCTTTGCGGCTGACTTTCAAAGAAAAACATAACCAAGATAGAGTCAGTAAGCTAAAATTTTACATCGGTAAGCAAACATTAACATAGAACGGTAAATGTTCCTGAAATAACATTATATCCTGTCAAAATAATTAGTGCATTCACACTGCTGATCTCTTTTGCACCTTGCAGTGCTCAATAAAAAAATAGTACGCTATAATGCAAATATGATCCATACCCCACCAGTGCCAGCAAAAAGAAAAAGAAAGAAACTCCAAAGATTAAAAATCAGGCTCTCCACAAATTATTTTGAGGATGAAGACTAAGTTTTATTAGATAAAACTGAGTTAAAACTACATCTGAGCAAAAATGTAACAATAGACAGTTGAAAAAAAGCTAAATATGACCAGCTTTTGTAGGCGAGGGGAGAAACAAAAAACCATAGCAATAGAATTCAGTAAGACATGTTTAACATGAAGACTGATAAGCAAATCTATGATTTGATGGTCAACCATGCCTTCCATGAATATATGTGCAAGTATATCCGTGGCATCCTCCAGTCTCAGCTTCTATAAGAAGTATAAAGGTGTTAATAATATCAGAACAATTGTAATACTAACTGACCATCCATTGAAGAAAAGCAGCACATCCAATATGCATTCTTCAACAACAAAACGATCTATTGGTTGCATGTTCTGCAAGCGAACATTAGCTGATTAGGCATGCTGTGCATGGAATACAGTTGTCATACACAGATAGATATAGTAACCATAGATTAGTTGGAAAACATACACAAGGGAATTGAATCAAATCAAGAATTGATGGAAATAAAAGGAAATTTATCATTATTATAACACTTACATCAATATAAACAGTGATTACTAGTGTAACTGCCCTTCCATGCCAAGACAACATAATTTACTAGTGTAAACTGTAAAGTGTGAACAAAACAAGGTGTAGGACAATTACAATTTACTAATGCGAAGCACAGTACACCTTAACAGTTTCTGGGAAGATGCAAAATGGGTAACTTATAAAAATTTGTGATTTGAATCCCACTTTTCAAGAGTATATGACATGTTTGACATCAGCATGCTATTCAGTGTTCAGCTTTGACTATTACTTACTAGATGAATGTGTTAGTAACAATGTGATTCAATATTATGAAAATCCACGAAGAATCTAATAAGATCATTTTCACATCACTAGTTTTATACATTGTTAGTCAAAGTAAGAATATTTTTTACTGCAAAATAGTCTGAGAGGTCTATATGGTAGACCATAAGACTGCAAAAAATAGGAATATGTACAACAAGAGAAGTTAGTTGACTGGCAGGCTGGGTGATTTCTAAATTGTTGTCCATGTCTGACAAAGAAGATAGCTAGAAGGTAAAATTAATAATATTCAACTCATTAACCATAACACATTATTTACTACCATTTTGCACTTAAAGTCCACTGTCAAGGAACATATATGTGTCTACCAAACAAATTTTAAATTTAAATTCTGAGGGTTGAATGAACAACAGCTGATGGCATCATACTGAGAAAGCATGAAGCCATAGCAACGCAGCTGGCAATAAATTGAGGCAAAAAAAAACACAGCAAAATACTGCTATATGTTATTTAAAGCATATAAACAACTGAATTATAAGGTACAATTGTACAACCAAGTGGTACAGACTGGTAATATCACAATCAAAAACATGAAGAGTTACATTGAACCACGAACTAAAGAAAAATGCAAATCACCTCAGCTTTATTTGTTGGAAATATGTGCAGCCTACGAAGCCTTTGAGGATACTTCAGGTCAGCTTCATGCTTCTCTTGACCTTTTACTATTTCAGAAGATGACTGTGATATAGTTGGTGGGGGGCAACTAATTGGGGAGAAACGGTAAGAGATTCCAGCTACCAGCTGAGCTTCAAATGATAAGTGAGGTTTTGGAACTGCAAGAAAGTTATATAGAATGCAGATACAAATTAGGTACAAGCAAGATTAATATTTTGATACTAAATTACCTGATTTAATATAAGAAAAAGGTGTCCCAAATGTAGCTATTGGGTGCATATAGGGTTTATTCAGAGTTGAAACAATTATGATATAACTAGGTAACTGTTCTAACAGTATTGGATGCAATTGCATCTGATAGTCAATGAAATATTGTTCTCTGTAAGAAATCATGTGTACTGTACATTGCATACCACTTTTAACCTTCCACCCATTGTGGGAAAGAACTTGAATACGCTCCCATAAATCTTCGATGAAATCCTGCAAGGACTAATATTAATAATACTGCTCTACATTTCATAAATGACTTATAATCAGCAAAAGAAGTGGCAGTTCATATATTGAGCAAGATCGGCAGTACCTTTTTGTTGGGAGAGTTGCCTTCATCTGTTTCGAAGACTGAGAAAGCAATATCATCAAAATGCCTTCTGATGCTTATATAAGATTGTATACCAACCAGCACTCTCTCAAATTCATCAGGAACTTGCTGCAGGTTAGATTTCAGGAATCAGGAGTGTATCAAACCATTGGATTATATACAGGATTTTCTAGTATGCAATTTCAGAATGGAAGTACAGATGTGTCAACCATTTTTCTTTTGAGAGAAAATTTGGTGGGCATGGTGTTATGTCCGAGATCTTGGGATCCCGAACGTCGTAACAAATAGCAATGGGTAGCCACCGCTTGAGGATGTTTCCCTCTTGCCACAAGAATAGATAGACACGGCACTAGGCAGGAAGCTTTGCCCTGGCCCGACTTCTGTCAATGACTTCAGGCCCATCTCTCTTCTTAATTCCACCATCAAAATCTTGACCAAAATTCTTGCCAATAGACTCCAGCTGATTATCCCTTCTATCATCCACCAAAACCAATATGGGTTCATCAAAAACCGTTCGATTCAAGATTGTATCGCTTGGCCTTTGGAATACACGCACCTCTGCAAGCTTTCTAAAAAGCCAACCATTATCCTTAAGCTGGACTTCGAAAAAGCCTTTGACACGATTGAGCATTCCGTCATCTACCTCATGCTCCATCACCTTGGCTTCCCCCCTAAATGGATTGTCTGGATCAAGGCGGTCCTCTCCTCGGGCCACTCGGCAGTTCTGCTTAATGGCTCCCCGGGAAAGTTCTTCCATTGCAAGAGGGGTGTCAGGCAGGGTGACCCCTATCCCCCTTGCTTTTTATTATTGCCGCTGACCTGTTACAGCACATCACAAACCAAGCTGCGCAATCGGGATTTATCAAAGCGCCTACCAGACATCCTGCTGCCGATGATTTCCCCATTGTTCAATACGTTGATGATACGATGGCCTTTCTTCATGCAGACCAAAAGAACGTTTTCTACTTCAAAGCCTTAATCAATACCTTCTCTGTCCACTGGGCTCAAAGTTAACTTAAACTACAACAAATCTAGCCTCATTCCTATTAATATGCCGGATGATCAAATTGAGACTTTGGCTGCAAGCTGGAGTCCTTCCCTTTCACTTATCTTGGGCTTCCTCTGGGCCTCCACAAGCCTAGATTCAAGGATTTTATCCCCTTGCTGAATAAAGTTGATCGCCGGCTCGCCCACACCACCCTTTGGCTCTCCATGGCGGGAAAGCTGCAGTTAGTCAACTCGGTTCTTACTGCCTTGCCCACTTATGCCATGTGCTCTTTTAAACTCCCGATCAAAGTTGTCAACCAGATTGACCATGCTCGCAGAAACTATCTCTGGAGAGGCTTCAACTCAGCTTCTCCCTCCCACTCGAAGGCGGCTTGGAACCTGGTGTGTAGACCCAAGCATAAAGGTGGTCTTGGGGTTATCAATCTGCAGACTCAGAATATTGCTCTCCTTCTTAAGCATCTGCATAAGTTTGTTTCCACCCATGACATCCCCTAGGTTCGCCTCGTTTGGAGACACTATCAGTCCACCCCCTCGGCTCCGCTCCTAGGACCTTTGAAAGGCTCCTGCTGGTGGAGGGATGTTGTCCACCTTGCCCCTTATTTCCTTGGAATTGCCCGTCCCTCCCTTGGGTTGGGCTCCTCGATTGCCTTCTAGGATGACTGTTGGCTGCTTGCCCCCCTTAAGCTGGTTTTCCCTCGTCTCTACTCCTTCGCCAAATTCAAAGGTTGCTCGGCCCACCATTTCCTTTCTTTCCCCTCCCCGAAGGACAACTTCTCGAGGCCCATCTCTCATGAGGCCTGTCTGGAGCTCCACCAGCTTCTTGCTTGGCTGGAACACGCTATCCCCCAGCATCCTTCACCGGACTCCTAGGCCTTTATCTGGGGTTCTTCGACCTTCTCTCCTAGACGGTACTACGCCCACCAATTCCGCCATCTTCGGCCTCATGCAACTTTCTCCTGGCTTTGGGCCTCCAAATGCTCCAATAAGCTCAAAGTGTTCTTCTGGCTTCTCCTGGTTGGCAGACTGTACACCAAAAGTCTCCTTCGTCGCAGATGCATCCTGCCTGCCCAGTCAGACCTTTGTTGTCCTCTCTGTCGGCAAGGCCTAGAGGAGACTACTTGCCATCTGTTCTTTGAGTGTCCGTTCAGTCTTTCATGCTGGAATAAGCTGCGCCTCTCCTGGTGTTCGGACCGGTCGATGGAGATCAAGCTTGCTACCACCAGAGCTGCCTTCGTGAGACCCTTCTTCATGGAGATAGTGATGATTGCTTCTTGGTCGATCTGGTTACACAGGAACAGATGTATTTTTGATAATGTTTCTCCCTCCACCTGCACGTGGATGAATCTCTTCTATGTTACCCTCTCAAACCAATCTACTAGATTCTCCCCCCCTCTCAGGCTAGCCATTCGTTCTTGGCTGGAGTCTCTGTAATCTCTCTATTCCCCCCCTTTTCTTATATTGCTTGTATTTTATCCTTTTTACTTAATTCAGTAAAATCTTAGTAGGAGCCTCTCCTACTGATTTCCCTCAAAAAAAAACTTTATTGCTTTTGTTCCTAGGTATGGGCTGCTGTATTTATAGCCTAGTACAATGTTATATCTAATAACAGATCTAATCTATTACTAAATATCATGTAATTTACAGCTAAGAGATAAACTAATTATTAATTAACTGACTTATATCCTAAGGACTTGTATCCTGTTTAGCTATTTATATCCTAAGGACTCTTATAACAGCTAGGACTCTTCTGGACTCCTTAAAGACTAAAGACTCTCCTGGACACCCTCCTAGATGCTTGATTCTTTAGCCACCTGGACTAATGTCCATAACAATGGAGCCATTGATCACATTTTAGTAATATGTGCAAAATGTGCATGATGCATTGTCCCAAAGAAATTTCATGGATGAGCAGCAGCCTCCGTGAGAGCAAGAGCCGCTCAGTGAGCAGGAGCAGGCGAGCAGCCAAGCGAGCACTGAGCACTCGAGCAGGTTATGTTCTATCCACTGTCCAGTGTTCCTTTACTTGTTTTTTATTTCTGTTTTACTGTTGTGCATTGTGCAATACTACAATGTGATTTACTTACGTAGTGATGAGTTGTCTAGTGAATAATCGCTGACTCGTTGTGTTATTATCTAAGAACACTTATTTAGTTGTGTGTGTTTATTTTCATGTTGAAGTATTGGACTAAGAATTGTGTTATTATGTTTCTGTGGTTGTTAATTTGTTATTTTTATATGTATTATCAGTGTTCTAAAAGGCGGCTCTAGGCGCCCGCCTAGGCGGGATTAGGCGCTAGGCGCCACCCCAGCGCCACGCGGAGCACCTGGGCGGCCGGCTAGGCGGTCAAGGCGCCTAGGCGGGTCAACCGCGGCCTAGGCGCCCTGGATGGCGACGGTGACTACAGTAATAAACCGGTTTTGGGGAATAAAAAGCAAAAAACTCCAGCTGTGTTTAGGGTTTTTTAGCTACTCCTGGGCTCTGTTCGTTGCTGTTCGCCACGGTCCGATGTTCTAGCCTCGTGCGACACGGTCTAGCCTCACGCGCGCCCCACTCCGGCCGCGCTCTGGTCTCCATTCTCCGATGCGGTTCGGCCTCGTGCGCCATGGCCGCTCACCCTCCGCTCTGGTCTCCACTCTCCAGCAGTCCATTACCACTCCTCTCCTCCCGATTTGCACATGCACTTTGCAGTTTAGTAGAAAATGTAGTGTTGTCTTTATATTGAGAGTATTCTAACCCAGGCGCCCCTAGGCGCCGCCTAGGCGCCGCCTAGGCGCCCCTAGGCGCTAGGCGGCCAGGCAACGCCCGACTAGCGCCTAGCGCCTTTTAGAACACTGTGTATTATATATATGTGCATATCGTCGTATCCATGTTTTTTGAAAAATGTCGTATCGAAGTATCACGGTATCGCGTATCCGTATCCAGGCTACATAGACCAGCACCATTGGAGCCACCACGCCGGGCCGCCCAGCGTCGCCCAGATTCTGTAGTCAACCGCCTAGGCACCCGGGCCGCCTAGCTCGCCACCTTTTAGAACACTGATTCAGCTATCCCTCTAGCTGCTCAATCAAGTATACCAGAAATATGACTTTTAAAAATGAAAATAAACAGTTATATGCAGGAGGCAGTAAATGAAATAACTAATTTAGATGATGTCATATTGAACTGCATATGTTCATATAAGCAGAAAGTAGAAGGGTTACTGCAATTAAATAACATATAGTGGACACTGAGTGTGAGAAATTTTCATATAAGCAGTAAAGCACAGAAGTTCAAGTTACCTCGATCAATTCTGAGCCACCCCATGGAAGGGAAGCCAAAATACAATAAACATAGAAATCAGCGCGTGGTTGCCATGAAGGATTTCCAGTTTCCTCGTCTAATATTGTTGCTGCGGATGATAGCAGTGTCTCAAATGTCTCAATAATAGAATTTGGCAGGACAACTTTGCTGCACATCTACAGGGCAAATACAAAATATATAGCTATGAGAAGAGAAAAGAACAAAACGTACTATGTACTGGACCACAAACTGCTCGATTATATCCATTAAGTACACAATCAAAGAAAACATTTCTTCATGCAATAAAGAGTGTAAAAAGAAGTCCCTCTACTCTTCTTGAAGAGAGTTGAAGCACCACAGTTTTTTCAACTTGTAAGCTCAGTCATCATTAACAACAATTGGAGATATCAGAACCTAAAGTAAAGATGGAATTACACTAAATAGTCTCCTAGACAATGCAAAAGTATTAAATCACAAAACATACCACATTTACAGAGAATGACAAGGATATCTATGGATAACGAAAAAACACAAATATCAACATCAATCATCAGCATGTGCTCAGCTTCTAGGCCAAAGAAGGTGAAGCTAAGAGACCCCACTCCACCTCTACCCCACACAGACCTGGCTGGTCTTGGCCCCTGGCCTTGGCGGCACGGCAGCGCCAGCGAGGGAGGGTTCCAATCCAGCCTGTTTTAATCTAATCTTCAATGATTTATTTCTTCCTGTCTGGGGGCATATTTATAATACATCCAAATAACCTACTAGCTATTCTTAAAGAAATACAACTTAGGACTCTTGAAGATCTAATCCCTATAGATAACCCTGTGGGTACTGTTCACATTACAGTACCCGCTCAGGTACTGTTCCCATTGCTGGGCTGGGCCTGGCCCAATACCCATGACAGCTGTTGTATGATTCGTAAGTACTCTAGTAAGGTTACAAGATGAGAACTAACAGCCTACAGCATAATTTGGAGGCAAACAAATTCAATTATCCATGACGATGTGTTGTCTATATGAAACATGAGTACATGACACTATGATAGTATGTCAGAATGTCAGATAAATTCAGGCATCACCAGTTAAATTAGAAATTAAGAGTGTAGGAAAGCAGCAAGCACAATTATGTCAACAACAATAAACCAAATCAAATCAAATCAAACCAAACCAAACACAAGACTTACCAAACCACAGAGAAATCGCAGCAATATCCTGATTCTATCACGATTTTCATTATGCAAGGCATCCTGAAATTGAAGCTGACATCACTTAAACCTATAAACAATCAATAATACAGTAGAACCATAACCTGATTTGAACTTAGTATTCAATGCATAAAAATAACATATACAGAGGCCTAATATTGATGGGATATAACAAACAAAGACATGTACCTGTAAATTGGCATGTGTGGTATCGACAATACTCTTGGCAAAATCTTCATTTTCTAAGTTTATCAAACCTATCTGACAGTTAAAAAAGCAGAACCGTTATACAGAATTAGCTAAATGCAAATCAAATAAGAAAAAATAAATTGTTGCATCTTGTTCTTACAACAGTGTTGCATAAAACTAAACTTAGTATGAGATATTGATAATACTTGGTGAGAAATTGTTTCTTAAAGCCCATGGCCACAGCTTATATGCAAGGAAGTACTGTTCTACAAACTTGTTTGTTGTTATTTGATCACAATAAACAAATATAGCCTCCTTCCCTCATGGAGATGTTAAACTGAAAATCAGCATCACTGTATGTGTAATGCAACGGAACAGACCATAAACATTTGCATCCTTATTTAACCAAATAGTAATACACTTATACAGATAGAAATTGTTGTGTATTTATCTTCCGGGGATAAAACAAGGAATAGAAAGACAATAGCATGTCGAACTTGCACTGGATGACTGGAAACAAAAAAATGTATGCTGCACAAAACGCAACAACCAAGAGACAAGAGGCCATAAACTAGCACATAATTCTACAAGGTTAAAATAAGTAGGTCTGTACCAATACTCCAAAGAAAGGGATCTTGTGTGGCAATTGGTCTGCACATTGAAGGAGAAACTGCTCAAAAAAGATATGTTCAGTTAGTCCATCATATCAATTCAACCAAAAGATGCAGCATGTAAGATCTAGTCTCTTTCCATCGGTTTCTTTATTTTCTTTAAAAATAATAAAATTGGCTAAGTCAATGGATTACAGTTGGAGGCATGACAATTATGCGCATTGATATGCCTTCATAGGATAAAACAATATAGGTTGCTACAAAAAAGACTGGGTTAACAGTGAACATAGACAACAGTGAAAAGGCATGATACAATGCTAACTGCGAGTACTGACCTCAAACATGGCATCTTTGGAGTGTTCATATTCTCGAGAAAGCACACTATAACAAGTTTCCTACAAAGCAAATGGTTGGTCAAAAAAAATCTGAAAGGAACATAAAATAAAATATTAAATCTCTACTACTTAAAAAGGGAATTGATGGTGGTAATGGTATGTTCTCTAGCCTTCAGGAGATGTATCTGTCATGGAATGCCAGGCCCAGGCGTGAACAGTACCGTGTGGTACTGTTCACGTGAACAGTACCCGCAGGTAAAGTGGTCCCACGGATTGAGTCCTTAGCATTTAAGTCGAGATTATATTCTGCAGTTAGGATATCTTTAGCAGTCCTTAAAAATAGTTAATTCTAAATCTATGGATTACATGACTAATTTACATTAAATCAATTGGCAAGTGCATGTGCATATGTATCAGAATTGTACAAAAGAAAATAAGAAATGATATTGAGATATTGCAAATATCACTTGTTGCATCTAAGAGTAAGACGATCAGAATTGTACAACATAGAGCATGACCTTCATCATTCCAACTACCATCCAAAAGCAACTATAATTTCACTTAGAAAGAGCATGTCCAGCTAGAAGCATGATAAACCATATAATCATATATGCTGCCCATGGTGTAATAACAAGGATGAAACCACCCCGAGATGGTTCAAACACTAGCTTTGCTATCAAAGAATATAGATTGCTACATTTAAAATACTCAAATGTCAAATGCACATTGCCCTTGTGACAACAGCTGTGCGTGACTTTAGTAAGGCTCAGTTTTGATCTTTCTACCCTGAACTAATTGCACTAAAAACACATTTCAGTATGCAAATATAAAAATCTACGCAGATCAAATTATCAAAACGCATGCATTTTTGTACGTCCTGGGGTCACTCTCTGCTCTCAGTCTCAGCCAAATTGGCAAGAGATACACCATTTTCCCATGTCCAGATAAAACACCATCACGGTTCGACTCACCCAAACCCCAATCGTCCTAACGAGGAACTTCTAACCAGTGACTAGGGTTTCGAGATCCCCTCACCTCGACCACCACCCCGCTCATACCAGAAGCACGGGCAACCAACCAACCACGACACGGCCCGAGCATGAACCGACGCATTCCCCCGGCCAAACCCAGGTACCGGCAACCTAGGGTTCGGAGACAGCAGGTCCGCCGGAGAGAGAGAGAGAATGATACAAACAGATCGGGCGAGCGAGGGAAGGGGGAGGCACGGGCTCTTACGATGTGCTCCTTGTGGTCGGCGGAGCCCCCGTACTCGGGGCACCTGTCGCCGATGCGCAGCAGCAGCGTCCTCCAGCCCGCGCTCATGGCGGCGTCGGCGGCGAGGGCAGAGGAGAGAGAGAGAGAGAGAGAGAGAGTGACCCGGGTTCGAGGGTTTTGGTTCGGCGCCGGGCGCGGCGGGGTTTTGAGGCTTCGGACGCGCCGAGATCAGGAGAGCAACGCGGTGCGGTGCAGTGCGGTGCGACCGGTCGGTGGTTTCGCTCCGGTCGCTTTCTCTCTCGCTTTTTTTTAACCTTTGGTCGCCTCATGGTTTGTTTGCCTCCAGGAGCACAAGACAGCATGTTTAGCGTGATTTCTTAACTAGCTTGTGAACAGTGGCGCAGACAGGATAAAATACATGTTTTAATTTTGTATAACATTATAAATTTTATATATACATATAAAATATTTTTGTACAAAATTATATATATAAATATATCAATAATATATATCTAACATTGTAAAATAATATAAATTAGATTGTCATACAGTTTAAATTTGCACTGAATATTAAAATTAACATATTAAAATATTAATGTGCCATTTTTTGGGTGGTCCTGGCCTATATGACCACCCAGCACCCCTAGCTACGCCACTACTTGTGATTTAACAATTTTTAAACGAAATCATATTTAATTTGGTATTTATATTGAATTTTATTAATTCTCAATCCGCTATGTTAAATATAATAAAAATTATATATTAATTACTCAATATGATATACTGTTTCGTTTTTTTCTCGACCTCACATACTAATTTCTTCTATGTAACTCACTAATTTGCAGTTTTTTAATCTACAACTTAACTAAATAGATTCCAAGTTCAGAGCTTGTCATAGAGAGTATGTTTAACGATTTGCCCATGTTTAAAGAGATAGTTTGATTCGTGCCAGAGTTTTGTCAAAAGCCTATAGTAAATGTTTTTAAATAATGGAAAACATGACTCGTGGATTTTGTACCACCAAAGCTTACATGTATAGATAGCTAAGGTTCCGTTTGGCGATCCATAATATTTTAGGAGCTGGTAAAATCAACTAATAAAGAAACATAATAATCAATACAAAAGATGATTTACCATTCCTAGGAGGTATTGAAGGTATCAAAATTTGTAACATAAATTTGTTATCTTCAATATTTATCTAGTGTCATCTATATAAATCAATACTAAAAACATATGTTAACATTGAAAATGTAACAACTGTGGACCATGAATTCACTCCTTACATAGTGTTGCCCAAGAAAGCCCTCAGGCAAGAAGCAAGCCTTACTTACCTCCACGTATGAATAACCTCATTTCCCTATAGCTCGAAGCCCAGGTTTTGGGAAAAAATATACACACATTTTGTTCTAATCTCTTATTATAATGTACATTGTTATGGGCTAAATTATTACGTAGTCATCATCAAAATCTACAATGTGTATTCTACGAGCAATCACAAATGAATTCTTAGTGTAAAATGCAGCGAGTCTCTTTAACGATCCAAACATGACTCGTTGTAATCTCACTACTTTGATCTTTGTAATTTATGTTTTACTATCAATCAGCCAAAGGATAGGCTCCATTAGTTTCTCCAATTACCAACAAAATTCAGCAAGCCATGAGATTGGCCAGCTAAACAAAGTTAAAAACAATATATGGAAAAGTGCAATGTCATAAGTATTTTTTCGAATTAGATAAGGGGACACTCATCTCCCATTTCCATTAAAGAAATGAATAATGCCATTAGGTATGAACATGACTGTTGTCCGTACCTGATGGCGTTTTTTTCAGTTTATTAGTTGAATTGTCGCCGCGGATTATTCAAAAAGCAAAATATTCTGGAGACGTTATTAAAACTGTTTATTCGGAGCTATCTATTATAGTCAAAATTCCAATTGCAAACTACGGTCACGACCTCTTAACCTTGATACATGCAAAGCAACGACGCACATAGGACCAATTCACACGAGACTAACGGCGGCGTGCACACGTTGGCCGCCACTGCCGCGACTACGTCGTGACGGCGAGGCTACTGGGCACTGGCTAGACGTCTCCGGCGAGCCTGCGCCGCGCCGCGCTGTGTGCCACCACCACGCCACCAAAAAATTCTCTCCTTTTCCTCGTGTGCTGCCTTCGAAACCCGGCGCCTCTCTCTCTCTCTCTTCTCCTCTTCGTCTCCCGTCTTCCGTCTCCCGTCTGACGTCGCACGCGGCACGCACGCCGGCCACTGCAAGCCACCTCCCTCCCCGCCGCGCGCTCGTCGCCCGAGCCTCCACCAGCGAAGGCGCATCTGGTGGATCCTACCGCCTACCCCGGCCGGTCGCGGATTCTCGGCTAGGCTCCCCGTGCGCGGCAAGAAGCTTCGTCGGCGGCTCGCGTGCATGGAACCCGAGGTTGGTTTCCGTGGCCCATCTCCTCCTCTACTCCTTCCCATCCGGTCAGGTGTCTCGTGGCTTGTTCGGCATCTGCTCGTTGGGGGTGCGCGGTGGATTATCTCGGTCGCGGTAGCGCCTAAGATTTGCAAGATTGGATTGGTGGGCGTTGTAGTCGAGGAAACGATTCGATTTGCTTGTCCTGGACTCCCGGTGGCTCAGATTCGTTGCTCTAGGCTTGCACCGACGCCAAGAATGACTGTGAATTGGAGAGTTTCAGAGTTTGTTGATGGCTAACTTGGGTTGATATCACCTAGTCACGATGCATTTCTTATTGCCCAGTGATTGGTATTGATCTTGAGAGATTCAATACGTCATGTCACTTGTTAAAAGAGAATCCGTCATGTCACAATTTTGCTCCCTGTGAAAAGCATGCGTTTTTGTTACATTTGTGAGCTATGCTCAAAGATGGTCCCTTTTGGAAGTGGTCCTGCAAGGAAAAATCAGAAACATTTGCCTGTCGTTGATAGCATTGCCTGCACAGAATGCAATTCGTGTACTAAGTTGCATTAACCACTGGATGGTATTAGTTTTGACAGTTCTGGTTGGCACATTGTTATTATTCTTGTCATGACTACTATGCTTTTACGAATGATTTTATGAAAGTTGGAAAAAAGCAATTCCTTATTTTTGAACTTGGGTGTGGGAGTCAGAAAAATTCACAAAAATGTAGGTTACTTCAGGGGTTAAACTAGAACGGTAGAATGCAGTTAGGTGTGTCTAGTTGCAGTATTATTCCAATATTCATTCTTACTTCAGTTGCTTGGAGGAGATAATAAATTAGTATTTCCGTTCGCTCTATCACTGCATACAGTATATTTCAAATGCTACAGAGATCATGCATCTAGATATGCAAGATTACAAGAATTGTAGAAGATGATATTGGTGTCTTCTTTTTTGAGCTTCTTCTCTAATCGAAATTCTTAAGATACATAGGTGGTGCACCCTTTTGATCCATGCTCCGAAATGCATGACCAAACGTAGTTTTTTGTGTGCTGATGATGTACCTGTTCTTGTATCAATTATAACTTCTTCATAACTTAATTTTTCTTGTTCCATTTTTGATAGATGGACTCACTTCAGCTACAAGACAATTGTGAACACCAAATGTATTCAGAAGCTTCTCATGCTTCAGATGTGATCCATGATGACCCACCAGTAGGCCCTTTCATAGGAAGTGAGCACCAGGCAGAAATCCCCAATCTAGCCACAGAGGATGAGCGCTGTCAGCTCAGGGAAAGCTCACTCTACAGTTATGAGTTACATGGGTTTGATTTCCCTGATGTGATTGGATTATCTATACCAGTTAAGTGGGAAAGCCAACCTCCAAGTGAGGCCAACAAGGAGGATGAGAAATTGCAAACATGCCATTTTTCAGAATCTGAATCAAGAAACAGAACCAGAGACAAGGAAAGTCAGCTTGCCTCAATTTGTTCAAACTGCAATGATACAAGTGAATGTTATCCATCAAATCAGGATCGACATGTTGTGTTACCAGTGGGCCAAATTGAACCTGAGGGTAATCAAGTGTATGATGAAAAATTGGATCCATGTTTCAATCAAGAGTGCCTCAACCTCACTGGCAGGCCAATGGTGCAGCAAAGAGAAACTGAACAATTTGCTCCACTGCCTGGTTCATCCACCTCCCTTTGGACTGCTCTAGAGGAGGAATGTTTTCTTCTTGGTCTCTACATTTTTGGTAAAAATCTCAATGTGTTAAGCAAGTTTGTAGAGAGTAAGACTGTTGGGGACATGCTTTGCTATTACTATGGAAAATTCTATGGAAGAGATGCATATAAGAAATGGTCACACTGTAGAAAGATGAGAACTAGTAGATGCATTCTTGGTGAGCGCATTTTTACAGGCCGGCGACAGCAGGAGCTTATATCTCGTCTGAAATCTAAAATCTCCAAGGAAGGCCATGATTCATTACTTGAGGTATGCCACTATGTGATACAAAGGGCATTTCAATATATGTGTATCTTAATTGTAGTTGACAAGTGGTTTCTGGTATATTTTAATGAGGCAAGAAGAGTAACAATCTTTGTATCCATTCAAATCACATGGTATTAGATGGTAAAAGATTGTATATTTGTATCCATATAACCTTATCCTGCTAAGCTTGCCTAGGCATCTATTTATAACTTGTTTCTGATGTAATTTTTAGGGGCATTTTGGTAGGGGGGCTGATCTAGGAATTTTTAGGGATCCTATTTGAATTCAAATCCTCCTACCCAACCAGGCGTGCATTTAGTACACTTCAAGAACTTCTGCAATGATGACTGTGTGAACCTTAAACTTTGCTTGTGTAACAATTGCGTGTCTACCATCATTTCGTTCTATTTTTTTTTGTGAAAAGCAGGTTACTCTCATGGAACACACAAGGGTAGACCGATTTATGACTGAGTCATTATTATGTTGTCTGCAGTGTAATATAACAATTAAATTTAAATAACATACTTAATTGATTCATAAGCACCATTCATGTAATACGCTGATGCTGTCAATGTGTCAACCTTTCTCAATTACCAAGTATTGGCGAAATAAACAGCTTGTTTTCTTATATCAATTCATGCTATATGAGTTGTATTGATTTTGTGTTTTGCAGGTTTTCAAGTCCTTTAGTGATGGCCAAACATCTTTAGAGGAATGTGTCTTCACTCTGAAATCCACTACTGGAACAGAAACCTTCTTGGAGGTAATTGGGATTGGTAAAGGGAAGCACGATTTGACTGGATTTGTTCAGGATACCTCCAAAACAAATCAATTAATCTATGTTAACCGCAACATGCCAACAGGCAAAAATTGTTCCTCACTTGCTTCAGAAGACATAATCAAGTTCTTGTCAGGCGATTTCAGGAGAAGCAAAACAAAAACAAATGATCTTTTTTGGGAAGCTGTCTGGCCCCGTTTGCTTGCATGTGGATGGCATTCAGAACAGCCAAAAGATGTCTGCACTACTAAGAATTCCCTTGTATTTCTAGTACCAGGTATAGAAAAATTTGCAAGAAGGAAGCTCACTAAAGGCACTCACTATTTCGATTCTATCATCGATATCCTTAAAAAAGTGGTAGCAGATCCCAGTCTTCTTGATCTTGAGGTTGATGGAACAGATAATGGTGCAACTGTTCATAAGAATGGTTGGGCAATTGACCAGGATGATCCTTTGGAGGATGGTGATAAGGAGCTTCCAAAGTTCACAATAATTGATACTAGCTTGGTACAAGTGGGAGAGTGCTTCAAAGTGCGGGAGTTTAGAAGCTTACCTGTGGAATCAAATATTAGTTTTGGATCTTCAAATCAGACAGTATTGTGAGTGGCAGTTCCTCTCAGGACCAAGATGGGGATGATAGCTCATCAAATGTCCAGGAAGATCATTTACGACTGACAGCTCATGCGAATGACATTAACACGGTTTCAGTTTACAATACCAGTAAAGAATCCCCACCGGAGCTGTTAGAAAATATGGGAACAGCAAAACCCTCAGTTTTTCAAGTTAATGGCCATTCTTTTGATGATCAGAACTCAGACATTTTTAACGGCAATGGTGACAAAATAGACTCGGCATGCTTCTCTGGCCTCAGAACAAAAGCGGAGAAACGAGTGTATCTATCGCCAGTGTCAAAGCATAGAAGACTTGCTAGATGTAGCAATGACCAGACCATTCGACACAGCCTTTTGTTCTCACATGATGATGGCTTAGAGAGACAAAATCGAGCCGCTTTCCACTTCAGCAAATCCAACTAGTGCTGATGCAGGTGCGGTTTTCCAAACCGTAACATTGGCTAGATGTTCCAAAGAGAAGCCATGTGAGCAAATAGCTAATGGAGTGAGGTCTCCTATGAATGGTGGGTCACATAAAAAGAGAAGGGCAAATATAAGTGAGAGTGTATCTTTTGATGGAAAGGTTGATACATTGGCTAGATCTCAGCCAAAAATCGAGACGAATGCAACAAGAAATGCCAAGGAAAAGATGGTTACTAGCTTGATTGGTCCAAATAAACCGGAGACACTGCCCGACAACGAGACTAGCATGAGCATACACATGATTTCATCAGAAAAACATGGTTGCGCAATGGTGGACGAAGCTCCGTCCATTTCGAACAGCGAGATGATCCCTGATGTTCTGGGGGCCGTGGGAAAACCTGATGTGACTTTCCAGGTGATGATTCCTCGGAGGCATGGAACCAGACACCGTCCTCCCACTGCAAAAGCTCTGGAGGCTGTTGCTCTTGGTCTTCTTGGAGGCACAAAGCGCAAGGCTGACCAGCCAAGCTTGACGATGAGCAGGCCTCGTCGGCGGGCTCGCAGAAATGCAGATTAGATCTCTGAATCTACCAATGGTGGCTGAAGCACAAAAACGAGCATACAAACGAGGAATTTAGTCTAAAAACAAGAGTAAACGAGAAGTGTGTGTGTGTATGTGTTCTTTTTCGGTTGGCTCTCGTACGTGTGGCGAACAAGAAATCAAATACCTGTTGTTTGTTTCTGTCTAGTCCATAAGAGCTGTGTTGTATGTTGTCCAGTTCATGACTATGTTCTTAACGTTGTTACTCTTTTGTGCAGTGGTCGATCGATGCAAACACCAGAAATGTTTGCAAGAACGCCGAGATCTGAGCTTTTTCTTCATAGGACCTCCATGTGAATTATTCATCCTAATTACTAGTCTCCTAGTTCCTTACCTGACAAATGTCAGTACAAAGTTCAACCCTATAGAATACTGTCTGCCATGTGTTGACACGAAAACGTGCCCCCGCACTTGGGTCAGTTTGACGATCCAAAAGTGCACAGATACTTAGGGACGGGCCTAAGCGTGACGTGGCACTGACGTCGCGTTCTGACTACCCTTAATAGTGATAAGGGGGTGGAGTCGCTAGGCAACCAGATTACACAAAATAACTCAATTAGCCGAAAAAGATAGATTAAACAGAATAAAATCAGCAAACCAGTCGGTCGGAGCCCGTCCGGTTCGAAGCCTGGTGTGAAGGGTGCGCTGAAGGGTACCTTCGACGTCTGATGCGAAGTGCTCCGCCGAAGGGTGCTTCGGCGTTCGGAGTGATCTGATCGAAGGTGAGCTCTGAACAGATCTGGGCGCGACAATCACCTCCAAATAGCGGGGTTCAGAGCGAAGCCTCTAGTACAGTGAAGTACGAAACAATGACTCGGGTGCCACGCGCTGGCGTGACTTCGTCTGGTGCGGAGTATGATCGTGGTGAAGTCTGTTGCGACGAAGTGTGCAGGTGAAGCCTGTTGCCAGAGCCTGCGGTCTCGTCGAAGGTTGTCCTGGGGACCTCCGAAACTGATCTCTCAGCTCCGGACACTTCCAACGAAGTAGCTCCGAACGTGTGAAGCCTGCAACAGAAGAGTGCGAGGTACCAATTTGGCCTGAGGACCAAATTTTGCTAAGTGTTGCACGGGTAGCGAAGGTAGCAATCTATTACGCAGATTAGCGGATACTTCACAGGCGAAGTAACAAGGCGATAGCAATCTGTTACGTAGATTAACGGGGACTTCACAGGTGAAGTACCAAGGCTTACCGCTGTTCCGTAGCGGTGGACGGAGGGCTTTCAGGCAAACCCACGAAGAGGCACAGGAAAATAAAGGTAAAATAAATGCAATCAAAGCATGGGCTTTGGTTTGGTTTGAGTTGGGGGGGTTTCTCACGCCGGCCATGCCTCTCTATTTATAGGGGGTTAACTCCTAATCTAATCTGCTATTAATCTAGCCAGATAGAAATAGAGATTGAGTTGGAAACGCGTACAACTCTACCTCCGCCGAGGTGGGCTTCGGCCAGGCCCATCGAGGCCTGCTCCCCGGGCCGAAGCTTCGGTAGCGTGGGATTCGGCCAGGCCCGTCGAGGCTTGCTCCTCGGGCCGAAACTTCGGCAGCGTAGGCCTCCGAAGGTTCCCGAAGCTTCGGCAACGTGGGCCTCCGAAGGCTTCTTGACCGAAACCCGGAAGCTGGCTAGAGGCTTTCGGAGCCCACAGCCCAATGGACTTTAGCCCTGTAGGGCTTCGGACAGACCTTGGACATGTGTACTTTTGGCCCAAATTACCAAAAATTGATACTTTGACAATCTAGCCATTAATGCCATTTTTTGCTATCAACACCATGTTAAGACTATTTTGAGATAAAGTTGATAAATTAGCAGTGAAAGTAAAAGACAAAGTATATTATTAGCAATTTGAAAAGGTAGATGTATAATCGTGAGAACATAGAGAGCTTTGCTAACGAATATGTATACGATCACTGGGTTATAGATAAGATAACTGATAACTAAGATAGAGGTCACTGTAATAGTCACAATGCAGGCAGGGCTCATTATTTTAGCTAGCTGTTTTAGGTCCCCTGGGTGTGACTGATGATTCTACTTTGTATCTAAGTCGAACAGATGAAAGTTTTGAATCATTTGGTCAAAATCTGACCATGTCCGTAGAACAATATTACCAATGCCACATTTTGACTACAACACAGGACGTCATTTAATATTACAAAATCTGGCCAATTATGCCAACTAAGGTGAGAGAATTTTGTATTAACGACAGATAAGAACATAAGTCGCTTGCAAAGAAATCTTAGATGAGATTGTAATGT
The DNA here is from genome assembly GCA_019279435.1 of Zizania palustris. Classification (NCBI taxonomy): domain Eukaryota; kingdom Viridiplantae; phylum Streptophyta; class Magnoliopsida; order Poales; family Poaceae; genus Zizania; species Zizania palustris. Next base: position 56,162,004 of record JAAALK010000286.1, read on the forward strand.
CCATTTTTCATTGACTTGGTGCAATAAAGTTTCCATCATCTCAAAATGGATATTTTTGCCAAAAAAGAGCAAGATCATGTATATATATTTGCATGAATTATATTCTTTTAATATGATCTTTCGGATTTTCTTTCTAAAAAAAGAGTAGATGATGGTTTTCCAACCTATTTTTGAAAGCGATGGAGTGTCTAACTCTAGTTCAGAATATAGGCAACAAAATGTAGTATCTCGCAGCTTTAACCATGTTCTATAAGCCACACTATCTAATAGGCCACATCAACTTATAATAAGGAGGTTGGTCTGGGTTGTTTTATCGTTTACGTAGTAAGCTCAGGTATGAGTAGATATTTATTGCCTTGCTATATATGCAATGGATGATACGAAATAACACATCCTATCATAACACATTAAATGTGTTGTCAACTAGATTGACCCTTGAGCTTGGTAACCAAGGACGCCACATGTGTCTTGTGAGCACGGGGTATCCTGCTCAAGGGCCCTTCTCCTATGAAAGGCACAATATGAGATCCTAGTCTAGAGCTCAAGGCACATAGCTTGAAACTTTGTAACTCGTGAGGATGATATGGTAGCATGTATACCACAGTTTGACCGTTCGTGGTATACACTTTACACATCAATTTTCAATAATTCGTGGTATACACTTTTGATCGTTCGTGGTATATACACTTTCCACATCAACTTACAATCATTTGTGGTATATATTTTTCACATCAACTTTCAATAGTTCATGGTATACACTTTCCACTGTTTGTGGCGGTATACCTTTTTCACATCAACTTTTAACCATTTGTGGTATACACTTTCTACGTCAACTTTCAACAGTTCGTGATATCGATATACACTTTTTACTGTTTGTGGTATACATTTTTCACCTCAACTTTCAACCATTTGTGGTATACACTTTCTACATCAGCTTTCAACCATTCATATTTCTACTCCATCCATCCTATAATATAGCATATTTAATTTTTTATCTAACCGTATATTTAACGATATATTTAAAATTTAATTTAATATCACATTCACAAAATTCATGATGATCCAATAGCCCATTTAAGGCCCACCAAGATTTTTCATCCATAAACCCTAACCTAGATCTCTCCCCACTCCTTACCATCGCCGCCTCCTCTTTCCCTCTTCTCTCTCCCCTCTTCCGCGTGACTGTGTCTTGCCTCACCGCTTACCGCATCGTGGCTTAGTTCGCTTTGTTGTTCCTCACCGCACCTAGCCACGTTCAGCCTACCTAGCTACCGCATCACTTAAGCGCATCTAGGTTGTGTCACGCCATCTAGGCAAACTTTCGTCTAATGCAGCCATGTCGAGGGAAAGCAAGACGAAGGGCATGTGCACGACGCCTAGCATTGTCTAGGCAAACACCTTTTGAAGCAGGACGAGCGCCTATCATGATAGGAAGGGTTGAGGTCATAAAATTCTACCAAGATTTCATATTTTTTAGCAAACACATTTTTTTACATCTCCTATGAAGATTTGCATAGTTTCTACTTATATCTGTTGATAGCAAAAAATGACATTAATAATTAAGATTGTCAAAATATAAATTTTGGTAATTTGGGCCGAAAATACACATGGCCTAGGTTGGGCTGAAGCCCTACAAGGCCGAAGGCCCACAAAACTATGGGCTTCGGAAGCTTCCGGCAAGTTCTGTAGGCTTCGCCCCGAAGGCCTTCGGAGGCCCACTCCACCGAAGCTTTGGCCCGAGGAGCAGGCTTTGGCGAGCCTGGCCGAAGGCCCACTTCGGGTAGAGTTAGAGATTGAGTCTGATTTTGACTAAGTCTTTTCACGCGTGATTAAGCCAAATCTTATCAGATTAGGCTTAGAGATTAAAAGTCTAGCCCCTATAAATATAGGGGTGAGGCCGGTTCAGAAACCCCCCAACACAAATCAACACAAAGCCCTAGCTTTGAACCATATTTTTATTTTACCTTTACTTTATGCAATCTTCGTGGGTTTGCCTGGAAGTCCTCCGACGGCCACTTCGGAATAGTGGTAATCCTTTTTAATTCGCTTGTGAAGTATCTGTTAATCTATGTAATAGATTGCTATCACTTTATTACTTCGCCTGTGAAGTATCCGCTAATCTGCGTAATAGATTGCTACCTTCGATCCTAGTGCAACACTTAGCAGAATTCGATCCTTAGGCCAAATTGGTACTTCGAATCTACTCTGTTGCAGGTTTCCACGTTTGGATCTACTTCGCCGGAGTCATCCAGAGATGAAAGATTGGTTTCACATCAACTTTTAACCATTCGTGGTATTCATTTTTTACATCAACTTTAAATAGTTCATGATATACACTTTTCACCATTTGTGGTATACATTTTTCACATCAACTTTCAATCATTCGTGGTATACACTTTCTACATCAACTTTCAACCGTTCATATTTTCTACTCCCTCCATTCTATAATATAGCATATTTAATTTTTTATCTAACCATATATTTAACGGTATATTTAAAATTTAATTTAATAGCACATTCCCAAAATTCATGATGATCCAATAGCCCCAACCTAGTTCTCTCCCCACTCCTTACTGCCACCGCCTCCTCTTTCCCTCTTCTCTCTCCCCTCTTCTGCGTGACTGTGTCTTGCCTCGCCGCTTACCGCATCGTGCCTCAGTTCGCTCTATTGTTCCTCACCACACCTAGTCGCATTCAGCCTACCTAGCTACCGCATCACTTAAGTGGATCTAGGTCGTGTCACACCATCTAGGAAAACTTTCATCTAATGCAGTCGCGTCGGGGGAAAGCAAGACGAAGGGCATGTGCACGACGCCTAGCATTGTCTAGGAGAATACCTTTTGAAGCAGCACGGGCGCCTATCATGATTGGAAGGGTTGAGGTCAGAAAATTCTACCAAGATTTCACATCCCATGTTTCTACTTTTGAAGATCTACATAGTTTCTACTTATATCCATCCCATGTTTGAATGTGGTAACTCCTACTGGTATTATAGCATCCACATTCATGGTACACACTTTTGACATCAGCATACAACCATTCATGGTTGGAAGATCTACCCAGTTTCTGCTTATATCCACCCTTGTTTGAAGTTGGTAACCCATACAGTCATGCGTATGATATGGTAGCATCCATACCACGTTCGACCATTCGTAGTATACATTTTTCACATCAACTTCCAACTGTTCGTGTTATACACCTTGCACATTAACTTTCAATAGTTTGTGGTATACACTTTCCACATCAACTTTTAATCATTCGTGGTATACACTTCCCACATTAACTTCCAACCATTCATATTTTTTACTCATTTTGTCCCATAATATAATAATTTAGTACCAAACGAGATATTTTATAGCACAAGAAATCTAAACAGTGTATTATACAATATCTCATCTGACTCTAGCTTCTTTGCCATGTGGAGCTAGAGTCAAGCCAAACATGTTTGCTAGGCTTTGGATCCGAACCAGAGCGCTTCAAAAAAATGCACTAGTGCGGTGAAGCGAGATTCAAGCAGCTTCAGTTGCTCCACTCTAGGAAAGTCTGAAAAAATACCCACAAATGACATTGGACTACCCTCACTGTTGGCGTAAAATATTACGCCGACGGGTTTGAGGAAACTAGGTTATGGTGGAAAACTTTTCTCAAAGGTTGTATTCTTGGATCTGGAGTTTTGTCCCCTGTACGGCGTAGGGGAGAGGGTATTTATAGTGGAGCCCAACATAGGACCCATACCCTCTTAGCCCCTAGTCTTACTTTAGTCTTACAATTCCCATACCCCTAATGGTAGTGATACAGTCATAACAACTCTGCCAGTCATTCAGTGACATGACTACAGTACCGGGCATGATGGTTTACATATGCGGTCCTATCGTATACCTAACCAGACTAGACCACTACCAACCCGCCCGTCATGCCCACAAGGACTACTTGACATCTTAGCTGACGCACTCTAGCTTTAGCGGGCCACGTCTTTCCCCGATCGACTCTGTGGATCCCCCTTCGGAGCCTTGGTACGGTTGTCCTCAGAGTCGTCTTCTGTCGGTCTCCGACCTTCGGGGGCTTCGCTTCGGACCCTCGAGCGGGAGGCCAAAGGGTGCGGGACCGAAGGCCCCCGATCCGGGATGGGCGCCACCCTAGACATCACTTCAACCCTAGAGCCCAGGCCTCGATGGAATCAGTTTCGGCCCCGAGCCTCTCCGTACTGCTCTTCGGCCCACGGGGCCATAGGCTGGGACATTCGCAATGATCGTCAACCTTCCCGGAGTACCACTGGGATTATCTCCCCCAACAGTAGTCCCTCGCTTCTGTACGTTCGACTATCTTACAATTAAGAAAGGAAGGGAGCGCCAGAGATAATCCTGTGATAAGGATATATCAAAAACGAACTCACCGTTGGTGCTTCCCCGGGATGCCAAACAATGAAGGGTCTTTGACCAACGGGAACAGGTGGAAAGACGCCTGGATGCATGAACTCCCGCCTCATGGCTCAGGTCCCTAGGACGGCTTTTCACGCGATTCTGACATGGTACATGCGCCGCCCTTTGGGGGGATACGAATCGACGGGAGAGTTAATGCATCCTCGAGCCTGTGCTTTATATAAGCCATCCTCCTTTAGCCACGAGCCACGCCTTCAAACGCTATGCAAACTTTGCCTACATCTTCCTGCCTGAGCGTCGCGTTCGCTTTTGCCCTCTCGCTATCTCTTCCTCCGGTAGCCTTGCGTCTAGAGTGATGTCGAAGAATGGAGGAGCCGCTCCCGTCGTCGACCCCCAGTTCCTCTAGAGGCAAGCGGCGGCCGTAGCCGCAGCGGCGATAACTCCAAGCTCCAACAAAGCTCGCGGCTCTCGAGACCTTTGACCCTCTTTGGAGAGGTTCTGAGAGCAGACCCTGGTACTTGAGAGGACGACCAGCACCGAGGGGTCGATGATGAGCGCAGTCCGAAACCGCCTCGGCCCCAGCATAGAAGCCATACTACCGGGGGTGGAGACCACTCTGGAGCCACGCGAAGGCGAGGTGGTCATCTTCGAAGCCTTCTTCGACGCCAGACTTGGGTTCCTCGCTTTGGGGCTTTTGGTGGGGGTTCTCCATGTGTTCCATATGGTGATACAAGAAGGCGATAGCCAAACTGAATACTCGACGACTCCTCTAGTGCATCAGCCCTATTTATATAGACACAAGGCTGATCTAATCTAACAACCAAAATCTTAACTACTTTATTAGAAACTTATCTAATCTAATCTCCTAATCCGATTTAATCTAATCCAACTCTAACTCGGGATGACCAAACTCGGGCTGACCAAGGACTAGTCCATAAGGGCCTGCCTTTTATCCCCCCGTGACATTTCTCCCTCCCTAAAAATGCAGCTCGTCCTCGAGCTGTTGCGTCATCGTCTTCACCTTCCTCCACCACTTCGATGGAAAAGATGTGCTTGCACTGTAACTTGTGGCCGCTTGTAAACGGCTCATCGCAATGGAAACACTTCCTCTCCTTCCGACGTTGTTCAATTTCCTCCGGCGAGAGACGAACTGTGCTGGATGATGGCTTGTTGACCGAAGATGATGATGATGTAGCCAGCCCTGGAGAAGCCAGCTCTGGCGACGGAAGGGTTGGTGGCTTGGGGGAGGCACGACTTGGAGCATGGGATTGTGGTGACTGGCCGGTATCGCGTGACACGTTGCGCTGCTCATAGGCCCTTGCAAATATGATTGCGTCATCCAATAATGTGGGCTGTTGGAGAGCGACATCGGTACAAATGAGGGTTGCCCAGCCCGGTGATGAATAGTTGAATATGTTGGGCCTCCGTCAGAGATGTATTGTGGTAGGAGAGGGCGATGAAGCGCTTGCAAAAGTCGTCGATGGTCCCAGTTCACTGGAGCATGGCCAACTCGCCGATCGGGCTGTCCATGAGGGGCGACCTGAAGCGAGTGTTGACCAACTGAACGAATTGTGACCACGCCGGACGCCCACCGTTGAGTTCCATCCGGTGAAACCACAGTTGGGTGTCGTCGAAAAGGTAGAACGCTGCGAACGCCACCCTTTGGTGATTCGATGTACGACAGACATGGAAGTACCGCTCACACCAGTTGAGCCAAGGTAGCGGGTCGTTGTTGCCGTCAAACTTGGGAAATTCGATCTTGTGGGCGGTCGGCACAACATCATAGAACTGGTCTTCTCTCTCCCTGTCTCTAAACCAGCGAGGGTCTTGGCGCCCCCTCCCTGGTGGCGCAGCAGCGAGCCCCCTGGTCACCATCATCGTCGGTGGTGGCTCTCCCAGGTCGTTGTCCTCGTCGCTGTCGGCCCGACGACGGCCCTGCCGTCCTCTTCCCTAGCGGCGTTGCGGTGGAATTGGGCTCTGGTCGCCGTCCTCGTCACTGCCAGGTCGACAGTGGCCCTGTCGTCCTCCTCCCTGGTGGCGCGGTGGTGGCTCAGGGCCCTGCCTCCCTCCTACCTGGTTGTGGATCTGGTCCCCGATCGGCCTCATCTTCACAGTCGGATTGGTGGGAGTGGCCGCGCCCCCCATCCTGGCTCCGGCGACTGCTCCCCTGGCTGCGGGCCAAAGGGTTGTGGGGGTTGGTGCTATCAGATTGGCGAGAGCTCCCGTGCCATCACGTGTGTAGGTACATTGGAGGCTGGGGGGTCTCAGCATCCAGGAGGAAATTGAACGAAGATCTCTAGTGTGGTTAATCTATCCTCTAGATTTTGGATCAGTAATAATCTCTCTTCAATGGTGTCCAAGCGTTTCATGAGGAGGGATTGCTGATCGATAAGTGTCTTCAATGCTTCTTCCACCCCGCTCCCTGATCCGGTATTGTTTGACGAACTCATGGCAGCGGAAATAGAACCCGAGGGCTTTGATACCAAGTTGTCACACGTAGGGATTTCGAGGGAATTAGAAGCAACTAAACTTCTTAAATTATATGGAAAAGAGGTAGTTGGTCGAGGGCCTGGACCTCTCCGTCGTGGCAGCACCGTTGCAGCGACGCGGCGAAGAGGCAGGGATACAAGAAGGCAATAGCTAAACTGGATACTCGACGACCTCCTCTAGTGCATCAGCCCTATTTATATAGACACAAGGTTGATCTAATCTAACAACCAAAATCGTAACTACTTTAACAGAAACTTATTTAATCCAAACTCCTAATCTGATTTAATCTAATCCAACTCTTAATCTACTCCAACTCTAACTTGGGCTGGCCAAGGACTAGGCCGCAAGGGCCTGCCCTTTATCCCCGTGACACAACCTTAGTGTCAAAACTGCCAACAAAATTATAAAAAAACTTTAAATAATTTTAGGTTCTAAAATTTAAATTTTCAGCTCGCTATTAATTAGTAGTTTACACTGAAAGTTTCTCCCGCACAGAACACAACCAACCACACTCTTTCCGGTAGCCGTGCCTGAGCACCGTTGCTCTCTACATTATTCACATGGATGATGGATATACATATACTCATCAGTATCTTCAAGTCTGAACATGCCATGATTACTCTGCACGCAACTTGTTCTAGTCTATTGCCTCAGCAAATGAAGTTGATTTATGAATGTTTGACAAACTAGCAAAAACGTCAGCCTAGCCGACCATAACAGAGATGGGCATGACTGCTGATGCTACAATGCTCCTGCCTGTAGATTGTTCGCTCCATTTTTGCCTGCTGGCAGATGAAGTTGCTTGATTTGTGTTGATAGCAAAAAATGGCATCAATGATTAAGATTGTCAAAACATCAATTTTGGTAATTTGGGCCAAAAATGCACATGTCCCGGGTTAGGCCGAAGCCCTACAGGGCCGAAGGACCACTGGGCTACGGGCTCCGGAAGCTTCCAGCCAGCCCACAGCCTTCGGCCAGGATGCCTTCGGAGGCCCACTCCGCCGAAGCTTCGGCCCGAGGAGCAGGCTTCGGCGGGCCTAGCCGAAGCACTACTTCGGGCAGAGATAGAGTTGGATTCGTTTCAGGCTAAGTGTTTATCTCTACGCATGATTCAGCCGAGTTATAACAGATTAGATTTAGAGATTAGAAGTCTAGCCCCTATAAATACAGGAGCGAAGCCGGTTCAGAGCCCCCCAACAAAATCAACCACAAAGCCCTAGCTTTGAATCACATTTACTTTATCTTTACTTTTCTGTACTCTTCGTGGGTTTGCCTGGAAGCCCTCCAACGATCACTTCGGAACAGTGGTAATCCTTGTTACTTCACTTGTGAAGTATCCGTTAATCTACGTAATAGATTGCTATCGCCTTGTTACTTCTCCTGTGAAGTATCCGCTAATCTACGTAAGAGATTGCTACCTTTGCCACTAGTGCAACACTTCAGAATTCGGTCCTCAGGCCAAATTGGTACTTCGAATCTACTCCATTGCAGGTTTCCAGGTTCGGAGCTACTTTGTCGGAGGTGTCTGGAGCTGAGAGATTGGTTTCAGAGGTTGCCAGAACACCCTTCGGCGATACTGCTGCTTCGACCGCACGCCAACAGACTTCGTCACGACAGGCTTCGCCACGCTCGTACTCCGCTCCGGACGAAGTCACGCTCGCGCGTTGCGCTTGAGTCATTATTCTGTATCTTACTGTATCAGAAAGGTACCCTTCGGCGGGACACTTCGCACCAGACGCCGAAGGTACACTTCAGCGACCCCCTTCACACCATACTTCGAATCAGTCAGGCTTCAATCGGTTTGCTGATTTATTCTGTTTAATACATTTCTTTCGGCTAATTGGATTATTTTGTGTGATCTGATTGCCTGGCGACTCCACCCCACTTACCACAGCTAAGGGTAGTCAGAACGCGACGTCAATGTTGTGTTACGTTTAGGCTTGTCCATAAGTATCTGCACACTTTTGGATCATCGAACTGACCCAAGTGTGGGAGCACATTTTCATGTCAACAATTTGTTGGCCCAATCTTAGCTGTACACTTAATTGGCTTATGCTGGAATCGGCCTTCAGTATTTCCTCTTCAGCTTGCTTTGCAATGCCCATTGCATCCCTTCAGGTCGAGTCATCGGAGAAAAGTCACAGGATTAGAACATAGAAGCAATCAAGCAAGCAAGCTGAAGCTTTGGGATGGGATGGTAATGGTTACTATTGGACCGGAAACGGCGACCAGAGGGGAGGTGAATGGGAGCTTTTAAAATTTCAGACTAAATGTAGCCTTCTGTTATAATTCTGTCTTCTGCGGAACAGACTTCGAACACATCCTTCAGAGTTTAGGTTCGGAGGTATTTGACTGCTCCGAACACAGGCTTCGCAAGGAGCAAAAGTTCGAAGCCAAGAAGACTTCGCTCCACCCACAACCCCGAAAAATCGGCTCCGCTAAGTCAGTGCAGGCTCCACACACAGGGTGCTTCGAGCAGGCTTCGCACTTCACCCTTCGCAAGAGCGAACTACCCTTTGAGGACTTCGACCAAATACTTAGCGACAACAACTGGTGCTGGGCTTCGTACTTCGAAGGTCTAAACACACACTAAACAGACTTCGCCGAGGACTTCGACACGAGAAGAAAAACGGGCTTCGATCAGGGCTTCGCTAGTAATCAACGAGGTCTAGCCTCCATATTACACAGATCGAACACACACTGGAAAACACCCTTCGCTCAAAACACACTTCACCCAAACAGGCTTCGGTGCACTACCTCAAGTCACTCGAAGTGACACACAAGAGATCGAAGCATGCAGCGAGGTATGCAAACAAGCTCAAGCAGAAAATGAACACAGAAACAGGGCTTCACTGCTTGAACAGGGAACACAAAATTGAACTCACATGATGAATACAGAGTATGGTGGCTAGCACATGAGTTCTACAATGAATAATCAAAGTGTTCATGTGACCTACCCAGCCTCCACTATTTATAGCCACTATTCACCCATGTGAATTGACTACTTTACCCCTAGGGTTTACATTGGTTTTGTCTCATCGGAACAGAGGGGTACAAAAGGTAGTCTACTTTATTTGGAGGCTTCTTTTATCAGCTTTGCAGAGGGGACAGCGTCAGCTTTTTGCAGAGCAGACACTGTCAGCCTTTACAGTCTTGGACCCTTCTGAAGCCCCCTTTCGCACGCGAGGGGTGCGGTAGCTTCGGTGAGAAGCCTTGAGCCTGACGGCCTTCGCTTCACCGAAGTCTGCCTTCGATACAGTGATGGTTTTGAGCCGAAGTCGTCAAAGCCCTTGGGCCTTCGCACCAACACCTTCGGAGTGGACCACCACGGCTTCGCAGCTTCTCCAGCTCGAACTCCGTCAGTCCGTGTACCGAAGCCATGCATGGCCGAAGTACCTCAAGTCAGCCTCGCTCCGGAGCCTGCCTTGCTCTGAAGCCAGCCTCCCTCCGAAGCCCCACCTTCGGATTACCACCCTTCGAAGTCCCTCCTTCGTCCAAGGCCTCCGCATGAAGCATTCCATGAGCACTTCGTCGCAGTGTCTCTCCCCGAGCACACTCCTCGACGAGCCTCACCCGGACCATGCCTTCGATGCACCTCGACTTCTGAGACCTTCGTCGGGTATACCTTCGAGTGTCTCCCTCCGGAGCACACCTCGAACACCTTGCCTCATTGCTGAGGACTTGATCCACCATACTCCGAAGTCACTCCATTCGGAGTACCCTTCGAAATGCCTCACCTCCGAGGACTTCGTCTCGGAGTACCTTCACCCGGAGCCACGCTCCGCACTTATTGCCTTCTCCTGGCGCACCTCGACCCCTTCGCAGCCTCCGTGACGGAGCTCCCTGCTCCCCTGGCATCAAGCCTCCCGCTTGACCCAGGTTCACTCGCTGCGAACCGTCCGTCGCCTCCGAAGTCACCTGCGCACCACAGATAAACAGACAAGTGTATCCGGTACCCCGGAGACCTCTCCGGGTAAACAACCTCCGATACACACCCCGGTGTACCTCCCAAAGTACCGAGACCTTCGGTACAGCCAGTCATCGTGTACTGTCGGACCCTCCGACAAGCATACTCCGCTGCAACAGCTGCAGCAAACAAAGCCCACCGAACCCTTCGGTGAAACAGCCTCCGAACACCTTCGGAGAACCAACCTCCGAACCCTTTTGGAGGGACCCCTTCGAATCAGAGGGTAAAATCTGTCAATCACTCATCACAGACTTCGAAACCAACCCTTGGTTTCTCAGTTACTTTACTGGATCATAATTTCTGGAGACATTGAAAGTTGGACCTGAAGCAACACTCGTCCTTGCCAGTAATGCAGCATCAGTTGTTCAAGGGACATTTTTTGCACCAAACCATACATATTTTCAGTAACAAGGAAGTTGCTTGTGCTATAATGAATTCCGAAAATGAATTACCTTTGAAAAATGGGAGGAAATTATATGGGACACAATGGCTTCTGCACTTTGTTGTCGCGGGATAGCATCTGAGTTTCTTCTCTCTATATTCTCCCAAATCCCTTTTTGGTCCTCATTGGAACCCACTGAATATGAGGGATCTGCAATTCATGAACTTTAGAAATGTTCCTGTTGTGGGTTTTTTTTGAAATGCAAGCGAGAGGTTCGCCGCGAGATATATTAAGAAGGGTAAAAACCCCGAGGGAGCAATACAGCAAGCTAGCAGAGCAGATAGAAGAGTTACAGGTGAAAAGGCTAGGTCTCTAGCGAAGAAACACTAGCGAAGTTAGTGAAATCAGAAATCACTAAGCTGCTTACAAAAGAGATTGATTCAAAGGAAGACTGAAAAACCCTCCTATTCCATTCCTTCCAAATATTCCACCATAAAAACATTATCAACCCGCTGAAATTTTTTCGGAGGGTCCGGGGACGGTATTACACGCCTTGTGCCACCATTCTTGCGGAGGATCATCAGAAGGTAGAGGAGGGTTACCGACCAGATGAAAATGCTCGTTACAATGGTCCAAACACTTGTTGTGAATGAACAGGAGCAAGCTAGATGTTGAGTCGTCTCCAGTTGAACCATACAGAGCTGACAGAAAGGGTAGCAAGGCCATCCTCGCTTTAATATATTGTCAGCTGATAATATTTTGTGCTTTAACAGACACCATACGAAGAATTTGCACTTGGGCTCGGTTCTTCCTTTCCACAGATGCTCAGAGATTAACAGTTTGCACATCCCATTGAATTGGCAGTGATAAGCAGAATTGACCGAGAACTCACCGTCTGCAGTCCAGTGCCAAACGATGTCATCCTCAACCTGTTCTTGAAGTATGGTATTTTCCATTTTAAAAACGAGTTGAATGTGTTCCTGCAAATGCTGCGGCGAAAAGGCTCTTCGGATGGTTCTGGTCCACATGTTCTGAGAGATCGCCTGGTTAATGGTCATGTTCTTTTTGGTACAGATGTTGAAAAGGTTTGGTGCAATAAGATATAGAGGTGTTCTCTCCATTTCCCAAAATGATTTTTGTAGAAGCCTGAAAGAGGTCTGAGTCTTTTTTGGAGCAAGAAGGAGCAAGGTATGCCCAAGGTCTTGCATCGTCCTTCCACTTGAGCCAGAGCCATCTTAACCTCAATGCACGGCTGAAACACTTAATATTTAGAATCTCTGTTCCACCATAATCCTTTGGTAGACATGTTTGCCTCTAGTTTACTAGGCAAACCCCCCTTGAGTTGTCTTGTGCACCCGATCGGCCCCATAGGAAATCTCGGCTAATTCCGTCTAATTGTTTTGTCAGCCAACCGTTCTCGGGTAGCACTGAGAGGTGGAAGGTTGGGATTGCTGATAATGTTGATTGAATTAGAGCTAATCTTCCCGCTTTGCTTAGCAACTTCCCTTTCCAATTTGCCATCTTGCACGCTACCTTATCCAAGAGAGGTTGCAGGTGGTTCCTCCGTGTTCTCCCAACATGTAGGGGAAGACCAAGATATTTACACGGGAAATGGGAGAATTTTGCTGGGAAAACATCTTGTATCATGTTCAGATCAATAGTATCACATCTGATGGGAAAACACTCCATCTTTTCGAAGTTTATTCGGAGGCCAGAAGCATTTCCAAACATGTCAAGCAATCATTTCATACAAGCTGCTTCCTCCGAGCAGGTATTTATGAAAAAACCTACATCATCTGCATAGAAGGAAGCACGAACCTTGATCACATTACCATTGAATGGTAGAAGTAGCCCTTTAGCCTCTGCTATTTTTATCATTCTTTGTAATGGGTCAATTGCTATTAGAAACAACAATGGGGATAATGGATCGCCTTGTCAAACCCCCCTTCCATGGAAGAAAACCTCTCCTGCAATATCGTTAAGAATGATCGACGACGAAGACGAGCGAAGGAGGGAGGAGGTTACAAATCCAATTTATCCATATCGTTCCAAAACCTCTATGCTTCAGGATGTCTACCAATTAAGGCCAGCTGATGGAATCGAAAGCCTTTGAAATGTCCAGTTTCACAAAGATTGAGGGTATATTCATTCTATGAAGCTTTTTTAGGCCACCTTGGACTAGTAGGAAATTATCATGCAGTCCTCTTCGTTTGATGAAAGCCGACTGGTTTCGGTCAATCAACTGATCTAGATAGGGTGCGAGTCGAAGTGCGAGCAATTTGGTAGTTATTTTAGCGAAACTATGGGTAAGACTGATTGACCTGAAATCATTTGGGGCGATCGCTTGAGCAGCCTTAGGGATCAAAATTATGTGTGCTGAATTGAGGAGATGGATATTGGGGGATCCATTTTCAAGGAAATGGTTTATAGCCCTCCACAGATCGAATTTTATAATGCTCCAACACTTCTTGAAAAAGTTGTTGATGAACCCATCTGGCCCCGGAGCCTTATCAGGAGGCAGCGCTTGAATAACTGTGTGCACCTCTTGCAGGGTTGCAGAACGATCTAGAGATTGTAAATCACATGGGTTGGGGTAGAGGCAATCTAATGCCAAAGCACATTGCCTCTAGTTTTGCTCTCCCAATCTAGTTCTGAAGAAGTCAAGCAGGATGTTGGCCTTTTCAGCCTGCTCTGAGACCGCTATGTCGTTGTGTTGCAAGATCGGAATGAAGTTTCTATTGCGACGTCCATTCATCTTAATGTGAAAAAACTTAGAATTTGCATCCCCATGTTTAAGCCAACGAATTCTCGATCGCTGCTTCCACATAATTTTTTGAATTGATGCTAAGCCTAGCAGGTTAAATTTGAGGTCTGCTCTAAGGGAAAGCTCTTCGTGAGAAAGATTTCTGGATTCCTGGGCCCTGTCCAGCAGAGAAATTATTTCAGTACCTATCTGAAAATGCATTTTTAGGCTATTGACCAGCTTTGAGTTCCGACTTTTAAGGGTGTGGGCCAGTCGTGTGAGTTTGAGATGCAAGACAACTAATGGATCTAAGGCCTCAGATGTTGGCAAATTCCAGGAGTCTGCCACTTGCTGGATGAAGTCAGCTCTTCCTAACCAAAATTTCTCAAAACGAAATCTGTTTGGACGGCAGGGGGGTGGGATGTTGTAGAGGAACATTGGTGCGTGGTCTGAAACCGATGAGGAAAGAGCTGTAAGGTGATTTCCGGGGTTCGCCGTTAGCCAACTATCCGAAGCAAAGGCATGATCAATTTTCGACGGTGTTGGGTCCTCTGTATTGCTGCTCCACGTAAAATGACGACCATGGAGCTTAATGAGTTTGAGTGAAAGGTTATTGATGGTCGCCCTGAATCTCGCGATCAATGTTCTACTTATGTTTCCTCTATTCTTATCCTCTGCTCGGAACAAAAGATTGAAATCCCCGAGCACCAGCCATGGATCCATCGACACGCTACACAGGTTTTGCAATTCTGTTAGGAATAAGATCTTCTCCGGCGTATCTTGCGGGCCATAAACTCCTGAGAGGCTCCATGTATTGTTGTTCCATTTGTTTTGGATATCAACTGTTATGGTGTACGTGCCATTGGTGTGGGACAGGAAACTAACTAGATTATTGTCTCCTGCCACCAGAATTCCCCCTCTTGTGCTGGTTGCAGGGAGGAAAGCGTAACAATTTGCAAAACACGGTCCTAGGACCCTCTGAACTAGTTGGTTATCCAACGACACCAATTTTGTTTCTTGCAAACATACAATGGTAGGCGATAAGGCCTGAATATAGAGTGAGACAACCATCTGTTTTGTTGGGACATTAATGCCTCTAACATTCCAACACAGGATCTTAAGTTTATCATGCAACATAATAGTGACTAAAAGCACCTAACTTTCTGGTAGGTAACACATAACTTCCTGTAGTTCCATCCTGGTCCCAAAAGTTTCCTGAAGTACCCAAAAGCCTCACTAACCTACAGACAGCCATACATGTGCTTATGTCGTCTGTGACTCCTCCTGTGTTGGAACTAGATTCCCCCCGCCAGGCCGGGCGCCGCTGCTGAGCCGACCACTTTGATCATCGGTGAGTCATGTCCTTCTACGCCGAACACCAACTCGCGAATTGAACGCACCGCCGCCGGTGTCAACTGCTACTTGAATAAGGATGCTAATTTCTGCGAGTCGGAGGCATAAGGTGGATCAGTGAGGCCAAGCTTTTTGACTAGCACTTTTAAAGCAAGTGACGAAGTTTTAGCTCCCTCTGGGTTATTGGAAGCTAATCTTGCACTACGCCTACTGGTCACTGGTGGAGATTTACGCCTTCTAGAACCATGTACCTTGGGTGGTGTGGGAAGTAATGCTTGCGGTAGTGCTGTGGAGATCTCGGCTAGGAAATCTTCAAGCCTTCCTTGGAAATCAGTATCAGCTCTGGGAAGTGTCCCAACGGGGTGAACTGCTTGCTCCCCCTGAGATCCCTGCATTTCTACAAGCTGAGTCGAGTGGGCACAAGAAGTGCAAGTTAGCGATTGCGTTGCTTCAAGCAGCATTGGGTCTGACTTAGATATGGGGACAATAAAAGAAGATTGCTTGCTAATACACTGGATTGCTGGGTCTACTGGTGTCCTGGTCTCCTTGGGATCGATTACCTTAGACGAAGGATTGTTGTTGGACAGAGCGCAGTGGTGACTCCCCGATCCATATGAGATGGATCTGCTTCTTGTTGCGGATAAGTGGACGTCTGTGCTGTCTTTGCAGCTGATGCGCGCCCAAATTGAGCGGCCGCGACGACGGCTCTGGTGGTCCCCTTCATCCTCGTCATCCTCCTGGTCACGCCTTCTGGGAAGTCGTCTGCTACAGCGGCGCTCGTCTAGAGTTGGAGCCCGAACATCTTCTCCGTCCGGCACGCCAAGGCGCCACTCAAAGGTGCGGGGTCGAGGCTCGTTCACATGAGAAGCAAAGGAGTAATCCTCTAAAGTGTCCAAGTGAATCAACACCTTATAGGTATGGCCTAGTTTAGCACCATCAACTGAGTCATCATAAAATTCAGCTTGCACCCAAGGAACGTTAATGGACTCCTGCACAGGGTCGGGATTAGCAACAGTAAGCCAAACCGTTTTAGGGATGCGCTCCGGGTTGTGACATGGTTGTGTGACCATGAGACAAATTCTAGAATTGCAAGCTTGCAACCTTACTCTTGTGTGTCTAACAAGCTTTACATTATAGCAGTGGCATAACTCATAAGTAAAACAAGTATGTGCTGCACTGACACTCAAGAAAGGATATACCTACAGTACAATAAATATCATAACCAACTTCTCTTATTGTGCACCCAAGAGCCCACTACAAAAATGTTAGGACTCTCATATTGAAATTGCACTTAATATAGACCCTAAACAGTGAAGTAATCACATCAATATTACTCTCTTACCGTAAATGCTGACGTGGGTAAAATCAACTAATAAAGAAACATAATAATCAATACAAAAGATGATTTACCATTCCTAGGAGGTATTGAAGGTCTCAAAATTTGTAACATAAATTTGTTATCTTCAATATTTATCTAGTGTTATCTATATAAATTAACATTAGAAAAACATATGTTAACATTGAAAAATGTAACAACCGTGGACCATTAGTTCACTCCTTACACAATGTTGCCCAAGAAATCCCTCAAGCAAGAAGCAAGCCTTACCTCCACGTATGAATAACCTCACTTCCCTATAGCTCGAAGCCCAGGTTTTGGGAAAAAATATACACACATTTTGTTCTAATCTCTTATTATAATGCACATTGTTACGGGCTAAATTATTACGTAGTCATCATCAAAATCCACAGTGTGTATTCTACGAGTAATCACAAATGAATTCTTAGCGTAAAATGCAGCGGGTCTCTTCAACGATCCAAACATGGTTCGATGTAATCTCACTACTTTGATCTTTGTAATTTATGTTTTACTATCAATCAACCAAAGGATAGGCTCCATTAGTTTCTCCAATTACCAACAAAATTCAGCAAGCCATGAGATTAGCCAGCTAAACAAAGTTAAAAACAATATATGGAAAAGTGCAATGCCATAAGTATTTTTTTTTCAAATCGGAGAAGAGGACATCCATCTCCCATTTCCATTAAAGAAATGAACAATGCCATTAGGTATGAACATGATTTTTTAGTGCAGTGTTACCGTTGTTTGTACCCGATGGCGTTTTTTTCAGTTTATTGGTTGAATTGTCGCCGTGGATTATTCAAAAAAACGAGATATACCGGAGACGTTATTAAAACTGTTTATTCTGAGCTATCTATTATATTTATAATATATAATATTAACCATATAAATAAGTATGCTTTCATCTATAACTTAAACAACGTAAATTAAAAAACTCAAACCAAAAACATACTTTTCACATTTCATTCACATATATGATATATATATTATAGTCAAAATTCCAATTGCAAACTACAGTCACGATATGTTAACCTTGATACATGCAAAGCGACGACGCACATAGGACCAATTCACACGAGACTAACGGCGGCGTGCACACGTTGGCCGCCACCGCCGCGACGACGTCGTGACGGCGAGGCTACTGGGCACTGGCTAGACGTCTCGGCCGAGCCTGCGCCGCGCCGCGCTGTGTGCCACCACCACGCCACCAAAAATTTCTCTCCTTTTCCTCGTGTGCTGCCTTCGAAACCCGGCGCCTCTCTCTCTCTCTCTCTCTCTCTCTCTCTCTCTCTCTCTCTCTCTCTCTCTTCTCCTCTCCGTCTCCAGTCTTCCGTCTCCCGTCTCCGCGACTCCGCCTCTCTCCCCTCCTCGCTCGCACGCACGCGGCACGCACGCCGGCCACTGCAAGCCACCTCCCTCCCCGCCGCGCGCTCGTCGCCCGAGCCTCCACCAGCGAAGGCGCATCTGGTGGATCCTACCGCCTACCTCGGCCGGTCGCGGATTCTCGGCTAGGCTCCCCGTGCGCGGCAAGAAGCTTCGTCGGCGGCTCGCGTGCATGGAACCCGAGGTTGGTTTCCGTGGCCCATCTCGTCCTCTACTCCTTCCCATCCGGTCAGGTGTCGCGTTTGTCTTTGCTTGGTGGTTCGCGCGCGCGGTGACGGTCGGTGTTGGATGCGTGCCGGCGCCGCCGTGCTGTTTGCGGTTGGCTTGGCTCGTGGTTTTCGCCGTGGTGCTTTTCTTTTCCTCCGTGATCAAGGCACATCGAGATTTGAGGACGCTGTGCTCGTGTTTGCGTTGTGCCGGCTCAGCCATGGTTTGGTTTGCTTGGTGCGGCGAGGTCGTCTTTGGTTGTTGCTCCATGCCTCCATGTTGGGTTTGTTCGTGGCTTGCTCGGCATCTGCTCGTTGCCTCGTTGGGGGTGCGCGGTGGATTATCTTGGTCGCGGTAGCGCCTAAGATTTGCAAGATTAGATTGGTGGGCGTTGTAGTCGAGGAAACGATTCGATTTACTTGTCCTGGACTCCCGGTGGCTCAGATTCGTTGCTCTAGGCTTGCACCGACGCCAAGAGTGACTGTGAATTGGAGAGTTTCAGAGTTTGTTGATGGCTAACTTATGTTGATATCACCTAGTCATGATGCATTTCTTATTGCCGAGTGATTGGTATTGATCTTGAGAGATTCAATACGTCATGTCACTTGTTAAAAGAGAATCCGTCACGTCACAATTTTGCTTCCTGTGAAAAGCATGCGTTTTTGTTACATTTGTGAGCTATGCTCAAAGATGGACCCTTTTAGAAGTGGTCCTCCAAGGAAAAACCAGAAACATTTGCCTGTCGTTGATAGCATTGCCTGCACAGAATGCAATTCGTGTACTAAGTTGCATTAACCACCGGATGGTATTAGTTTTGACAGTTCTGGTTGGCACATTGTTATTATTCTTGTCATGACTACTATGCTTTTACGAATGATTTGATGCAAGTTGGAAAAAAGCTCTTCCTTTTTTGAACTCGGGTGTGGGAGTCAGAAAAATTCACAAAAATGTAGGTTACTTCAGGGGTTAAACTAGAACAGTAGAATGCAGTTAGGTGTGTCTAGTTGCATTATTCTTTCAATATTCATTCTTACTTCAGTTGCTTGGAGGAGATAATAAATTAGTATTCCGTTCGCTCTATCATGCATCTAGATTACAAGAATTGTAGAAGATGATATTGGTGTCTTCTTTTTTGAGCTTCTTCTCTAATCGAAATTCTTAAGATACATAGGTGGTGCACCCTTTTGATCCATGCTCTGAAATGCATGACCAAACATAGTTTTTTTGTGCTGATGATGTACCAGTTCTTGTATCAATTATAACTTCTTCATAACT
Organism: Zizania palustris; assembly: GCA_019279435.1. Classification (NCBI taxonomy): domain Eukaryota; kingdom Viridiplantae; phylum Streptophyta; class Magnoliopsida; order Poales; family Poaceae; genus Zizania; species Zizania palustris. The sequence goes on from JAAALK010000286.1 coordinate 56,181,540, forward strand.
TAACTTTTCTTGTTCCATTTTTGATAGATGTACTCACTTCAGCTACAAGACAATTGTGAACACCAAATGTATTCAGAAGCTTCTCATGCTTCAGATGTGATCCATGATGACCCACCAGTAGGCCCTTTCATAGGAAGTGAGCACCAGGCAGAAATCCCCAATCTAGCCACAGAGGATGAGCGCCGTCAGCTCAGGGAAAGCTCACTCTACAGTTGTGAGTTACATGGGTTTGATTTCCCTGATGTGATTGGATTAGCTATACCAGTTAAGTGGGAAAGCCAACCTCCAAGTGAGGCCAACAAGGAGGATGAGAAATTGCAAACATGCCATTTTTCAGAATCTGAATCAAGAAACAGAACCAGAGACAAGGAAAGTCAGCTTGCCTCAATTTGTTCAAACTGCAATGATACAAGTGAATGTTATCCATCAAATCAGGATCGACATGTTGTGTTACCAGTGGGCCAAATTGAACCTGAGGGTAATCAAGTGTATGATGAAAAATTGGATCCATGTTTCAGTCAAGAGTGCCTCAACCTCACTGGCAGGCCAATGGTGCAGCAAAGAGAAACTGAACAATTTGCTCCACTGCCTGGTTCATCCACCTCCCTTTGGACTGCTCTAGAGGAAGAATCTTTTCTTCTTGGTCTCTACATTTTTGGTAAAAATCTCAATGTGTTAAGCAAGTTTGTAGAGAGCAAGACTGTTGGGGACATGCTTTGCTATTACTATGGAAAATTCTATGGAAGAGATGCATATAAGAAATGGTCGCACTGTAGAAAGATGAGAACTAGTAGATGCATTCTTGGGGAGCGCATTTTTACAGGCCGGCGACAGCAGGAGCTTATATCTCGTCTGAAATCTAAAATCTCCAAGGAAGACCATGATTCATTACTTGAGGTATGCCACTATGTGATACAAAGGGCATTTCAATACATGTGTATCTTAATTGTAGTTGACAAGTGGTTTCTGGTATATTTTAATGAGGCAAGAAGAGTAACAATCTTTGTATCCATTCAAATCACATGCTATTAGATGGTAAAAGATTGTATATTTGTATCCATATAACCTTAGCCTGCTAAGCTTGCCTAGACATCTATTTATAACTTGTTTCTGATGTAATTTTTAGGGGCATTTTGGTAGGGGGACTGATCTAGGAATTTTTAGGGATCCTATTTGAATTCAAATCCTCCTACCCAACCAGGCGCGCATTTAGTACACTTCAAGAACTTCTGCAATGATGACTGTGTGAACCTTAAACTTTGCTTGTATAACAATTGCGTGTCTACCATGTTTTTGTTCTATTTTTTGTGAAAAGCAGGTTACTCTCATGGAGCACACAAGGGTAGACCGATTTATGACTGAGTCATTATTATGTTGTCTGCAGTGTAATATAACAATTAAATTTAAATAGCATACTTAATTGATTCATAAGCACCATTCATGTAATATGCTGATGCTGTCAATGTGTCAACCTTTCTCAATTACCAAGTATTGGCGAAATAAAAGCTTGTTTTTCTTATATCAATTCATGCTATATGAGTTGTATTGATTTTGTGTTTTGCAGGTTTTCAAGTCCTTTAGTGATGGCCAAACATCTTTAGAGGAATGTGTCTTCACTCTGAAATCCACTATTGGAACAGAAACCTTCTTGGAGGTAATTGGGATTGGTAAAGGGAAGCACGATTTGACTGGATTTGTTCAGGATACCTCCAAAACAAATCAATTAATCTATGTTAACCGCAACATGCCAACAGGCAAAAATTGTTCCTCACTTGCTTCAGAAGACATAATCAAGTTCTTGTCAGGTGATTTCAGGAGAAGCAAAACAAAAACAAATGATCTTTTTTGGGAAGCTGTCTGGCCCCGTTTGCTTGCATGTGGATGGCATTCAGAACAGCCAAAAGATGTCCGCACTACTAAGAATTCCCTTGTATTTCTAGTACCAGGTATAGAAAAATTTGCAAGAAGGAAGCTCACTAAAGGCACTCACTATTTCGATTCTATCATCGATATCCTTAAAAAAGTGGTAGCAGATCCCAGTCTTCTTGATCTAGATGTTGATGGAACAGATAATGGTGCAACTGTTCATAAGAATGGTTGGGCAATTGACCAGGATGATCCTTTGGAGGATGGTGATAAGGAGCTTCCAAAGTTCACAATAATTGATACTAGCTTGGTACAAGTGGGAGAGTGCTTCAAAGTGAGGGAGTTTAGAAGCTTACCTGTGGAATCAAATATTAGTTTTGGATCTTCAAATCATTCAGACAGTATTGTGAGTGGCAGTTCCTCTCAGGACCAAGATGGGGATGATAGCTCATCAAATGTCCAGGAAGATCATTTACGACCGACAGCTCATGCGAATGGCATTAACACGGTTTCAGTTTACAATACCAGTAAAGAATCCCCACCAGAGCTGTTAGAAAATATGGGAACAGCAAAACCCTCAGTTTTTCAAGTTAATGGCCATTCTTCTGATGATCAGAACTCAGACATTTTTAACGGCAATGGTGACAAAATAGACTCAGCATGCTTCTCTGGCCTCAGAACAAAAGCGGAGAAACGAGTGTATCTATCGCCAGTGTCAAAGCATAGAAGACTTGCTAGATGTAGCAATGACCAGACCATTCGACACAGCCTTTTGTTCTCACATGATGATGGCTTAGAGAGACACAAAATCGAGCCGCTTTCCACTTCAGCAAATCCAACTAGTGCTGATGCAGGTGCGGTTTTCCAAACCGTAACATTGGCTAGATGTTCCAAAGAGAAGCCATGTGAGCAAATAGCTAATGGAGCGAGGTCTCCTACTAATGGTGGGTCACATAAAAAGAGAAGGGCAAATATAAGTGAGAGTGTATCTTTTGATGGAAAGGTTGATACATTGGCTAGAGCTCAGCCAAATATCGAGACGAATGCAACAAGAAATGCCAAGGAAAAGATGGTTACTAGCTTGATTGGTCCAAATAAACCGGAGACACCGCCTGACAACGAGACTAGCATGAGCATACACATGACTTCATCAGAAAAACATGGTTGCCCAATGGCGGACGAAGTTCCTTCCATTTCGAACAGCGAGATGTTACCTGATGTTCTGGGGGCCGTGGGAAAACCTGATGTGACTTTCCAGGTGATGATTCCTCGGAGGCATGGAACCAGACACCGTCCTCCCACTGCAAAAGCTCTGGAGGCTTTTGCTCTTGGTCTTCTTGGAGGCGCAAAGCGCAAGGCTGACCAGCCAAGCTTGACGACGAGCAGGCCTCGTCAGCAGGCTCGCAGAAATGCAGATTAGATCTCTGAATCTACCAATGGTGGCAGAGAGAATGCAAGCTCATGGGTGGCTGAAGCACAAAAACGAGCATACAAACGAGAAATTTAGTCTGAAAACAAGAGTAAACGAGAAGTGTGTGTGTGTGTGTGTGTGTGTGTGTGTGTGTGTGTGTGTGTGTGTGTGTGTGTGTGTGTGTGTGTGTTTTGGTTGGCTCTCGTACGTGTGACGAACAAGAAATCAAATACCAGTTGTTTGTTTCTGTCTAGTCCATAAGAGCTGTGTTGTATGTTGACCAAATGGCCAGTTGTCCAGTTCATGACTATGTTCTTAACGTTGTTACTCTTTTGTGCAGTGGTCGATCGATGCAAACACCAGAAATGTTTGCAAGAACGCCGAGATCTGAGCTTTTCTTCATAGGACCTCCATGTGAATTATTCATCCTAATTACTAGTCTCCTAGTTCCTTACCTGACAAAAGTCAGTACCAAGTTCAACCTTATAGAGATAGTATATGATGTATGATGTATACTGTCAGCCATGTCAAGACTTTATTTTGAGATAAAGTTGATGAATTAGCAGTGAAAGTAAAAGACAAAGTATATTATTAGCAAGAACATATTGTTGTGAAGTGTGATGGATAAGAAATATTAAAAAAAGACAACTCTTTGATTTATGAACCGGGAGTAAATAAAGAGGTGGAAGTAAAACTTTTTACGGTAAGTTTGAAAAGGTAGATGTATAATCGTGAGAACATAGAGAGCTTTGCTAACGAGTATGGATGGATACGATCACTGGGTTATAGATAAGATAACTGATAACTAAGATAGAGGTCACTGTCATAGTCACAATGCAGGCAGGGCTCATCTTGATGCCAAATTGCCAATATATATGGCTCCATTATATTCCCATGGGCATTTAGCTAGCTGTTTTAGGTCCACTGGGTGTGACTGATGATTCTACTTTGTATCTAAGTCGAACAGATGAAAGTTTTGAATCATTTGGTCAAAATCTGACCATGTCCGTAGAACAATACCAATGCCACATTTTGACTATAACACAGGACGTCATTTAATATCACAAAATCTGGCCAATTATGCCAACTAAGATGAGAATTTTGTATTAACGAGAGATAAGAACATAAGTCGCTTGCAAAGAAATCTTAGATGAGATTGTAATGTACTTATGTCACTGACTTGGTGCAATAAAGTTTCCATCATCCCAAAATGGATATTTTTGCCAAAAAGAGCAAGATCATGTATATATATTTGCATGGATTATATTCTTTTAATATGATCTTTCAGATTTTCTTTCTAAAAAAAGAGTAGATGATGGTTTTCCAACCTATTTTTGAAAGCGATGGAGTGTGTAACTCTGGTTCAGAATATAGGCAACATAAATGTAGTATCTCGCAGCTTTAACCATGTTCTATAAGCCACACTATCTGATAGGCCACGTCAGCTTGTAATAAGGAGGTTGGTCTGGGTTGTTTTATCATTTACGTCATAAGCTCTGATATGAGTAGATACTTGTTGCCTTGCTATATATGCAATGGATGATACGAAATAACACATCCCATCGTAGCACATTAAATGTGTTGTCAACTAAATTGACCCTTGAGCTTGGTAACCAACGATGCCACATGTGTCGTGTGAGCTCGGGGTATCCTGCCCAAGGGCCCTTCTTTGATGAAATGCACAATAAGAGATCTTAGTCTATAGCTCGAGGCACATAGCTTGAAACTTGGTAACTCGTGAGGATGATACGGTAGCATGCTACCATCATTCGACCATTCGTGGTATACACTTTTCTACGTCAACTTTTAATTTTTAATAATTTGTGGTATACATTTTTTATCGTTCATGGTATATACAATTTTTACATCAACTTACAATCATTTGTGGTATATATATACTTTTCACATCAACTTTCAACAGTTCGTTGTATACACTTTCCACTGTTGTGGTATATACATTTTTCACATCAACTTTTAACCATTCGTGGTACACATTTTCTACATCAACTTTCAATAGTTCGTGATATACACTTTTCACTATTTGTGGTATACATTTTTCACATCAACTTTCAACCATTCGTGGTATACACTTTCTACATCAACTTTCAACCGTTCATATTTTCTACTCCCTCCATCCTATAATATAGCATATTTATTTTTTTATCTAACCATATATTTAACGGTATATTTAAAATTTAATTTAATAGCACATTCACAAAATTCATGATGATCCAATAGCCCATTTAAGGCCCACCAAGATTTTTCATCCATAAACCCTAACCTAGCTCTCTCCCCACTCCTTACTGCCGCTGTCTCCTCTTTCCCTCTTCTTTCTCCCCTCTTCTACGTGATTGTGTCTTGCCTCGCTGCTTACCGCATCGTGCCTCGGTTCGCCTTGTTGTTCCTCACCGCACCTAGTCGCGTTCAGCCTACCTAGCTACCACTGCCGCATCACTTAAGTGCATCTAGGTCGTGTCGCACCGTCTAGGCAAAATTTCGTCTAATGCAGCCGCGTCGGGGGAAAGCAAGACGAAGGGCATGTGCACGACGCCTAGCATTGTCTAAGCGAACACCTTTTGAAGCAGCACGAGCGCCTATCATGATAGGAAGGGTTGAGGTCAGAAAATTATACTAAGATTTCACATTTTTTTAGAAAATGCATTTTTTAATCTCCTATGAATATCTACATAGTTTCTACTTATATATATCCCATGTTTGAATGTGGTAACTCATCCTACTGGTATTATAGCATCCACATTCATGGTACACCCTTTTGACATCAGCATACGACCATTCATGGTTGGAAGGTCTACCCAGTTTTCGCTTATATCCACCCCTGTTTGAAGTTGGTAACCCATACGGTCATGTGTATGTTATGGTAGGATCCATACCACCGTTCGATCATTAGTAGTATACACTTTTCACATCAACTTCCAACTGTTCGTGTTATACACCTTGCACATTAACTTTCAATAGTTCGTGGTATACACTTTCCACATCAACTTTTAATCATTCGTGGTATACACTTCCCACATTAACTTCCAACCATTCATATTTTTTACTCATTTCGTCCCATAATATAATAATTTAGTACCAAACGAGATATTTTATAGCAAAACAAATCTAAATAGTGTATTATACAATATCTCATCTGACTCTAGCTTCTTTGCCATATGAAGCTAGAGTCAAGCCAAACACGTTTGCTAGGCTTTGGATCCGAACCAGAGTGCTTCAAAAAATGCACTAGCGCGGTGAAGCGGGATTCAAGTAGCTTCAGTTGCTCCACTCTAGGAAAGTCTGAAAAAATACCCACAAATGACACTGGACTACCCTCATCCACATCCCCTCAAAGCTGAAGCCAATTTCTAGAGCCTTAGCTTAACCAAACACTTTTAACATACTCTAGATCACATATCGATCCAGAACTCTGATATAAATTTTAAGATTTGGTGCTCAACCAAACATATGTGATCATGTTATGGAATTTAGGAAGTATATTAGGGTAGTATCAATCCATAGTTTCATAGGTGATGTCTTATTTTGTCATATCAACAAGATACCATATCTAGAAATTATGTTCTCAACTCTAATTTCTTAGTATGCATCTACAATAAATTTTTATACTACTCTTTTTTCTCTCTCCTCCTCCCATCCAATAATTTCCATCCATGTCTTGATATGGATATGGTAAAGACATAGTGTCTTGCTTAAAACATAATTTCTTCAATTTTTATTCTCTTTCATTTTAACTCCATTGTCACATTATATTATTTACTACATCACAGGTTAATAAATAATTAAGACACTGTTCTATGCGGAGGATTGTGAATGAGCTTACTATCTCGTCTCATGCACCGCTACCAAGAGTAACTCCACCTCCGGCCCAACCCACGACGGCAGTGGCAGCGGCCTACCGCCGGCCCATAGGGATGTCGCTCCGCAGACCGAGGTTCCTCTAGACGGGGAGTCCGAGCGCGTGCGCGCCCCTCCTGGTCCCATTTGTGGGGGCGATTCGGAGTTCGCAGCGCGGACGGTGTCTCTTCACCAGGCTTACCTGGGCTTGAGGAGTACCGACTTGGTGTCAGAGGTCGGCCGGTCGGCCGGTCAGACGAGGCTGACCTGAACTTTGCCATCGAGAGTGCGGCGAGCCAGGTATGCATTCTCGAGTGTTTTCGAGCATGCCCCTCTCCTTCTTTCTTCATCTAACCCTCCTGCTCGTTCTCGTGGACAGCTCATTGTCTTGGAATCAGTTTCGGCCCCGAGCCTAACCGAAGTGTCTTATGCCCATCTACGTACTGCTCTTCGGCCCACGGGGCCGTAGGCCAGGACATTCGCAACGATCGTCGGCCTTCCCGGAGTACCGCTGGGATTATCTCCCCCAACACTCATCCACATCCCCTCAAAGCTAAAGCCAATTTCTAAATCCTTAGCTTAACCAAAAACTTTTAACATACTCCAGATCACATATGGATCCAGAACTCTTATCTAAATTTTAATATTTGGTGCTCAACCAAACAGATGTGATTATGTTATGTAATTTAGGAAGTATATTAGGGCAGTATCAACCCATAGTTTCTTAGGTGATATCTTATTTTACCATGTCAGTAAGATACTATATCTAGCAACTATGTTCTCAACCCTAATTTCTTAGTATGTATCTACAATAAATTGTTATACTACTTTTTTCGCCCCGCCTCTCATCAATCATTTTCATACATGTCTTGGATATGATAAAGACATAGTGTCTTGTTTAAGACATAATTTCCTCAAGTTTTATTTTCTTTCTTTTTAACACCATTATCACATTATATTATTTATTACATCATAAACTAATAAATAACTAATACACTATCATAAACTAATAAATAACTAATACACTATTCTACGTGGAGGATTGTGAAAGAGTTTACTACCTCGTCTCGTGCACCGCTACCAAGAGCAACTCCACCTCCGGCCCAACCCACGACGGCAGTGGCGACGGCCTACCGCCGGCCCGGCCTGCGAGCGGTCTGCCCTGACCACCAATCTGTCTCGGTCTCTCTCGCTGTCTGCGTTCTCTCTCCCCGTCGTCTCTCTCTTTCTTTGCTCTTGTCTTTAAAGCCTCGACTCCGCCCAGGCGTCCACGGCCCACCTCCTCCTCCGTCTCCGCCTCCACCCCGTGAACCACCACCGCCACCGCGACCCGAGCCGAGGTCGACGTCGTCGTCACTCACCTCTCCGGTCTTTGGAGGCGGCGCTGCTCTGTTCGGTGCGCTCCTGTTGGCTGTTGCTTCGGTTGGTCTCCTCGGGGAGGGCGGCGCGCGCGGCCAGATTCTGTCTCTGTTCTCCACGGGCGTCCGTTTCTGCCGGGAGGGAATCGGGCGGGGGGCACCGCACCGAGCTGGGAGGCTTCGCGTGGAGGGTGGCGGCGGCTCGCGTGCATGGAGGCTAAGGTTTGTTGGCTCGCTCTGCTCCTTCCTCCCATCTTGCATTTGCTCTCGCCTGCTTGCTCTCCCGCTGCTCGCCGTCGTCCGTCTCGCGGTGGGCGCGTTCTTGGTTCGGCCATGGTGGTTCCTTCCGTGATCACGCCTTCCCGAAGACTTTTTTTAGGTCTGCGTTTCGTGTGTGCGTGCCCGCGCGCGTCCTTGGAGCTGGCTCCGGCCATGGATTCGGCTCCCGCGCCTCCATGGTGCGTCGTGTCATCGCCGCGCGTGGCTCGCCCGGTGTCTGGTGCTCGACGGGATGCGCCGCCGCGAGGCGGGATTGGGTGGGTGGGTCGAGGTGGTGGTGCCTCACCGTCCCGAGCTGAGATTCGCAAAATGCAATTGTTGACCACGTGTCTAGGGAAATTAGTCAATTTTTTTGCTCGTCTCGGATTGTATGCAGTATGCCTCATGCTGATGAAGGGGCGACGCTACGAGCAATCTTGATAGGTTCTGGTCATGGTGCACTCTTTGATTCCTATAAGCAATTGGTATTGGTATAGAGTAATTCATTCTGTTGTGACTGGTAGTTTTCTCTTATTTTCTGAAGCATTTTTGCTTCCGGGTTATGTCCAACGAATGGCTATTCCTTGGCCTTGTTGTTGTACATGATAGACATTGCGTTAGTTTGCTACCTGTAAGTAAACTGCCTGCATTCGACACAATATGCGTGTGAACTTCGTAAGCGTGGGACTTGGAAAGTAATTCTGATGATCCTTGCTACCTGGCGTTTTGAATGCATTGTGAGTGCTTGCATAGCTAGGAAGTCTTGTTACATTGTGACAGTAACAAACTTTTTGCAAATGAGTTGGTGTTGTGGGCAAATTTAATCTCTTTTCTAAATCACTTTATTTCCTCGATATTAATACATGAGATAGGTTGATGAATCTGGGTTGCTTCAGTATATTTCAGATGATACAAGGAATATGTAAGTATATAAGAGTTCTAGGAGACGAGACTCAGGCTTAAAAAGGAAGAATTTTTACTAGTTAAACTACTTGTAATTAGCTGTTTTTCTTTCACCAATGTCTTTCAAGAGCTATGCTGATGATGCACCCTTCTGATTGGTACTTCCAAAATACATGGACAACTTAATTATTTGTTGCTGATGTTGAATTGATGGTGCACATGTTTTGTATCAATGTGAAATTGTTTTACAAATACTTTGTTATAATTTTAATAGCTGGAGTCACTTGAGCCTGAAGACAGCGGTGGACACCGATCAGATGATGTAGATGATGACCCATCACCATGCATACTCATTGGAAAAGCGCACCAGGCAGAGATCCCCAATCTAGCCACAGAGGACGAGCGTCGTCAGTACATGAGCAACTCACTTGATAGCTGCATGGAACTTGGTTATGATCGCCCTATACCAATTATGTGGGCTCCAGGAAGTGGATTCAATAAGAAGGAAGAGGAGTTACAAATGCATCACTCTTCAGAAACTGAAGCTAGAGCCAGTAGCAGAGATGGAGAAAGCCAAATGATCTCGACTCGCCCAACTACTATTAACACAAGTGAACTCTGTTCAACATATCAGGACCCGCATCCAGAGCTACCAGTTGATCTGATAGAATCTAACAGTCATCAAGCACATGGCAACAAACTAGCTCTATGTTCCACTCGAGGTCTAAACTTCACTGATAAGGCAGTGACAGAGCAAGGGGAAATAGAACAACTTACTCCTGTGCCTAATTCATCCACTTCCTTTTGGAGTGATCAGGATGCAGGATTGTTTCTCCTCGGTCTCTACATTTTTGGCAAAAAACTGTGTCTGTTGAGCAAGTTTGTAGGTAATAAAACTGTTGGAGATGTTCTTTCCTACTATTACGGAAAGTTCTACAAAACAGGAGCGTATATAAGATGGTCAAACTGCAGAAAAGCAAGCATCAGGAGATGCATTCTTGGAGAACACATTTTTGTAGGTTGGCGAAGGCAGGAGCTTATATCTCGCCTGAAGTCAAAAATCGTTGAAGAAGCTCATGATTTGTTGGAAAATGTATGTTTAATTATCACATATTTTGGTCACTTCTTCCATTTCACTGTAGCACTGAATAATTAGATACTGAGATGGCTCATGAAATTATCCTCACTATCAAATGATGTTCTGTTAGTCTGAAGGTTGGTTCCATCACAGATAGTATTTCTCGTTCCATGTTATCATACATGCTGCTATGTTTATTATATCGAGCATTTACATGATTCAAAGTAGCAGTTTCAAGCTGACTTTCTCTGTTTATATTCCTTCAATGTTCTTTCAACAGAATTAATATCTCAATTATTTTTGTAATTATAATTCTCACCTCATCGTATGCCATGTAAATAGAATGACCAAAGTTGTCTTGACTTAATCATATAGAGGGCTGCCCAATGTGTTGTGACTTGCCATTAATCAGAACACATTTAACCACTTTAGTGTGTCTATTATTATAGTATTTTTTTATATGGATGGCACACCTGAAAAGTGAAGAAATTGCCCATTGAAGGGGCACAGTGAACTCCATTTAGCTATGATGATTTTCTGTGCATTGATCTACCTTTTGTAAACAATATTTGTTTTGTTTTATTTAAGCTAGTGCTCGCCAAGGATGAATACGCAAGGAGTCAAATTAGTGATGGTCCAAGGAATTTTGCCTGGTTTATTTTCACATAACTAATTAATTTCAAGCACCAAATATTCTTGACATAACTTATGGATATCAACTAATGTGTTGTCAAATTAACATATAATGTGTATCATTCGGTGTGGTAACAGTTGTCAAATTAACATATTATTTGCATGTCACAGATTTTCAAATCTTTCAGTGATGACCAAACATCATTAGTGGATTTTGTCTTTGATCTGAAATCCTCTGTTGGAATAGAAGCTTTTGTCGAGGCAGTTGGTATTGGTAAAGGGAAGCACGATTTGACTGGATTTGTTTCGGACCAATCTAAACCAAACCAAGTTCTTTCTGTTCAACCTGACATGCCTGCAGGCAAAGATTTGTCCTCGCTTGCTTTAGAGGATATAATCAAGTTCTTAACAGGTGATTTCAGAATAAGCAAAACAAGATCAAATGATCTTTTTTGGGAAGCTGTCTGGCCCCGTTTGCTTGCAAGAGGGTGGCACTCAGAGCAGCCAAATGATGTCAGCACAATGAAGAATTGCCTTGTATTTGTTGTGCCTGGTATTCAAAGTTTTTCAAGAAGTAATCTCACAAAAGGCACTCATTATTTTGATTCTGTCAGTGATGTCCTTAAGAAAGTGGCAGCTGACCCCATTCTTCTTGAGATAGAGGTTGATGCAATGGGTAATGGTGTTACTGCTGAGAAAAATGGATGCGACACAGACATGAAACTGAACCAAGATGCTTCTTTGGATGGCTATCACGAGCTTCCAAAGTTTACGATAATTGATACAAGCCTTGTCCCAGGGGAAGAGCCCTCGCAAGTGAGGGAGTTGAGGAACCTACCTGCTGATGCAAATATTAGTTTTGGCCCTTTGCATCATTCACATAAGATGGTGAGTGTCAGTTCCTCAAACGAGCAAGACACAAATGACAGATCTTCAAATTACAATGAAGGTTGTGCACAGCTTACAGCTGATGTGAATGGCATTGGAGTGGTTTCAGCCTACAATGCAGGCAATGAAAATCAAGTGGTTTCTCTTCAAAACATGGCAACTGCATCATGCTCAGTTTTTCCAGTTAATGGTCATTCTTCTAATGGCAATGGTGATACAGTTGGTTCGACAAGCTTCTTTGCCCAGAAAATAAAAAGTGAAAAGTGTAAGTACTTATCCCCAGTGTCAAAGCGCAGAAGGCTAACTAGATGTAGCAATGACCAGACCAGCCGACGCAGTGTTTCATTCTCAAAAGGTGTCAGTGTAGAAAAAAAGAAAATCAAGCTACCATTGGCTTCATCAAAACCAACCGTTGTTGATGTTGGTGGTACTTTTCAACCCAAATCACTTGTGAGTTGTTCCTCCAAAGAGAAGCCACGTGAACAGATAATAGATGCATCAAACTCTCATACCAATGACAGGTCAAACATGAAGATGGATGGAGCAAAGCCAAAGGTGAAGCCATCTGAGCGTAAGGTAGATGAACTTGTTGCTATTCAGTCAAAGATCACCACTGAGGATACAAAACCTGCCAAAGAAGCAGCTCAGTTCAGTGATTTGGCTAATCAGGTTAAACTGGAGACACAACATGATGGTAAGACGACCACAATTGCACACATCCCTTCATCAGACAATCATGGTAACATCAAGAATAATGAAACAGCCTCTGGTTCAAACACCAAGATGGTTCCTGATGCTTCAGAGGCAACAAGAAGTGTACCTGTTAGCCCTCAGCCTGTTCTTCAGGCTTCTCAGGAGATCAATCCTCGGAGGCAAGGAACCAGAGTCAGGCTTCCCACAGCAAGAGCTCTAGAAGCAGTCGCTTTCGGGCTTCTCGAAGGCGGGAAGCGTAAGGCTGACCCCAGAATCCCTGGCACAAGCAGGCCTCGTCAGCGAGCTCGCAAGTCTACCAGGGAGACAACTTCTGTCTCCATCAGCAGTGACACTGAGAAGTCGAGCATGGACTCTGAAGCTCAGCAATGAGCTATGGCAAACGACGATTCCATTTCTCCATTTCAAAGTCTTGAGTGATCAGCAGTTCAGCACCAAGGGGAAGAATAAGAAGAGCATCAAGTGACAGCAAGTGTGCCGCGCTGGAGGCGACGGCTTTGCAGATGGATGCAATGGTGAGTTCGTTGGTGGCCTAGTTTAGAGAGTTTCGGAGTCGTGTTGCATGTCAAAGGCTCGCTTTTTGCGAAAGCGGCAGCTTGTACCCAAGGGGAAAAAAGAGAGTGGCACACATTCATTCTGTGATTAACAGGTTTAATGTTTTTTTTTCGATGTACTGATGATAGTAGGACCAGCAAGTGACTGGCTCCGTTTTACCATGCAATGTCGTGCAACAGTTATCGACTTACTCCTCTCATTGTCTATGCATGTACCTTGTAGATTTATTCGTTTCCTCCTCCTGTGTTAGCTATAGCTATATACTTGAATGGTATCTATTGTACTACTGCAGGTAGGTTAGTTACTTGAAGCAGTTCATGGGCTGAAATTTTATAGGATTTTCATATGAATTACACTGTGCCTCTTTTTTTTCAATGCGCAAATTTTATATGATTTTTCATAGAAATTAGCTTATTTCCTTGACCAGATTACTCCAATGATCTGTCGGTCGAGATGGAGTTGTAGGATGGTTGGCTGTCAGGCTAAGTATGGGACACCCAGTAGTTGTTGACATAGGAATCATACAAAATTTTCATACCAATTAGCTCATTTCCTCAAAAAGTTCTACAAAATTCCTCAATTAATCTATCGGTCGAGATAGAGATGGCTGGATAGTTGTCTATCAACCTAAGCTGTATAATCATCAGGTAGTTGTCGACGCGAGCATAAGAATTTTATAAGATTTTCATATGAATTAGCTCATTTCTTAAAAAAACTATAAAATTCCTATGTAATCTGCCGATCAAGACGAACATCACAGGATGGTTGGCCGTTAGGCTGAGCTTTGTCCGTGTCTGTGCGTGGGACATCCGGTAGTTGCCGATGTGAACAGACCACCACCCGGATTACTAGTAGACTCGGTACGCGGATAGGACCATTCACATGACGAGTTGTAACCAAAAGTATTAGTTTACAATGAAAGTTTGTCACGCACGGACACAGCCAACCGTACTCTTTCCGGTAGCCGTGCCTGAGCACCGCTGCTCTCTACATTATTCACATGGATGATGGATATACATATACTCATCGGTATCTCTGAAGTCTGAACAGGTCATGATTACTCTGCACGCAGCTTGTTCTAGTCTATTGCCTCAGCAAATGAAGTTGATTTATGAATGTTTGAAAAACTAGCAAAAAAGTCAGCCTAGCCGACCATGACAGAGATGGGCGTGACCGCTGGATGCTACAGCGCTCCTGCCTGTAGATTGTTCGCTCCATTTTTGCCTGCTGGCAGATGAAGTTGCTTGATTTGTTGGCCCAATCTTAGCTGTACGCTTACTTGGCTTATGCTGGAATCAGCCTTCAGTATTTCCTCTTCAGCTTGCTTTGCAATGCCCATTGCATCCCTTCAGGTCGAGTCATCGGAGAAAAGTCACAGGATTAGAACTTAGAAGCAATCAAGCAAACAGGCTGAAGCTTTGGGATGGGATGGTAAGGGTTACTTTACCTGATCATAATTTCTGGAGACATTGAAACTTGGACCTGAAGCAACACTCGTCCTTGCCAGTAATGTAGCATCAGGTGTTCAAGGGACATTTTCTGCACCGAACCATACATAGTTTCAGTAACAAGGAAGTTGCTTGTGCTGTAATGAATTCCGAAAATGAATTACCTTTGAAAAATGGGAGGAAATTATATGGGACACAATGGCTTCTGCACTTTGTTGTCGCGGGATAGCATCTGAGTTTCTTCTCTCTATATTCTCCCAAATCCCTTTTTGGTCCTCATTGGAACCCACTGAATATGAGGGATCTGCAATTCATGAACTTTAGAAATGCTCCTGTTGTGGGTTTGACATGGTTGTGTGACCATGAGACAAATTCTAGAATTGCAAGCTTGCAACCTTACTCTTGTGTGTCTAATAAGCTTTACATTATAGCGGTGGCATAACTCATAAGTAAAACAAGTATGTATAATAGTAGCAACACCATAAGCTATAGATTGGACTAAAATACAGATGATGCACAAATCAAGCTAGCTACCCACCATTTTGCATGTTTCACTAAAATGCATTCCAGTATGTACGTATAATTTTGCAGCAATTCAAAAAAGCTAGATGATGCTGATTATGGGCATGCAAAAAACATAATTATGCACAGTGGCCCTTTGGTTAGTCAGTTCCACATGATCAGAGCAGTATAGAGATCGTTCTGATTAAAAGGTTGCATATTACCTATGTGTATGAAAACCTCAGCAACGTGACTATGCAACTTTTGTATTTGATGGCGGACAGTCTCCCCAATATCATGTGCTGCACTGACACTCAAGAAAGGATATACCTACAGTACAATAAATATCATAACCAATTTCTCTTATTGTGCACCCAAGAGCCCACTACAAAAATGTTAGGACTCTCATATTGAAATAGAAAATTAATCTAGCAGCAATAAAATAAATATAATGTCATGTACCTCAATGTGTACATCAAGATATAAGGATGTCCCAGCTTTCCTTCCTCTCAACCGATGGCATCCCTAGCATTATTTCAAGATTTCCACTGTTTCCAACTTATTGGTTTAAAATTTTGAAAAAACCTAATGGCACAGAAGAAATCTATCTAAAGGGTGTAGATAATATTTTACCTTTACACCATCAACCTGCAAAATTGTTTCCTTGATTGGTTGTAGAAGCGAAGGATCCACAGCTGCATCAACTAGTTCCAGTACACTGCATCAGTGAAATCATCACCATTAAGCAGCAACATAAAAGCTAAAATTAACTTATATGCCACCACAAGTGCATGAAATGTTGGATCTGCTACAAAATTTGTATACTTTTGTATTTACGACATGAATATTACTTTCAACGATCAATTGAAGAAAAAGACCATAACTTCCCTGTTCTATGCCACTTCCATTGTCGAAAATACTGTCCAGATGTCCGATTGAGATATGTGGTTTTAGATAATAAATGGAAGTGGCACAGAGAATTAGTGGCCATTTGTTTTGGACTTTTTTGTGGCAAATACATTATACAACAGTAAACATAACCAACTTTCAGCAAACTAGGAGTGGAAAAAGATATTTGCCTTCAGTCCTGAACTAAAAAATGTGTATTCATGTGTACTTTGTTCAAATTTGAAACTTATGTGGTTTTTCATTATGCAACTGGGTTAAGTTCACAAGAAACTGAAGAAAGCAGCAATTCTAATAGTACAAAACAAAATGAGCGCATGAAATTAAGTCATACATTTTTGCCTAGGGATGCAAGTGTTTACCACTAGCCTGCATAAACTATTGTACCAGTTCATTTTTCATCTACTAGTACAAAATAGATGCATAAAATCATAAATATAAGTATAATTATGATTAAGTGGGCCATAAAATCTGCTAACCTGCCTCACTTGCATCCTTACTTTACCCCTCTACAGTACTTCATAAAATTACGCTTAACCATGAACTTCTAGAGGTGCAGCCTATAGAGCACCAAACAAGGAATAACTGAATGTAAAACCACTAGATTTACTTTCATTCTTGAATACAGCTTCAGAAAAATATCTGAAACAGTCTGGATTAACAAGACAAGAAAAACTACTAACTAGCAAGGAATTATTCCTTGAGTAGAGAACACTCCTCGATTACAGATTGACCACAATAGCATTGAACTTCACTACAACCAGGTTCAATAAAAATGCTGCCTGGCAACAAAAATAGTTACCTCTCATATCCAGTTTGAACACCAGCTTTAAGAATCATGCCTGAGACAACAAGTCCAGCTAGTGGATCAAGATAAGGAACACCAAGAATGGAGCCACCTGTAAAAAATTCATATTTCACCATTGATATCACTAATTTCTGTAACAACTTCAAGGTGAAATTTGTATACCAAGGGATTGCTTTCCATAACTATAAGATATGCGGCACTCATCTCAACTGCACTAAGAACTCCGATTCAAATATACAGACAACTATTTCCAAAGCTCACAATATCCCATTATACAAAGAGAGTAATCAATGTTATTTCGTAATCAGGCTTCATAAGCAATGAGCCTCCCATTCCGATTCTAAAACATGATGCGGACTTGCCTTCTATAGAAATGGAAGTCCAGGCCTTCATTTAAGGTCTTACCTACCCCTATTAGGGCAACAACAGATGAAATAGCATCTGCACGATGGTGCCATGCATTAGCTTTCATGAGCCCACTCCCTTCCTTTTCCCCAGCTCTTTTTGTGATCCAATAGAGCCTGTATTTTCAGACTGAAACTTAAGTTTGCACTTTTCAACCATCTTATGAGATTTATCACATTATAAATAAGTAAATAACTGGGAAAATAATAAACAAAATAAATCACTAAAATAAAATAGTTTCAAGGAAATGCTGCTACATGCTATGGATATAAATGGATAAAAATAAAACCATTAACAAAACAAAAAAACAGAGTATCAGGTGTTTGCAGACAGGTATATATGAGCAAAGTTGAGGGTGCATATTTTTCTATCAACAAAGTTACAAAACAACACTTCTGTCATAAAATAACAAGCAATATGTTACAGGAGATCATAAATTATAAAAAATAAGACCCTAAGAAACTGTCCTTAATGTAATCATGGTACTTCATGGCTGAAAACTGCAAGCAATCATCACATAAGATTGTGAAATCTGATACAACAAAAAGAAACGAAACAATTTTTTTCAATAACATATGCATGGTAGGCAAGGCTCTCCCATACCCTTCTTTGACAGATATTGCAAAAGTTGTCACACTCAATGCAAGGACTGGATGTTCCAAATCTATTCCATGATGATGCCCACTGCTACCATGATTGTGATGGGAATGTGATATGCTGCCAATAATATCTGGAGCAGAAGACATAACTCCCTGAAACAAACACTTTAACTCATGAAGTCTATGTGTAATAATGTATTACCGGAGTATAGGTCATCATGAACCAACCACCAGTTAATAAAACCAAAACTGTAAAAAATCAAGAATGATATCACTCAAAAACATAAATGTTAGTATTCTTGGCATTGAGAAGTAATAGACCTGAAGAACATCGAAAGCATGCCAGGCAATCCCACCTGCGGTAATCAATAGCATGCTTGAAATTCCAAGAGCTCCTAAACTCTCAAACTTTCCATGACCTGGAAGGGAAGCAAAATGAGAGATGGAACCTTCAATAACGCTATTTTTGTCACAAGCAAAGAAGACAATAAATCAAATAGACATGGAGATTGGAGACTTTATTATAACACAAAGAAATTCAGAAGACTAGAAAACATGAGAATCAGTAAGACAACGATCTTTGCAATGTTTGTAGCATATGTCATGCACGCATGAACATGTGTGTAGCTACAACAACGTACATGCACAAGCAGCAATAAGTTCCATACTGTAAACAACCAACAGATTGCATCTCTTTTCATCCTTTATTTGTAAATTCAAGAAGTAGATGCTACTCAGATAATGATATTATCATTATTCCTGACATTTCTAAACGGGGTTTAACACATAAAACATGAATCCAGTGAACAGCCTATGTCCTAGAGGAGGTAGGTGGGTTTCATCTATTACATGGAGAAGGCAAGTAAACTGACTATGTCAACAAAGGAAGTGGGAATGGGAGATTATTGTCTTGTCAGTTAGTATCTCAGGCAAATTGCAAGACTCCCATCAATTCGCAGAATGATGCTTCCTTAAAAAATGCATGACATTTACCTAAGAACCACTGAATCAGTCCTTAGATAGCCAATAAGGCAATAACCACATCTGCATATAAACGAGGAGTCACAGAGTAGAGACACTGACCATACGGATGCTCCTTGTCTCTGGGAGACTTGGCCGCCTTGTAAGATAGCAGAGCCACCCCGCTCAGCACCTACACAGCTCAAAACCCCCCACGATTAGCATAAATCTGAGCAAAACGGAGCACATTTTGTGTTTCAGATACACACAATGTCAGAGAGTGAGTGGGCGGCGTCGGCGGCGATCGCGGTGCTGCCAGAGAGGTAACCGGTGAAGGCCTTCCCGACGGTGAGGACGACGTCGGCCGCGAGTCCCAGCCGGAAGATCCTCTCCGACGCCTCGCCCCCCTCCTCCTCGCCGTGGTGGTGGGCGTGGGAGTGGTCCACGTGGCCACGGGCGGGGACGAGCCAGTGGCCCCCGATCGGCTCCCACGGCGAGGCGAGAGGGGCGAGCACGCGGCGGGCGTAGGCGGGACCTTGCCCCCGCTGGGAGGCCGCGGCGGCGGCGCGGGCCGCGCCGCCGGCGAGGTGGGCGAAGCGGAAGCCCATTTGGGTGGAGAAGGGGAAAGCCTGGTTTGCTCTGGCTCTCGGCGTGCGAGTGACACTTTACCCGAGACGAGGCCCGACATTCAGATGCCTCCGGCCTCCCTGTTCCAGCTTTTGTGTAACCAACTTTAATATTTATATTAGATATATATTTTATATAATAAAGTAGATTAAATCAAATTTTTAAGTACAAAAACGTGACTCAATTAAATATCTTAGTTCACCGACAACTATATATATATAATTTTTAAAACTAAATTTCATCATATTTAAGAAATACGCCTAAACAAAAAATGTGGTTCGATAACAACAATTTACACACATCGCTTAACCGGTTTTCTTAACCAATTTTCAGTTAAGAGGTGATTGAAGAGAATTATAGTATAAATCTCTTCCAACTCTTCAATCTCCCTTCTTAAAGGAATTAACCGAACATGCCCTAATAGTACTAATAACTAAAACAAACTAGTTGATTGCCACTTGGACATTTCTAACTTGTAACAATTATTTTTTTTGTAAAAAAAATCCATGCAAGCTCTGCAACGAATTCAACTTAGTAGCATTAGAAAGGTTTCTTAACAGATTTGAAATGTCTCCACATTTATTTTGTTTACATGAGCTCACCATTAGTCCTAAGGTAACCCAATATACATGTGAGGTCTAGGCTATCTGACAACAATTAGAATGTGCCATTGTGTTCCTTTCATAATGACACCATGTAATACATGTACAGTCGCTATATCTAACTTTAAATTAACTATCCATCTCGAATGTCGCAATAATAATTTTCTCCAAAGCTTGCACAATCTCAGCTGCACGATACCTTGCGTTCTTTGGTGACTTTAGCCAAGTTCTCTGAGACCACCCGAGTTAGATTCTGATACTTGAATTTAAGGTCTAGATTAAACCTGAGAAGAAGCAAACGAAGCTGATTACAAGTTGTATGGGTAAACAGTGGAGTTGTAAGTGATGTTATGATTAAAAATGTAATAATAATCCAATGGCAGTGCTCAAGATACTGGCAGACAATGCATAAGAAATAAATGCATGAACATGTGGAACTTGCTATAATGCTGAGATAGTCCACATACTTGGGATCGAGGGTTATTCTCTGAATTTCTCTGACAGCAGAACTTGCTGCATATAAAGAGATCTTTCCAATCTGTAAAGGGACAACTTTTTTCAGGCCCTCCCAAATGATAAGGAAACTAAACATATGAAACAACGGATAATCAGATCAGTTGTGAAGTACCTCGAGCATCTTAAGTTTTGCACCATGATCATTTGGCAGGCAGCGAATCTCTTGGGCCATTCGGGCTGACTCACCCAAACTCTCCGGTAACAAAAAGTCAAGAGCCAATTGAACTGTAGACTGAAACATTTAAAAAATAATAATCAAGAAGACTAGTAAACTCTCCAATGACCCAAAATAAATCAAGCCAGCAATTATTGTGCATTTATGCCCTATTCCTAAGAAGGGAGAATTGCTCGTTTGCCACAAAGTTTGTTGCCATGTTCTCGAATGCCACAAAGTTGATGTCGTTTGTAATTTTGTCACAAAGTTTGCTGATTTATTTACTCTTTTGCCATTTTCTCATTTATACTTCTTTTTTCTTTTTCTTTTCTATTATACAAAATTGAATCGTTGCCGCTGCCATGGTGCGGCGGTATGACTTGGCTCCCGACGGCATAGCGGTGCAGTAGCTTGGCAACAATCTTTGCGCGTGACAGTGACATAATTTTTTGCGGAACAATTCAGTTTTATAAAATAGAAAAGGAAAACGAAAAATAAGTATAAATAACAAAATGATAAAACAGTAAATAAATCAACAAACTTTGTGGCAAAAATGCAAACCGTATCAAATTTGTGGCATTCGAGAACATGGCAACAAACTTCGTGGCAAATGAGCAATTCTCCCTTATATGAAAGCCCTGCATTTTGATTTGTTTTCTATAGCTCATTTCCCCATTTTTTAATCACCAGAGGTTGTTTACCCAAATAGACATTCATAGAAGAAAGATTTGACCATACAGAGAAGGGAAGTACAAGCACATAATCATTGTTCACAATACTATGGTAAGAAATCTGATGGACCAAAAAAATTATCGTTTTATCCTAAACCTTGACATATTTTAGGTTGCATATTATAAATGATCGCTTCTAAAGCAAACAAAAGTATCAGACTAAAAAAGGGTAAATAGGAGGAACGGAAGCATCACCTGGAGATTTTTCACTTGGAATGGGCAGCCAGCTGGAATAAAAACAGCCTCACCGATACGTTGTTGGAATGTCCAGGGTTCAATTCCTGTAACATAACATCCAAATTGAGGTGCTCACAAAGCAACTTACAACCCTTTGTACAAGATCTAGCCAAATTTCAGTAGTCTCCTAATAAATATTACTAGCATTCATTATGCTTCACTATGTGCATGTAGCATGGAGATCAAATAGTAGATCCTAGCAAGCAGATTGCAGGCACTTGGTTGCCCTTGAGCAAAGAATCAATGAAGTCTCCTATTGATTCACCAGGAATTTGGACAACTATCATTTGTTTGCTTTGGTATTGTAACAAAGAATATAGATGCCAAATCTGAGAAGTTTGTGAAGTAGCTACATAAAATGAGTTGCTATGACACATCAATAATGACAAGTCTACAACTAAAACACTGGACCAATCTAGAAAACAACATCCTTATTTTACATTGTGCTTACCATATAGATCTTTCAGTATACTTTTATGATACTTGTTGAGATATACAGCTTGATCATAAATAGGATTCTTAACCTGCAACAAAAGACAGAATCATGAAACAGCTTTCACAAAGATATATCAACAAAATCTGGCATAGAGAATTGTGATGATATTACAGAGAGAGCTGCTTGAGTACTAGCTGTCAGTTCTTCCCAGTTAGCAGCTAAATATTCATTCAGCTTTGGAAGATCCTGCCTGGAGAACACATCCCAAACAGCACCAGAGTGACCAGACTTAGAACTTTCTGAACCATTAACTTTTGGTTCCTCTGAAAGTGATGAACAAGATAACTCAACAGAAGAACCTTTGGAACCATTGTAAAGTTTGGCATCTAAAGATTTATCTTGTAATCGCAAGACAGTAGTATGCACTCTTTCATAGGACTTTGAAACTATATGATCAGCAGGTGATTGTTCCCCCATAACCACATTCAAATTTTGAACAGGTGCATAAGCATTTACATGCACTGTCATGCCATTGGCAATCCTTTCAGATCGCTCAGGTTGTACCTTCATTGGACATTCGTTGTGCACTTCGGTTGTATGCATTAGCATATGTACCTACAGGAGGAATAAATAGCATATGTATCAGATGACCTTTTCCCACTGAGTTGCCAGGGAACAGGTGTTTTTCTTCAAAACATTCAAGTACAGTATAGGCACTAGTGAAACACAACTTGACATATAACATAACATTCCCTGGAAAAAAAACAAATGCACACTTTGCAACTAAATCACAAGAAATTCAAATTAAAGTATCAAAAAGTCTGACTTACCACATCACCCATGTTAATCATTAGGTTTGTCACTGAATCACCTTTACCAGCTTCTTGATGTCTTCCATATGCAATTAACAGCTTCAAGCCAACTTCAGGCTGTAAGGTGTCTAGGGGTAACTTAGCAGAAAGATTTAGGAGACCCCATCTAGAATGAATAAAATCAACTAGTGGAAAATTGACAATAAATTCTGGTCTCTGGCACAGCAGAAATTCCTCCAATACACTGGGCTGGGGCCACTCTTTCAATTTCAGCATGATTAATTGCCCATCTTCCCCCCTGTGACCATCTGAATAGCCTTTGATGAACTGTTTCAGCTCAACATCCACCTGAAAAGAAACAGAACAGTGGATATATATTATATATATGTTAAGGGATGGCCATAGTACTAACCACTTGGTAGCTACAGAAATGCTATTCAATCCACTTCTACATGCTCATATATGCAGGATGAGTAATATGGATAGTCAAAAAGGTGTTTGTACAAGCACAAGTGCTATGATTATGAATTCATACTCAAACGGACCAGCAGTAGCAACAAAAATTAATAGCATGCCAACAGACCAGAATAACAATAAAATTAATTGCACTTTTGTTCAGAAAGACAAACTAGCAACCAACACCCTTCTAACCTCTGTTTGATTTGAAAAATCAACGGCTTTAACTATGACATCTTCATCCACTTTTTCGTCCATGATTTCCTGGATTCCTCGCCAAATATTTAGTGGGTCCCAGCTTGATGACAGCGAAGGCTCAAATGCATTCCTGATAACTATAGGCTCCCCTTTTAT
This sequence comes from Zizania palustris, assembly GCA_019279435.1. NCBI lineage: Eukaryota > Viridiplantae > Streptophyta > Magnoliopsida > Poales > Poaceae > Zizania > Zizania palustris. Next base: position 56,205,605 of record JAAALK010000286.1, read on the forward strand.
CCAGTGTTTACGAAAATGAATAATACCATCATATTTCAAGTCCACCAACTGAGGAGAGAATAAACAGTTCCGATTGATACCATCACTATGTGAACATGTTGACAGACCAAAGTTACGGTGACCAGATAATTCTAATGTTCTACTGCCATTGCAAGATGAACATCCACTCTCCAAATCATGTACTTTGCAACCATTGACCATTTCTTCAGAATTTTTTACAAGCTTACTAATCCAGTTTATCTTGAATATTCGCCTCAACACTAACTTTGAGGAGCCACAACCACCAGCCTCACGAGGCCCACAAGTGATGCTTCCATCATTATTGACTCTCCATGTAGGGAATAAAGATCTAATGTCAATATTTTTTGCATTCAATGGTTGCAGGAATGACTTATCATTTGCGCCTTCTGCAAAAGGCTCCAGTCTTGCTCTTTTACTTGAAGTACCTTTATTTCTATCAACCACACGGTCTTCAGTATATTCTCCTCTTGCAACATTGGTCCGAGATCGCCTTATATCTCGACAACAATCAAGGCATAAGTCATACAGACACTTTGGGCAGTGCCGATGATAATCAAACACTGCCACTTTGCAAAAGTCACTGCAAGCATAATTTTTTAGGTATCACTACAAGCTAACTATTAGTCTATTACATCATAGTCTTCATAGGAATAAGAACATTCTCGTGATAAATAAGCAACAGACAGTACCAGCACATTTGCTCATCAGAACTTATCTTCGCCCTGAGGATATCTGTCCTGAGTCCTATAACAAAAAATATGTTACATTAGTGGTCAGAATATGAGAATATTCAGTTGAGAATGACACACAAGAAGGTAAGAGGGAAACTGGGGTACCATAAGCTTTTGTATCAACACCAATTTCGAAACATTGATCAGAATATATCTGCTTTAATACTGGAAGGACATATGCCAAAATACTGTGAAGATATCTCAACTTATCTACAACAGATATCTCTTGCACCCTTGCCTTGAGAGTTAAGAGGGTAAATGATAAGCTTAGGAAAATTCAGTCAACATAAAAGTCAAATATATGGCAACAGAGAACTATCAGGGTCTCAATAGAAGTTAAATACCTTTATTACATTATCTCCTTGTAAGCAAACTTTGCAGTTACAAATGCCACGACATGCCGGACAAACCTTTCGAACATCATCCATTGGGATGTCAGAGTACCTACATTATATACTACATTAGAATAATGTAGATCAACAAAATGCATGTATTGGTCAAAAAGTATCTAGATGATGACTACTTGTATATAAGTTTATAACACTTGGCCAATAAGTACAAAGATGTGCCGGTTAATATTCCATAGAGCCTCCTAGTTAACCAACAATTTAGAGCATCTAAAATTTTAAGAGAGAAAAAATCATTTCGTTGTACGAGATAGAGCCTTTGTAATCCATATTCTAACATATGCAACATAAGGTCGCTGCAATATTCCTGTTATGTGCAGCAGCACATGCAGCAGCACAATTAGTTAGATCAGATTAGTTAGATTAAGATAAGATTAGTTATTTCTGTTTTAAAGATAGAGATAAGGTTAGCAGATTAGATTGTATTAGGCTTATAAATACCCCTTAAGGGCTATGGAATAAACTAAGCAGAAGGAATTATTTAATTCCTCCTCTGCTCCTACCAATTCCACCATACATGAATGAAGTGATTAAATCGCTTAAAGCGTTTGCAACATTAGCTGTAGATTCAGAAGCAGAATACAAGATACATGTAATCCAAATATGCAACTGATGATGCTCTGCTCAACCATATATATCAAATGCAAAAGGTGTAAACTGTAACTCGACATAACAATGTAACCAAATCTTATTGCTGAAAAATTGACAAACAGTTTGAACTAATTTCAAAGAAGGCTCAATTAGTCTAATGATTTTGTATATATCTGAGAAATTGCAGCATTGAGAAAAAAGCTATCATTTGATGGCTGAGTTTTAAAGACAAAGCTTGATGTTCCCCAATCAAAACTGGTGCAGAAAACCTAACTATTACAACTCTGAGTCTCCCACAATCCCTTCAATCCTCCCTAACAAGAGGGCATTCTACTCATCTTGTGAATATCACTGCTCCTCGTCCAAGATCTTGGAAGTTAACCGCACCAGCCCATGTTGCATGTGTTGCACAACCCAGCTGTCGTCACTTGCTCAATGCCCAAAACTAATTGCATCCACAACTTACACACATGTTTGTCAAATCTGTTGTCCCTAGTCGTTATCATAGAAATCAATCATCATCCACTTATTTTCTGGTTTCTCACAAGAGAATTGAAAACACAAAAGAGCACTTGCTGAATAGCTGATTCAAACATAAAGCACATAAAGGTGCAACAGATGCTCCTGTTCTGTTTTTAGTAGGTGAGGTCAGTCGTAGTTTTTTGAGCTTGTTCTTCAGAACAGAAAAGTTTTGCAATTTTGCACCACATCACTGCTTGGGAATTGGGATCCATCTTCATCCCAAATTCCAATGAGAAAAAAAAGATTTGGGGATCATCCTGGTTCAATCAATAACAGACACCTAATTATATTTCCAAGACACCTAATTCCAAGAAGTTTACTGCCTTTGGATAGGCTGGTAGGTCTGGGGCCTGGAATTGCCATTACCTTTATATATGACTGTTTTGAGTGAGCCAATGGAAAAACAAGCCTTCAAAAGACAATGTGAAGATTATACTTCTGAAATTAACAAGATGGTATGTTGGAAAAGAATATGTATACACAGTCGTTTTCTATGTGGAAAATAATATAACAGTTCGTCAGTTCGGGCATTACAACTAACAACTGCAATGTGATGGCGAACTTTTGAGGAATATTTCTGTCAGTATGGTATTATAATTGAAGCTGCACATAAACTGAATGCTGAAGCAATTTTCTCATAGTTTATAAAAAAAAAAAAAGTCATTTCTAAAGCCTGGACTGGATCTACTTGAAATTTTTCTTAACCAGAAATTCTCTAATAGCATGACCCCTACTGGAACATACCATCTCGAGATGCAGTCGGTGCAGTATCCCCTCCTTTCACAGCTTGTACACCAAATGGCATTCACACCCCTCCGACACTGATGACAAGTGGCCATCGCAACCAGCCCTGCCAAGCCTCTCCCGACCAGCTCCTACCATTACCAGGCACGTATCAGCACCAGCATACCCGCGGATTTACACAATTGAGCACGGCCGCAGCACGGTCCCAGAAGCAACTCACCACCGCGGTGGGCGCGCCTGCAGCATTGCCCAGGGGCAGCCCGTACACCGGCCTCCGCGGCGGCGCTGGCTCGGCCACGTAGACTGGCTCCCCGGCGACCCTCCCGTAGAGGGGCCTCGCGACCGCCATCGGCAGGGGCGGGACCGCGTCGTAGTCGCCGCCGCCGCATCGCGCGGCGGCGTAGGAAGCGGAGGCTGCAGAGGACCGGCGGAGCGAGGCCCGGAGCGCGGAGGAGGCGGACCGCTTCTTGGCCTGCACGTAGTGCTTCTCGCAGACGGTCTTGTCGGGCATGGAGGGCGCGCTGCATCGCCACTGCTTGCCGTCGGAGCGCTTGCACCGCAGCTCCTCCGGCACGGTCTCCATCTCCCCCACCGCGTCAGCCGCCGCCGCCGCGGGCGTGCATGCGCCGATCCGCACCTGGCCGGGGCCGGAGCGGCTGAAGGGGTTCTAGGGTTTGGGGAGGAGAGGGGGAGATCGCGGAGGGAGGGACGCGTGCGTGCGTGCGTGCGTGACGGTGGTGGAGTGGAGTCTCTCGCGGAGTCGCGGGGTTAAAGTGGTGGTTGGGCTCCCCTCTCCGTTGTGTTTGCGTTTGCAGTGGGCTGCGCTGCAAGTCTCCATCCATTTCCGCCCTTCCCTTCACCTGCACCAACACCAGCTAGCCGACTAGCAGTAACTCACTCCCCTTGCTTTCCTATCTGGACTCTGGTGGTGGCGCCTCCTGCGCTGCTGCTCGCACAGGGGAGGAGGACGAGAGGGGGGCAGGCGGAGTTACCGGGGTTGCCCCTGAGCTCGTGCTTGGCTGCTTGCTTCTGTTGACTTGCCGGATGATGGACGGAGGAGCAGGAAAGGAAATGGCCAATACGGGGGAGAGGAGGGAGAGCGCAGCGCGTCACGGCACGGGCGCGCGTGCGCGTGCGCCCACGGTTGCGGACGTGGCTGGCAGCTGGGTCCCGGCAGCCAGCACCAAACAGTCTCCTTGGGCCAAATCTACGTGCTCCAAGCCCGGCCATACCTCGCCCGTGTCAGTCACGCCCCAGCTCGCGCAAAGGCGCGCGCCGACCTTCCTCGCCCGGCCGACGGCGTCTGAGGCGGTGCTCTTGCCGTTGCCGCCCGGCACAAATGCTATTGCTGCCGCTGCCAGGCCCGCGCCGACGACTAGCGAGCGGGTGCATGGAAGCTGCTCTGCTGCTGGCTGGTGCGCAGCCGACGCAAGGCGGGTGGGCAAAGGCTCTCCAGCCGATGACGTGGTCCGGTGCTAGGGGTGCCGACGACGGGGCGGCGGCGAGGCTCACCGTCATCTCGTCCCCGCGCGACTCCGCCGCGACCCCGTGCCGCCGTCAAGCCCCGCCTTGCCCCTGTCCTGTGCCATCCTCGCGCGGCCATGCCGTCGGCCGTGTAAATGAGTGGGCCGAATCATGGAAGCTTCGTGGATCAGCATGTCACGCAGACTGTGTTGATCGGGCTGGCCTGTGACCCGCAGTTGCCATTATGGGTGAAGAAAAAGGATCAGATATGGATTGTTTTTTATTTGTCATACATGTATTATTTGGTAATTTTTCATTATTATTGAGATCTATTACGACTCTATCTCATTTCTAATATTCAAAATAATCCGTTTATTCATAGATCAACCACAACGAATCTAAATCCATTGAAAATATATGGTACAAGCATTATCATCCGAATACATTTCTTTTCTTTTCTATAGTTGACAATGGGACAGCCTCGGGCCGGCCTAGCCCACATGCATACTGAGTTACTGACAGTCAAGTAAGTGAGATCGTCTATTTTCCTCTTTTTATCCCACATTATAAGTTATTCTGATCTATTTCAGATTTATCTATAAAGTAATGAATCTGGATAAATATAATCTATTTTAGATTCATCGTGCAATAGCGATGAATCTGAAATATATTAAAACAACTTACAATGTGAAATGGGGTAGTAACTTTTAGGGTAAATTGATCATTTGCCATCCAAAACAGTGGGCTTCGATCATTTCCCGTCCTAAACTTTGGCTTCTATTAAATGCCATCCTAAAGTTTGACACTCTCTATTTAATGCCATTTTATGATTTTTAGTCAATTTTAATATTTTACATCTCCTGAAATGACCCTTTTTCTCTTGCTCCATCCCAAATCATTTTCTCTCTAGAACACATACGTCTGTTCACCTGCTCCATGCAAGTCTGACCGTCGGATTTCTGCCAATCTGCCAAGCACCAACGCCGCCGCCCTGCACTCTGAGTTGACCCAACCCCGTCGAGTCCTCCTATAGCGCCAGCACGCCAATCGCCTAGGCCTACACCTGCGCGTCGACTCGGCGTGAGCCCGTGAGCCCAAACACGATGTTATTGCATGGGCTGGTAGGCCACTGCTTTCCCTGCTTTTGTAGTTGTATTTTCTATTCTTGATCTCACCTTTGGTCATTGGTGAGTGGGTGATGCATGAATGCAAGTGCTCTGTTTGTATTTTAATTGATTAGGTCATCCTCTTCATGTTGCTTTAGTTGATGTAGCGAGTATTGTAATTGTGCAAATGCAGTGGTAATATACCAGATTATTAGTTTGTTCAGTACAATATTTTAGGGAATACCGGAATTCGAACCAGAGCTTCAGTCTGATCAATTTTTATTTTGTGTGAAAAGTTGCTGCCTCGCTGATCATTATGCCAAGTATGATCATTTTTTCTTTTATGTGAAGGTTTATGTAGAGTTTCTTCTCTTTCGCTAGAGCAATCAAGGTCGGTTCTAACTACATGGACAACCACAATCATTCTCTAGCTAATAATGAAGATTGCCCACCAAAAGATATGATTGATTGGTTCAATATTGAGATTGAGCCGGTGCATGATGATGAAGGCAGATTCATTCCAACTAGTGATGATGTAATGTACGTCGAGCTTGGTTTGAGAGAGGAGGATGAGCAAAGGGAGAACAAGAGGAATGATGATGATGCAATATCAATTGATGAGGTAGAAGAGGATGGATATTCAATGTATGATTCTATACCAGAGGAGCAATGTATTGTCTATGACAAGAATAACCCACAATTCTATCTTGATGCTAGATATCCTACAATGGCTGACTTTTGAATAGCCTTGAGACAATATGCAATCAATAATGAGTTTGATATGGGAACTGAAAAATCCGACAAGTCCAGGTTTAGAGGATTTTGCAAAGCTCACGATTGTACTTGGAGAATCGTTGGACGCGTAATGTCAGATAATAGAACCATAAGGGTACTAACTTTTTTATCTATCGAGCATCTCTCCATTCATGAATACTTTTGCAACTCACATATTTCATTTAAATGCAGGTTACCAAAATAATCGATGAACACACTTGGACATCTAGTAGTAGAATCAAGACTAGTATGGAATCTCAGGCTTGGGTGGTAGACAAAACCCTATCATTTCTTAGAAAGAAGCCTAACATTGGTGCCAAAGAGCTTCAAACACAGCTGCAAGAAGACCACAATGTTACTATTGGTTATGATACTGTTTGGAAGGGGAAGGAAAGGGCTATCACTGAGTTGTATGGTAGATGGGAAGAAAGTTTTCAACGGCTTCATAATTTTAAGGCTGAGGTAGAGCTAAGATCCCATGGCAGTGTCGTGGAGATAGACACTAAAGTTGAGTCTGATAGAGTATACTTTCACAAATTTTTGTGTGCTTTCAAGTCGTGCATTGATAGATTTTGAGAGGGTGTCGACCATATATTAGCATAGACTCAACAACATTGAATGGAAAGTGGAATGGACAATTAGCTGCAGCGACGGCCTTGGATGGGCATAATTGGATGTTTCCACTTGCATTTGGATTCATGGATTCAGAGACAGAGGATAATTGGACATGGTTTATGACTCAATTAAAAAAGGCTATTGGAGATCCTCCTATTATAGTTGTTTGCACAAATGCATGTAAAGGATTAGAGAAGTCCATCAAGACAGTGTTTTCTTATGCTGAACAAAGGGAATGCTTTAGACATCTTATGCATAATTTTATTAAGAGATACCAAGGTGATGGATTTTCACATATGTATCCAACAACAAGAGCTTATAGACCCGATGTATTTCAAGAGCACATGACAAAAGTTATTTCTACTTCTCCTGATGTAGAACCATACCTAACCAAACACCATTATTTGCTATGGATGAGGTGTCTTTTCAATCCTGCAATCAAGTGTGATTATATTACTAACAACCTAGCAGAGTGCTTTAACAATTAGATTAAAGACATCAAGGACTTGCCTATTGTTGATTTGGCAGATAAAATTAGAGAGAAGACTATGTTCTTATTTGAGAAGAGGAGGAGAATTGGACAAAAACTTGAAGGTAATATTTTGCCTTCTATCATACAACATTTAAATACAAAAACTAGAGGTCTTCATCATCTAAGGGTATTGAAGTCAGTAGATTGGAGTGTTGAGGTTTGGGATAGTAACCATGTGAGATATGTGGTGAAGACTACATCCCACGAGTGCACTTGTATGGAATGGCAACACACTAGGAAGCCATGTGATCATGCTTTGGCTTTTCTTAGCACGCAAAGAAATATCAAGTTGGATATGTATGTGCACGAGTATTACTCATTGGAAAAATTCAGGACAGCGTATAAGGGGTTCATAGCACCAATGGCTGATAAGTCACAATGGCCTAGAGTAGATTTGGGTTATGTCACAGCTGCACCACTTGTAAAAAGATCAACAGGAAGACAAAGAAAACTAAGGATTAAAAGCTGCCTGGAAAAGAGGGGTAAGGGCAACCAGAAAACACAAGTTAGAAGTCAACATAAATGTATTAGGCATGGAGAACTTGGCCATCATCCATCTACATGCCCCATGAATGGCACTAAGAAAAGGTAAGATTGCTATTACTCTCAATCTAGTTGTACTCTTGAGTAATTTTGTCTCCAGATATCAACATGTTATTTACGTGATGCATGAAAAGGAGACCAAGGCATAATAAGACCAAGTATGGAGAAGCAAGCACTTCAACTCTCAAAATGTCAGGAACAACCACACCAGATCAAATACACGATAGTCTAAGAGTTGTTACTGGAGGTGGGCAATCGTGTTTCATGATACCAACAACTTCACCAGCTAGAAGAGTTAATAATGTCAAGAAGCTTACTCCCAAGAAAAAGAAGAATTGAATACATGTATTTTTGGTGATGCCTGAGATTTGCATTCTGTGACTAACAATTGTACAATTGCTGCTATATTTGGTGTTATGTTTGATGTTGAGAACTATATCACTTTGTGTTATGTTTGTTGTCTGTTGAGAAATATTTCATTTTGTATTATGTTTGATGCCTGTTAAGAACTGAAATATTTTGTGTTATGTTAGTGATCATATTTTACTTCTGTTGATCACATTGTAAACATGAATTCATGTCACTCTAGAAATGTTGCGTGTATGTGCAGAAGCAGGCGGTAGGTGCCTTCATTCAGTTCAGGCCAATGTGCGGTGCAGAGTAGGAAGCAGATGCGTTCTGGAGAGAAAATGATTTGGGAAAGAGCAAGGGCAAAAGAGTCATTTCAGGAGTTGTAAAGTATTAAAATTGACTAAAAATCAGAAAATGGCATATCATAGAGAGTATCAAACTTTAGGATGGCGTTTAATAGAAGCCAAAGTTTAGGATGACAAATGATCGAAGCCCACTGTTTTGGATGACAAATGATCAATTTACCCTAACTTTTATATATGGGTTCATATGATAAAAAACCAGTTTATAAGTGCAATATGGTTGGCTTGGAAGCTCAAATCAACTCGATCGAGCGTGCATGCATGTCTCACTGGCGGGCACTTGGATTGATTTGAGCTCTCTCAATATGTCGCCCTCCCACGCATGGTAGAATCTATGCTCCATCGCGCGTATTACACACCCCTCCTTATAAATGATTATATTTTAGTATCACCTTATAAATGAGATTGTTTTAAAAGGGTTGAGCTTTTCTTGCCACCTGGTTATTTTATTTTGGAGAGAGGTAGAGAACAACGCTTGAGATGTGTGCTTACCTTTTCGAGTCATCTCCAATGTATATGACAAAATCAATCTATATAGATGAGATCCACAATAGTAATATATATAGTTATTTTATATCCCACAATATTTATAACAATATGAGATATTAGACGTAAGAGAGAAGACAGGGAGAGAAAGAAAGAAAAAATATAATAAATGTTATTTTATTTATTATGGGTAGCCCATAGTCATATATAGACTACTTTTACATTTAATATTATAAATATTGCTTTTATAATGTATATAGACTTTCTATATAATATATTTAAAGTATAAGGACTTATTATATGACACATCGTGAATGTTGTATTTCAACCTATTTGTCTAATGCATGTGCATCAATGATTATGGGAGCAGGTCTGTCGAACCATCATCTTTCAAGTCTTGCACTAGTAGAAAGCAATTTGATATGACATGGCGTCGACTACCTCACATGATCAATGCGTTGCACTTACCAAATAGAACCGTTGGTATATACTTCCTCTAGTTTCTAAAAAGAAGTTATTTTGAATATAAATTTAGATAACAAAAAATGATTAATTATTGTATACTACTTTATTTGTTTTTTCCTATTAAATACAATGCATGAGTAAAGATAATGTAGGAAACGAGAAGTAATTAGTACTATTTCAAAGGTATAAACATCCAAAATGCATAATAAAATATAAAATGATTTATTTTAGTCAGCTCTCTCGATAGAAATATAAAACGATTTGTTTCAAGAAATTGGATCCATTAAAATTAAACTTAATGTAACGAATTATTTATAGAATAAATCAAATTCACGTGTAAACTTATATACTCAACAATAATCGCCGTATATGAGTCAGCGACATATAAACCGTTGGATTTCTGACGAGCGACGGCGAGAATTCCTACTGTTGATGTTGAATCAATTATGCACGAGGCATGCAGCAGCATTCAAGACCCATCACTCCTGCCTTCATTTCGTCCCCAGAACACCCAACTTTCTCTTTAAACACTAAATGCGACTCGCTGTTACGAAGCCAAACTCACGTGAAATAATTATAAAAATAATTTGCAGAATCCAAGAATTAATCGTGAGACAGATTTATTAAGTTTAATTAATTCATGGTTAACAAATATTTATTGTGGCATCACGTTATCAAATCATGATTTAACAATGTGGTGCTACAGTAAACATGTACTAATTATAAATTAATTAGGCTTAATAAATTGATATCCAAATATCCGATGCGACACGGACTAAATTTGATACGATGTGACACGAACTAAATTTTAGTTCACGAACAAACACTTAAAAGAACTAAGGGGGCGTTTTTTTAGCCCCTGTCACATCCAATGTTTAAATACTATTTTGAAGTATTAAATATAGACTATTTACAAAACTCATTCATAATCGGAGGATTATTCACGAGACGAATTTAATGAGTTTAATTACATCATGATTTGACAATGTGATGCTACCGTAAATATTTGCTAATTATGGATTAATTAGGCTTAAAAATTCGTCTCACGATTTAGTCTCTGATTCTGCAATTATTTTTATAATTAATTCACGTTTAATCGTTCAAATTAATGTCGAGATATCCGATATGGCACGGTCTAAAATTTAGCAAGTGGATTCAAACACCCCTAAACCGCACGTGAGATTATTTGAATCTGTGCATGCACGAAATTTGACATGGCAGGAGCCCCGGACCACGGTGGCACGGGTCGTCGATCTCACCTACATCTGACAACTTTTCCGGGTATGGTCGCCATTGAAAGGTCGTACTCGTACGTACTCGTACTCGTGGATCTCTCCAGGAATCCCGTACCGTTCTACGCAGTCACTCGTACCGAGTATAGCGGTCGCCGGGCTATAACAGCATGACACTGCACGCTGTCACAATCAGCGTGACTCTCGTTCTCGTACCATCAATGCGACGACGCGACGTCCCTGACACGTCACGGCCGGCGACTTGAATGAAGTTGATGCAGAGCTAGCGCTGCTAATTATTCAGACATTCTGTAGCTACCCAGTTACACCGGCCTCGGCCTGCACGCACGGTCTGAATTTTTATTTTTTTTAATGATAGACCAATAATATATCTTTTCTGAAAATATAATAAAGTTTAGAGCTTCAAATTTGTATAATTCAGGTGAAGCACGAGCATCCACAATGTTAGTTTCATATGTGTGTCCAAGAGAATCTTTATGTGTTAGTACTATTACTATACAATGAGAGGGTGGTGCTAAGTAAGGAAATAAATGATACATGTTTCATACTTGGGTACTAGTCTTTCAAATTAAATGTTATTATTTTTAACAGTTTGAGAGTTGGCAATTGGACGAGAGAGAAAAAAAGGGAAAGCAAATAATTTTTTATTGAGGAAAGGTCTCACTTTAGAAATTCTATACACTGCACTATTTCTGTTAAAAATAACTTTGTCACTTGTCAATACAACATTGATCTAAGCGGTCTAGACGAGAAGCGACATATATTATATATAAACCACACACTCAGACGTGACTTGCCTAGCAATGCACCCAACGGCCAAGATGGGAGTTAAGGGGCGCAACCAAATGTTGGAAGGCTGGGAAGATAACTATAAACTATACCCAAAATATATATAATTAACTTTCTAAATCAACAGCTAAAACTGATCTTACTAGTATTATAAAACCAACATTAGATTAATACAAAACAAAGTTACTTAAAAAATTTATAGACAGCTAGCACATACAAGTTACTTACAAAATTAGAGACAACTCACGTATGAACCACTGTGCATGCCCCAGTAACGCCGCTGCCGGCCAGTGGGGCGGCTTGTCGCCGCCGGCGTTGAGTGCCAAGTAGATCGAGAGAAACAGCCGGCGGCCGTCCCTCCCGGCTCCCGCTCCATCTACCGCCGCTGGAAAACGCGCATGCAGATGCAGATGCAGTGGGGGCGTACGGCCGCCGACCGCCGATTGGTCGACGAGGATTTCTGGAGCTAGGCGGGGATATGATTTTACGTGTCATACAGTCGCAATGTCAGATTTTTACTTTCGTTCTCCTTTTTCATCGTTCACTTGAATCTGTCTTGATTGATTAGTGTTGGGATTTTCATATGCACGTTATTGAACATATGGGAATCTATATATTGTTTTGTATACGAATATAAAATCACATAAAAATATGCTATAAATATTATATATTAATATACAATGTTTATAGGATTTCCACGTGGCTTCACGTAGAAATAAATCACCCTAGACGGATAGATAGATAATTTGTTTTCAAAATGTTGATAATAAAAACTCGGACCCCGCGCCATAAGTTCAACATGACCTGTCACCGGCGCGCACATGCAGATTTCCGTTAACTATATTATCCTCTCGCATGCACGACGACCCACATGCATGCATAACGTACGATGGGTCAACCAGTCGCGGTCAGCGAGCTGCTACCCGGCCCGTGCAGTGGCTGCTGCCTCCGGTGTACTGCAGCAATCTGTAGCAGAGCAGCACTGCAGCCAGCGCGCGGCCATGACAGCTAGCTAGCGTTGTCGTCGCCGCCACGACCACCGTACGTACCACCTCATCCCTGACCCCTCGCGCGCTATAAAAATCGAGCAGCTTATTAGCATACGGCTCAAAATATTACTAGCTAGTCGTCGCGACCAGGAGAGAACAGCTAGCTAGGCTAGGCTACAGTAGTAGTGATAGCTTAGGTAGGCGAGCTATGTCGGGGTCGGGGGTGTGGGTGTTCAGGAACGGGGTGATGCAGCTGCAGGCGGAGCAGCCGGCGGCGAGCCGGAGGGCGCTGGTGTACGTGCCGGCGAACGAGACGATGGCGTCGCTGGAGGCGCTGGAGCGGAGGCTGGGGGCGCTCGGGTGGGAGCGCTACTACGAGGACCGCGCCGTCGTGCAGCTCCACCGCCGCGACGGCGGCCTCGACCTCATCTCCCTCCCCCGCGACTTCGCCCGCTTCCGTTCCACCCACATGTACGACGTCGTCCTCAAGAACCGCGACCACTTCAAGGTCGTCGACCTCCCCAACTGATCCGTATTCCGATCGATCAATCCATCGCCATATGCTAGCTAGCTAGCTAGCTAGCTGATGGATGGCTGCTGATCGATCGTTCAGCTAATAGCAAGCAAGCTAGCACTAGATCGATGCGTCGGAGACGACGGCTGATTTAATTAGCTTTGAGCGTGCTTAATTGTATGAGCTAGTATGTGTGATTGTAATTAACTAGCTAATTACTACAGCTTGTATTATCGTGTGTGCGCCGTTACGTTGTGTCAAATTGGCTTGCTGCTCATATGTTTGTGCATGCATTAATATTGGCTTGCTGTGAATTGAACGTGTTCATCATATCGATCCTGCTTAATTCGCGCGTGTGTTAATCGAATCCGCTGCCAACCTCAATGACTTTATTTTTTAGTATTGTATTCCGGATTTAATTTGTCTCCAATAAGAGGTTTCCCCTTCGGTTAATACATCTACAACTAATAGACTCTAGTTAATCAACTGACAATATTCAGTCAGCTTACCTGAAAATTATAATTAACATGATTAACAAGAGATATCTAAGTAATTCTTCCAAACTATTAATATGTCTAAGGATTTCTAAACAATATTTTTGGGCCACGGAAGAAATAAATATATTCTAGGGATATTAATTATATCTTTATATATTCCTTTCATTTGTAATGCATGCATGTTTCTAATGTGTTGGGCCAGTGGAGCGAGAGGCAAGAGGCATCAGAGTCCAGGCTCTAGAAATTTCATGGCCGTCACTATGTTCAACCTTTCAACAATGCATGGGGCTCAACGAATTTTGTATGCATTGGACCATTGAATTTTGTATTCTGCCCCAAAATAAATGTTTTCAAAGAGAAGGCTGGCTTGTTTGAGCTACTGATTAAGCCATACTTCCTCCATTTTAGAATTTAAATTATTCTGATCTGTATATATTTTGTATATGAGCCTAAATTAGTTAATGTACAAATGAATGTAGGTAAGGTTAAGAATGATTTACATTCTAAAACTGAGAAGTGTCTGTTTTGAATTTTTGTAATTTAGAGTTTTTAGTCATTTTTCAACATCGAATTTTAGACCGATATAGGTAGACAACGCAAGTCGATCTAATGCTAGATTTTTTTTGAGACGTCTTATGTTAGAGCATCTCCAGCAGCTCCCCTTCTTCATACATAATAGTATATGTGTTAGAGATATAGTCGTTAGAATTTTTACCGTTAGATAATAATAAAATAAAGGATTCAAAAATATAAAGAATGAGTTTTAGGGAAACTGTTGGAGACCGAAGCTGTATAGGGATGAAATTTTTTAGGCTCTATATGAGAGGTATAGAAGATAAGTTATAGAGAGATGCTCTTATAAGCGTAGTCATACACAATTTAACCAATCAGCTCGCCATATGTCCCCTTTGGTAATGGCGATGTGTCGTTTATTCCTTCTCTTTTTTTCCACTACTCTAACACAAGCTAGCCTTTAACAAAAGCAAAATAAAATATAACTTTTGTAACGCATAAATTTATTAATAGAAAAGTTATTCATTTCTATCCAACAACATCTCTCCCCATGCATGCACATATGAATAATATGATCGACTCGAATTTCTCGTCGATCTATCTGTGCTATGGATATGATTATATTGCACTGAGAGATATGCATGGAATAATATATATATCTTGAGGGCTAATCATATCATCCATACGTAACGTACACCGCTCCGTCATTGGCTAGGGCAATATATGGACAAAACTATATATAATAATCGAAAATCATGAAAAATCACTTTATAAATTAAATAAATCCCTACACCTCAGTTTCCAAGAGCTCGTGTGCTAAATCAAACCGTTGGTTTTACCATAGCTGACGGAAGTTACCTGTTTTCGGCCACGGCTACAGAAACAACTAACTTCCGCCGGCTACAGTCAAAGCCGATGAATGTTACGGCAGTTTGCTACGTCAGCAGAAATCCGTAACTTCCGTCGGCCAAACATTAGCCGACAGAATGACGTGGCAAAATACCACGACGGAAGTTATAAAATTTCCGTGAAACCGTTTTCGTCGGCCAGATACCGATAGAAGTTAGGTTTTTGCTGACGAAAGTTGACTTCTTCTGTCGGGACCCTAAGGCATAGTTACACTATTTAATTAGCTCGACTTTCCCATTCTAGCTAGAAAAAGATTGGATCGATGGGCGTATGGTACTTCGACAAAAGCAAAAAAGGATTAATTGTCGAGTGGTATATTCCCACTCTGGACGAAATTTAATTACAGGTTCGAAATCAACACTACAAGGATCATAAGTACGTGGCCGTTGTTCCAAGTTCTTCCGGTAGTGCGCTTGCCCTTTAGTTCCCAGATTCAAGTTTGTGCTTGTGCATGCAACTGGCAAAAGGGAGGCTAGGGGAATGCACGGGCCGGGAGCGGACAATCTTTTCTTCGGAATCTGCTTTAGACCCTTTCACTCAATAAAGCCGGAGGAATATGTAATTCACAAGTACACACAAGTCCACATACACATGACGCACGCATCTGATTTTGGGCACTCATTCCCCCTGTTGCTATCTATCTATCTATCTATCTATTCTCCCACCCAAATTGGCCTGCTCCTGCTCGAATATATGTGGATGATATATGAAATATTTTATATTTATTTTGTCGAGTGAGTTAGTGTTGGAATTTGATACAGTATTTAGGTCTCTTTGGATCTCATGAACTAATTGTTAGTAGCTAATTTTTAGCCCTACTTCATCCAAACAACTCAACTAATTACTAAACTAATTGTTAGTTTATGGGCCAACTAATGGTTAGTCATTAGTCCGTAAAAATAGACTAACGGAGGGAGCTAATAGGGGCTCTTTACTCATTTTCCAGGTATTACTCCAAAGTATCTTATTAGCTAACTAATAATTAGTTCTAGCTAACAATTAGTTTACTCTATCCAAAAGCCCCCTAGAATCGTCATGAATATAAATATAAAAGCATCAGTTAGCATCCTACATCGGAGTAAAAAAAAAGCATGACGCGTGAATCCATCTCAGACGAATATTATTACGAGCTATCACATAACCTCACTGAACAACTAAATTATCAAGCCACATGCTATTACCAATTTACCAGTGATGAACACCATGCATCAGTTCGGGCCAAGGTGAATCAGCTGGCAGGCTCAGCTCAGTGTCCCAGACAGAGCCAGCCCAAACTGACATGCTTGAGCTACCTGGAATTTCGTCCGGTATGTATCAGCTGTCCACGACACATTTTGGGCTGAGACCCGTGCAATTTTGGACAAACGGAGACCCAAAGTAAAAAAAAATTGTCCAGAAAGGCCCGATTCAGTTAGGCACACACGTAGTTGGATCGGATCGACCTCAGCTAGGCTCTCTCTTCAGTCACAAACCGATCGATCGAACGATCGATCCATGGTCTGATGGTTTCGTCGATGAAATAATTGACATGAGATGACTCTCGGATGGGACATATGTGCTATCATATACGAACAGAATATAATCTTCTATGCCATCAACTCAACTCTCCGTCAGGAGCTAGCAGCCAGCAGAGAGGATTGGATTATCAGTGATTACCTGATGGTGCTACAGTGCAGCCCACCTATGTAGCCATTTTTTTGGGGTCAAACCCTAAGTTAGGCTAGGCACGCCATTATCATTATATATTATATACATATACCGTGCCTAATTACTTATCACAAACAGGTGACAAGCCCACTGAGAGTTGAGATAGATGTGCTGCAAATTAAAGCAGCCGGCAGAGGCAAATGGGTCTTTCGGTTTCAGATTATGTCTATGTTTAGGCTAGCTTAGCTTTGATTATAAATTGTACATGGATCACATGGTAGTAGTCTTTTAGGTAGTATTTGGTAGAAGAGTAATGGAAGGGAATAGTTCCTGAATAAGTGATACTGTTGTTTCGAGGGATGGATTGAATTCAAGAGGAATCGAACTGTTCCTAGAAACATGGACTGAATTCAAGAGGAATCGAACTGTTCCTAGAAACAGAATATTCACTGTAGATGTTGAACCATGTGGTACTGATTTTTTTGGCGAACGAGATAGTTCCGGACCATTCCGTTCCATTCCTCGTCGTACACCGTATGGCTGGTTTAAATATTTCTATTTAATTCAATGTTAATGACAATAGTTTGATCTATCTGATGAACTCAATGTCTTAAAATCTTTTACTGGCACATGAAAATTGCTGTGATCACAGATGACTAGCTCACGGCGACAAGTTCTTCTGAACCATGGAGGTGGGCAAATAAAACTGCAAATCATGGACATGCATACTGTTCTCTTCAGAAAAATATAACGCAAATCATTCTACTTTGAAAAGATATATGCACACAGCGTAGCTCGTGTCATCGTGTGATAATTTCTTGGACTATTCTTGGGAGAAAAAATATCATGAAAACGATTGTACAGTACGCTGCAGATCTCGCTCAGGAAAGCAAAGTCGAATAATTTCACCGGAGGAAGTGGACAATCCACATGTCGCCGATGCTGCTGCTGGATGATGCGGCATTGACATGGCAGCTACTAGTCGCAATTAAAGCTGCCAGAGGCTGATGACCTAGGACGTACGAGCACATATGGACGTTGAAACATGACCCTGCACAACCACTGCACTGCAGATAATACAAGTCATACAACGGATCATCTCTCTCGGCGAAGAAGACGGAATTCCCGCAGCGCAGAGAGCCAGAGATCAGATCGATATGTGTTGCATATCCTGTAAGTTTTTTTATCAGAAAACTCTAACGTTGTGAAAGATTTCTTTCACAAAACCTAACCTTTCTTCTTGTTAGTTGTCAAAGATAACAGAGTACGCGCGTGGCTGTGTACGTACATGGGCGTGGGCGCAGGCCGTCGTCGCATGGAACGGGTCGGCGCGGACGACTTGTGCCGAAGAAACGCATAATTCTTACTACTTACCACGTGGAAAAGTAGATGGCGGCACGCTTGGAATTGCACCGACCATACGGTCCAAACAAGCATGAAACTCGATGCTCACATGGAAATGGGTTGGTTTCTAAGGGTAATTCTAACTTATAGTATCTACGGATGACGTCTTAGATGTAAGAATGTGATTAAAACACTATCTATAGATATAACGTTTTCAATGGATTTTTTTAAAAAAATATTTTCATCCAATCATCTATATTCTCTCTCCTTACTCTTTCAATCCCTTTTTACTTTCCATTCTCGTGAAAAGTTGGTTCTTACATAGTTACATTATACTTATTTTAATTTCCATGATTTTTCACCTCTTAACTAATTTGCTTGACAAAGTAACTTTTTATCTATATTGAAGCCTATTTAATGTTATATACACTAGATGATATGAACGGTCGGAAATGCCCTAAGCGCAAGACACGAATGTTTGTGACTTCTCTACCGCTAGGTCTTTTTTGGATGTCTATAAAATTAATTAATTTTTATAGTAGTACGACGTGAACAATATTTCGTACATGTTTAGGCGGCACGTTAAATTTATTTGTCACGAGTTAGTTGTGATTAAGAGTACGAGTAATATAAGTATGACACGGGTAGCTAGTAGGTCATTCCATTGGTAGCAAACCAAACGTCCAAACGGTCGGTGACAAAGGTCAAACTACCTTGCCACAAGATACTCTGTTTTAAGTTACGTTCCATACATGCCTTTTTTGGAACACAGTTTTTTTTAGTTTTGAAAGCAATACTGCAATATTAAGCAATACTACAGTATTATATACTGAAAGGTGTTTGGCAACTCCATCTGAAATCTCTGTAAAGTAATTGGGGTATTAGAAATACTGTACTCAATCTATAATATTGAAAACTTTAGTATGAAACATTCTTTCCAAAACTGTGGTATTGTCATGAACATAATATAGTGTAGTTTTTGAAATACTAGTTTTTAAAAACTGTGTTTCCAAACAAGACCTAAATTTGTTACTCTCTGTCCTAAAATATAAAATTTTTAGATTATAAAATTTATCTCAAACATTAGCAACGAGCAGTACTTATAACACACCCACTTCAAAAATATTGCTTCTCGGGGGAACCAGAATAACAAATATTTAAAATACCTATAGAATTCCAAAGGAATATGTATAGATATGTGATTAAACGTATCAACACATTGGACAATGTAAATAATATAATTTATAGTCCATAATATATTTTTTCATTTTGTTCATATATTTTTAGATTATATAATATAAGTCATTTTGTTTATAACTTTTTAGATGTATGATAATCATTTTAGATAACTATTATCTGAGAATGTAGACAAACGAATTTTACGGATGAATCTTATTCACCACATAATTACTTTTGAGAAAAATCATAAATCAAATCAGTAGAATCAAAATTCAAAGGCATTGCAGATAAGTGACGGTTCCGGATCGATCACGTCGTCTCCTGGTTGGCCCCCCCATCGGTTTTAGGAGAACAGAATCTGTGGGACAAATGGACTATAAGTTTTATATTTTGTAAAAGGTAGAAAATGACGATGTCTTAATAGATTTCGGAGAATTTTAAGATTTTGCACTCAAAGTTGACGGATTTTCGTTCTAAATTGCAATCCTGGAAGCTTGTGTACATCGCTCGTCGTCAGCAGAACTAGCTGCATGCAGGCATGCTGTGAGTGTGAGGGTTTGTCTCTGGCGGCAAATTGGTTACATGGCCCTAACCCAATCATCTTAAACGTGTTGTTATGTTAGACATATACCTCTTATATTCTTATATAGGGAATGATCTTAAAAGATTTCATCTTTATATAGATTCGGTCTCCAGCAGTTTTCCTAAAACTCATTCCCTATATTTTTGAATTCTCTATTTTATTATTATCTAACGGTAAAAAAATTAATGACTATATTTTTAACGGCTATATCTCTAACACATATACTATTACACATGATAATTATTGTTGTTGACGATTGATAGATTTTTTATTATCATTCAACGATAAAAATTACAACAGTTATATTTTCAACGGCTATATTTTTGTCGTGAATTTTTATTTTTTTCGTGAATAAATAAATATCCTCTAATTAGTCTAAATAATTGATATCAAAAACATCTTAAAAACTATAAATAAAATTAAACAACATTTTATTTTTCAATTTTATTTTTTTGTTTTTTCCTTCTCTTTCTTCCTCTTGCAGAGGTGACATGGATAGAGGGTGAGAGAGAGTTCCTCAGATTTGGACGATGAGGAGAGAGATGAGTAAGGAATGAGATAAGAAATCTGTTGGAAAGTGATTTTTAAAGCAGATACTCTATATTTAACTATAGTGAATGGTACAGTACATCTGCTGGAGATGCTCTTAGCATTTTACTAATGCACGACTAAAGTTAACTAAGATAGATATTCTTAGAAGAAACCGACTGTTCTGCACTGTAGCTCTGGATTCTTGTTTCCATCGGCGGGACTGTGCATCTTCAATCCTGCGTGCGCCTGCCTGCTCTCGGTTGCTTCACTTCTTGCTTGCCCAATGTGCACAAAACTACGGGACTCTTTGGCCTTTCCATGGATTTTCTACGCGCAGGTCGCGGATGAGTATGGTGAGCATGTGACTTGTGCGTGCAAGCATCGGAAGTCAGCGAGCTCGTACCTAGTGGCCTTGATCAAAGATGAACAGCAACCGGTCGCAGCTTACACGTGCGGTCAGCAGTCAGCACGATGGTGCGCGTGCATCGATCGGCTCGCCACGCCCCGTGCATGTGAGCGCCATCGCTCTAGCCTCTAGCCTGCCACCAAATTAACCCCGGCGCACGCAGCTCTGCCGACCGCCGCAGCCGCAGCCGCCGCCGGCGGCGGCTGGCGCTGAGTTCAGAGCTGATGCCGTGATGCGGATCAAGTAGGATAAGAACGGCGCGCAGATCATATCGCAAGTACCGATATTTGCCTCTATCGACCGGTCCTGCGAGCTCGATCGGTCTGCTTGTGTATACATACACGAATTAAGGGGTAGGAAATCTATATCGTACTATATTTTTTTGATTTTTTAGATAATACTATAGGAGGGCTTTACGACATTAAAAGAATAACATATAAATAGAAATGAATGTTCTTAAAATTAAAGAGTTCTGCTTTGACTTAAGAATCAATAGCGGTGGTGTCAGACTCATGACCGCTATATTTTATTAACCGTGGGGTGGCCCTTCGTTTTGAAAACACAGAAATATAAATACCGACATACAAATCCTGCCGCGGTAAATTCGATGAGGTAGGAAAAGGGGTAGTTTCACGAACAAGACGTCCGTAGATTATCTTTTAATAATACTGTTTGAATAAGGATAAAAAATAAAATAATTTCCATGTATGTATACGGCGCATTATACGTACGACACGAACGTCATCGTCAATGACCGGCAGAAGAAGTCCTTGATTGATTTTTGCAAACACTGCACGAACAGAGAAAAGAGAGAGAGAGAGGCGTGCCGTTCTCTCGCGCCGTACCTAGGTAGTTCACCGCTACAGCTTTTTCGACAGCGGGGACTAAAAGCCTATTTAGTTTGCAATCATAATTTACCACACCACAAGTCTGTCAGTAACACTTATGGTGAAAAAAAACAACGCCACACTTTGCCACACTTTTTTCTCGTCACAAGTGTTGCTGCCAATCAAACATGCCCTAATCCATTAGTTATAACATCTAAAATAAACCAATCCCTTATTTATTTAGATTCTTACCGGCTACATATCCATCGACGTTAAGACTTAAAAACATATAATCTATTTAATTACAAAATATATTATTCAAATAAGTAATTAGTTCGCGTTAGATACGAGTGAAAAAACCATGTTCTGAGCCTTCTTTTATCTTGTTTGAATCTTCAACTTATCAAAAATATAAAAAATATTAAAAATAATAGTATTACCGAATAAACACCAACGCGAAATAAATCTACAAATAATACAATATTTTTACACATGACACGTATTATTATCTTATATTTTAAAAATCATTTAGAATATGACCACGAGTATTTTAAACAATAATTAGCTTACAAATAAGCTCCGAACAAGCACGTAACCGTGCACCAATCAACGGAGAGAGCCGGCTAACTGTTATTTATATAGATTTTCTCAGTAAAATAGCAATTCAATTATATATATACATATATACAAATGTTATTCTATACCATGGGTGTAGAATAACTATTCTACTGAGAAATCTACTACTGAGAAAAAAATAGTACTCAATTGCAATTCTACTGAGAAAATATACTACTGAAAGTGGTTGGTGTAGAATAGCTATTCTACACACGTGGTGTAGAATAGTGCTCCCGTGTATATATATATATATACGGGAACGCTATTCTACACTATGGGTGTAAATGCTATTCTACACCGATCATCCCAATCGTGCCCGCCCCCCACCCAATCCCAACCCCTTCATTCCACGTCGGTGTAGAATAGCATTCTACACCCGTGTTGTAGAATAGCATTTGTATATATATATATATATATATATATATATATATCAATTCTTATGCGTATAAAATACACGTAGTTGCCAATCAAAGTCGCAAGTTGCCGTCGTTGTAGTCGACGATGGCCTACGTACAAACGGAATTAATTTAAGGAGGGCCACGGAATGAAAGCGAACAATAATAAAGCGCAGCTTAAATTGTGTACGTACACTGACGTATCCAAGATGAAATTCTGAATTATTTGTAGCTGACGATCTATGTGAGTGTGTGACACGTACTCTGGCTACGCCTGATTAATTATTATTATTTTAACTTCGATCGTCTCTGCATGATTAGAGCAACCACCGTTTATTTAGATTTGTTGGTCTATATGATAGATAAAAAATATCTAGTTTTTAGTTATTAAAATCTACGTAATGATAATGGTAATTTTTTATAAGTTAAATTTTTATAATCTAAAGTTAAAATAAACAGTACCTAACTTGAGTATGCTTGGCAGTGCTTTGGCTTGTAAGTCCCAACCAAGTAAAAAAATTAGAAATCGTTTCACACATCAGTTTAGAATTTATTTTGTTTATTTTTATATTGGTCGATGACTGAGAATAAAAGCATTAAAATTTTATCTAAAACTATTTTTATTGCTTAGGACACATGTTTTGTTCCTGTAAGAGCATCTAGATATGTGCAAAAATTTAATCCCAATATTATTATTTAAATTGTCCTCTCAATAAAATTCACTATGTAAATCTCTTTTATATTTAACAGTCTCTGAAATTTAAATATTTTATTTTCTATATTTTACTCATATACGGTGAATCTTACTTATTATATCTCTCGTCTCATCCCTTCTTTAATTTTCTTTTCTCTCTATTATCGATGGATGGAGTCAGGAATTAATTAGGATACATATAAAACATAAATCGCTCGTAGAAGAACGATGGTGGATGATTTTTCTTATTATTAGAGAGACATTTTAAAGTAGTTATATCCGATATCTTATAGATTATTTTGTCGCCTTTTTTTTAAAAAAAAATCGACAAGTCTAACTTGCATCGTTTATCTGATTAAAGATAATACTCTCTATAAATAAAACGCGGATATATGAGTGGAAATAAAAACCCTAGCTAGCTTCCGGATGCTTAAACAACAATGTGTGGTGTGTTGTGCCGATCGCTGCATCAGCAGTACAAGTTGAGCAACTGTACGTGAGAAATTGAGAAGTGAAAACGCCATCTGGGTCAAGGCTGACCTTGCAAACCAGCTCACCTCTGCACGTACGTTACACGGGCGAGCAGAGCAGAGCGGATGCAGACGCAGAGAGCTTAGCTGACGACGAACGGGATGGCAATGGCCAGCAGAAAAAGGCAAAAGGACACCTATCAATAATTCAACTCATCCGGCATCTATCTAATCTATCTCTCTCCGGCTCCAGTAGAGAGAGAGAGGAGTAGAGACGAGAGCAGTTGCAAAGCGCTACATGCAGATGAGATCATGAGAGTGCAGTGTGCAGCTAGCAGTCAAGACTCAAGAGTAGATCGATGAGCCTTATCGACATCGCAGGGCCCGGCAATGCAAGGAGGGCAGGAAGAGCAAAACAACACGAAATACCGATGACCAGCGAAGATCCGAGGATTTATCACTAAAAGGTTTATACGGTTCGATTATTTAGACACTTTGTGAATAAAAAGTGAAGTCATATGAGTCTATGACGGTAATTTAATGTAACAAATAATCAAATTAACTTTTTAGGATGGAGCGGCAAATCATCGAATATTCACATGACTAGGCACTAGATAGCGCAATCCACCCTGTCATCACTAGAGTTAAGACCATGTTTGGAGGAGCTGCAGATTCTTAGAATCCGTTAGTCCAAGTATCTAACTGGCTAGTAAGAGTAGATGACTCTTGGGTGAGTGAGTTTTATTTAGTGGCATGGTGAATAAATAAAAATTTGTAGAATCTGAAGAAACTGGGTTGGACTAGCTTTCCAGCTACTAGGCTTGAATAGATTATTTGTTTCTGCGGATTCTGAAAATCTAAACTACCTAGCTAAGGTACCGTTTAGGGGCTTCTGGATACTAGAAGTATCTATCCAGTCAGAAGCTTCCCCAAACAGAGACTAAGGGGGTGTTTGGATCAAGGGGCTAAATTTTAGTCTATGTCAAATCGGATGTTTGGACATCAATTTGAAGGACTAAACATGAAACAATTATAAAAATAATTGTAAAATCGGAGGATAATTCGTGAGACAAATTTATTTAGCCTAATTAATCTATGATTATCAAATATTTACTATAACATCACATTATCAAATCATTGCGTAATTAGGCTCATTAGATTCGTCTCGCGAATAATCCACCGATTATGAGTAAGTTTTATAAATAGTCTATATTTAATACTCTAAAATATAGTATTTAAACATTGAATGTAACAGAGACTAAAATTTTAATCCTTAATCCAGACACGCCTAAGAGTTCTTGAGTCTAGCGGTAACCGATCACGGTCGATGGATGCATGGTTTGTTAACTCTTCTCGTCGTACGATCCACTGTGTATTTTTTAATGAACATGTCATCGATGAGACCCCTTTGATGTCCGATTCGTTGTCTATAATTCTTCTACAGCACGAACTGGCATTATGCAGGAGGGACACGCAGACGTGTTTAAGAGCGTAAACGGTGGGTCTAATTTATTTAAGGTAATGTAAATGGTAATATAATTAATTATAATATTAAGTAGTAATAATGTATCAAATTATTAGATTTATTTAGTTAACAAATATAATGCATTATGTTTACATTACAATGTTCGGTGTTTAGTTGACAAATATAATATATCCGGTTAATGCAATCTGATACCGGATTGATTAAAGTGTAATGGGCTGATTACTGAGTTATAATATGATTTTGTGGTATCTAATTTCAGCACACTGAAATCAAACAAAATCTAACGTAATTAATTTGCATTGTAAACGCTTGAAATAAATCCAACCAAATGCTTTTTATATATCTCCCTAACTTGACAACTTGAAATCTATTTTAGATAAAACAGAGACCTCAGGAGGGAGGAGTGGACGCAAAATTTGCCATAATACCTTTTGAAATATCGGTTTTAAGGGAAGTGATGGGTAAGTGAGGACAAGTTGGGCAATTTTCGATAAAATCCACGTGGTATTCTCCGTTTTCGGATAAAGTCCGTGAACGTTAGATTGCGCAATTAAAAGCCCAGCTCCATGCCTGCCTCTAGTTAATCCTCATAAGTCATAATTGGTCCCCTGTTTCTCGGATCTATGGGCTTTCAGCTCTCGATGCTTGGCTCATGCACGTCGAGCCCTAACACTTCCATCAGTCCAAGTGTGACAAATTGCAACCGAGGGATTATAGCTCTAATTTCAATTAGTGTGGAAAATTCGGCACAAAAAGGGAGTGCGAGTGAGCGTAATCCTGTCGATCGAATGCAGATAACATGTACTTGGAAGCTAGCTAGAGGCCAGATTCATGCCAAATCCCCTGGTTTTCCCCGGAAGTTTCAGCTGGTGTTAGCTTTCGGTGAAACTACCCGTACTTTCGGTCTCATGGATGTTTTGCTCTTAAAATTGGTAAATTAGTAGCGAGAACGAAAATAAAAATACACCTTTATTAATAAAAAATAATATTGTACACGATGTATTCAGTAAACAAAACTTTTTAATTTACGAACTGAAAGAAAGCGAGAAGATAACAACAGAGTTTTTTTAGTTAAAGTTGAAGAACAAACAGTTGGACTAAAGCAATTTCATGTGTCATCAACATATGTCACAGTGCTCCATTGGTGGTTCTGGTAGTTTAGTTAGTTGTAAGAAGGTTTAACAAATTATTATCGGGGTGATTACTGAGGACTGGTCGAACCGACTATGACTGTTATTCTTATTAGAATTTATGACCATGTTTGGTAGATCTTTAGATCGTTAAATCCATATTGAAATTGGAGTGAAACATCTAAAGCTGGCTAGACTCAGCTTTACAACTCTAGTTCATTTTTCTGAAATACTTAGTATCCACTCCTTAGGAAAAATGTTTGGCTTGACTCTAGTTCTACAGAACAAAGAAGTTGGAGCTGGTGAAATTTAGGATCAACTCTTTACGAAAAATGTTTGGCTTGGTTCTAGCTCCATAGAACAAATAAGTTGGAGCTGGTGGTACTTAGGATCAGTTCCTTAGGAAAATTATTTGGCTTGACTCTAACTCCACAGAACAAAAAAGTTGGAGCTGGTGAAACTTAGTATCAACTCCTTAGAAAAAAAATGTTTGGTACTCTAGCTCCACAGAACAAAGAAGTTAAAGCTGGAACCCTACCGAACACACCTTAGTTTAGTTTAGTTTAGTTTAGTTTAGTTTAACTGTGTTTATCAGACAGATTTTCTAATGGAAAACTAAACGATGGTCGTAACTCGTAATTGAAAGCAGCCCACGTGTGGCCAACGCAGCTGCAGCGGCAGCCGCAACCCAATAACCCATCCCTCCCGACGAGTATAAGGGAAGCTCCCCTGCCGCGGCCTTCCGCCCCCCTCCCCAGCGGCCACCGGATCAAAGCCACCAATCCCCAAGCCCAACCACGGTGACCGTTCTCCATGGCGTCCGCGGAAGTGGTGGCGCCGGCCGTCGCGCAGACCGTCGTGCTGAGGGTGTCCATCGACTGCATGGGATGCAAGAAGAAGGTCCGGAAGGTGCTCCGGAGCATCGAAGGTAAGTGGTGCGACGGCCATTCGATGTGTGGAGGGCTGCTGCCTTTTCTTTCGCGGAGGCGGAGCTGATTTGTGGTTCGTTCGTCTTGCTGTGCTGTTTGTCCAGGCGTTCACGACGTGAAGGTGGACGCGGCGATGCACAAGGTGACGGTGACCGGCACCGTGGACGGCGACACGCTCGTCAGGCGGCTGTACAAGTCCGGCAAGCAGGCCTTGCCGTGGCGGCATCCTCATACGCCCCCCGTGGCGCCGGCGAAGAAGGCTGAGGCTGCGCCCGAGCCTGTGGCTCCAGCGCCGGCGGGTGATGCTGCGGCGGACAAGAAGCCGGAGGAGCAGGCAGTGAAGGAGGCGGCGCCAGCGGCCGAGAGCTCGGAGAAGAAGACGGCCGAGCAGGGCGCTGAATCGGAGAATAAAGGACATGTTGCGGAGAAGGGAGCAGAGCCGGAGAAGAAAGAGGAGGAGACGAAGCCAAGCGTCGAGGCAAAGAAGGACGCAAGCCAGAGCGAGGCGGCCGAGACGAAAGGCGGCAACGGTTCCGAGCCCATCAAAGAGTCCGCTCCGCCTGCTCCGGCGGCCGCCAAGCAGGCTGGCAATGACGGAGACGAGGAAAAGGAGAAGAGCAAGCCCAAGGAAGCCGGCGACGCGGTGCCGGTGCTTGCCGCCGCGACGACGGAAAGGTCCCCGTTCCCGCCACCGGCGGCGCCCAAGCACGCGCACGAGGAGCCCTACTACCCGTACCCGTACTACGCCGCGCCGCAGCCGGTGCTGAGCTACCACATGGCGCAGCCGAGCGCGAGCGTGTCCTACTACGCGCCGCAGCCGGAGACGGCGTACTCCGTGAAGCAGCAGCAGCCTTCTCCGCCGCCGCCACCGCAGCCGCAGCCGCAGCCGCAACAACAGCCGCCGCCGCAGCCACAGCCAATGCAGCAGCACTGGTCGCCGTCCTACCTCTACATGCCGTACCCGCACTCGACGCCGGACTCCTACTACCACGACTACTACAGCCCGCCCGGGACGCAGGCGTTGCCGCCGCTGCACGACTCGTACCGCATGTTCGACGACGAGAACCCCAACGCGTGCCGCGTCATGTGATCCTGCCTGCCACGTACCTGCGCCGCACGACCTCTCGTCGTCAGCCGCGCGCCGGCCGGCCACCGTGCCAGTCTTGGGCCCCGGGAGTAGTAGTTGAGGCGGCGGCTGGCCTGGCCTCCCTGTGGTCGTTGTAGGTAGAGTAGCTTGTTTACTCTCTCTCCTCCATGGGGAGATCAAAGCTCTCCACCGTTCGAGCTCGCTTAATCTCTTTTTACTGTCCTAATTATTTAGAGCATGTAATTGTAATGGATTCGCCAATCACGTCTTCCTCTTATCATTTTGTATAAGCTAAAAACATATATACATACCAGATTACATAACTATACTAATAATTTTCTATATGATGCCCTTCATGGAGAATTTTCTCTAAATGTGTAAGCTCTATTCGATATAATTATTTAAATGAATAGACTCGAAAATTCTATACACACGACTAAACAAGTCGACTCTCGGACAATCCAATGCATCAAATGGTATGTATAGTAGTTGTGTGAAAGTTGGTTCTTCCAGTCGTGTGTATAGCAGAACTTTAATTTAATATATTTATTGGATTGATAGGCCGGTGGAATAGGGTTAGTGGTTTACAGGGGGAATTAAGTATTTAAAACTTAATCTTTGGAACTAATAATTAACTTTTATATGTAAAGATCATGTAGCTTCTATACGAATCAACACCGCTAACATAGAATCCCAGTACATCCACCATTTTAACATGCAAATTTTATGGTAAACCAAAAATATTATGGACCATTTATTTATTTTGATTTAATGGCTAGAATTAAAGATAACAACCTATTACATCCTAGAAGGAGGTAATAGGTAATTCTTGATTTTTCTGCGCAAACTTTTCAGTTTTATGTGCTAACTTTCTAATTTTCTAAATATACTTTCTAATTATATGTCGGTACTAAGTATTTTAATTTTAGTTTATTTTAATTAATCTTAATATTACCTCTTGAGTGGTAACAGGTACCGTAACACACTAATAGGAAAATTTTATTTAATAAGACATTCATTTGAGATGAAGTTGTTACTTTTCAACCTTAGGCCCTAAAGCAATTTACAAAAGCCCTGCTCATAGATTTACTCTATCTACACATAACCTCATGCATTAGTTTAATCGACATGGCTTAATCATCTTTTTCCTTCTTCTTCTCCTCCCTGATGATGTTTGCACGATGATGATCTTAAATTAACTTTAATTTGATAGCTCAGCGGGAGAACTTTTAACAGGAGCTTGAGGTCAGTCCAAGCTGGCCGGTTTGTTTGCATCCATTTGAATATAAAGAGTTGTGCTTGTCCACATGTCAATGATTTATCCCTGCGTGCATGCTCTGCTCAGCTTATGTGACGGCACGATTAAACATATGTACGGATTGTTTGATGGGTAATTCAAGTTGTCAAAACAAATAAATGCGTAAGTCACAATTTAGATTGTGTTTGGTTTGCTCGGGGTAACGTAAATGGCAATGGAATTAATTACGGTACCCTAAGTGATAATAATATATTAGATTACTAGATTTGTTTGGTTAACAAGTGTAATGTATTATGTTTACATTATAATGTTTTGTTGACAAGTATAATGTATTTTGGTAACGTAATCCGATATCGGTCTAGTTAGAATGTAATGGACTAATTACTAGATTATAATCTGATTACGTGGTATCTAATACCAGCACATTTAAACCAAACAAAATCTAACGTAATTTGTTTGCACTATAAACAACAGATAACACTTAAAATAAACCTAACCAAACATCTTCGTACCGATGACACCTTATGTTAATTGTCTCAATTAACTGGTGATTCAAACGCTATGTTAAGTTTAATAAAGTTGGGTGTGACAAAGTTTAGCAAAGTTAGGCAGCAACCAAGCATGCTCGTAATTTTCTCACTAAATTAATCTGATTTAATAATTGTGGGTTGAGGAGGCATTAATGCATTATGATGGGGGTGGTGGACTAATCAGTAAGCCAGCTTAGCCACCCGGACATCAGATGTAATCGATAATTCTTCGGATTTATTATATAATTTGTTTTAGTATTGGATACTTTTCAAATATAAGTCATTTTATAATTTCGTGCAACTTTCTCATTTTTTCTATATTTTTTAACCAAACAATTGTAGTAATATGATGTATTGTTATCACTTACATCGTAATTAATTTAATTACTATTTACATTACCTTGAGCAAACCAAACACCACCTAAGTCGTTTGAGTTGATTTGTTAAATCTTGCACAAGTTCGTAACGACGTGTATAAAAAATAATGAAAGAGAGAGAGAAGGTATTAGACTCTAATTAATTAACTAATGCATTCTCTAGTTGTTAATTAGCCATTGGGGGTTAGGACAAGTGATGGAGGCAGGGCAGTGTCACACTGGAGGAATTTGCTTAGGTAGATGAGAGAAGGCATTATTTGATTGTTGGTTCAATTCTTTTGTGCGAATGACTCAGGCATGACGGCTTATGCACGTTTGGCATGTACTATCTACTATTTTCTCTTTGACAATACCGCTGCAGCCTGCATGCGTGTGGTGAGTAGGATCCAAACCAACGCAAGAGACTGGTGCTTGTTTGTTCTACTTTTTCTTCTTGCCAGTAATGTTATTTGAGGAGAAACTAAACTTGATAACATGCCATTCTATTCGAGATAAAATACTATCCATTGTAATATAATTATTAAAACGATTCAATCTATTTATTTCAGCTTCTGACAGCTACACTTAGAAACAAATGATTCATATTTTAGATCTATATTATGGGAATCAGTAGCTACGTGATTTTAAAAAGATGGAATCCAGAAATTCAGAAACACCGACTTTTTCATATTAAGCTAAAACAAACACTTGGTACATTAGATATTCTGCAAAACGTTCTGCTGGCAGTTTTCCTTTTCTATAAAATGCATGCATGGATCCGGGATTCAGGTTCACTGAATTCTGCTGTGTGCCACTACTGTTTCAGTTTCACAACAGGTGACAGCACTGCTGTTCCTGACAAGTGAAATCCCCTTTCTTTTCTTGCACATGCCACGATCCGAACAACACGAGGTTCCCCCAGATTCGCCTGTTAATTGTGCCTGAATTGTCTTTAGGAATAAGAACAGAACGCAGGAAAAAATATTCTAATAAATTAATGGCCTTTCGGACAAAATGTACAGTCAGGAACGGCGCGGCGCTCTGACTGTGCTAGCATGATGGGGGCCATCTACTTGTGCCGATCGATGCTATGAATCGGTGCTTCTTACATAGATACAAACCTATATAGTGCTAAAATCTAATGATTTGTGCACCAGCCACCAGCTATCTAGTTCATCACGGAGCTCAGGGGTTCTAATCCTCGGTGGTACCATGCTAAGTGCAAAGCTCTCGTCTTATGGTGCGTTTGGTTGTGCTATGAGCTGTGAAAAAATTATTGTGAGTTGTCAATTGTAGAAAAGTTAAAAATCGTTTGGTTAAAACTGCTGTTAACAGATTGTTTTTTATAACTTACATTATTTTCATTATTATAATATTCTATATATATATATATATATATAAATAGGAAACACTCAATATCGCTGCAACTAAATAGCTGGAAAATATATGAGATAAATAAAAAGTGAATAATTCATCTCATAAAGTAACCGGCAACCACATATTATTTTATGAAATTGTGCAATGCAATACAAACCATAATAATGTTAGATCAATCAAGACACCTTGAATTCATGCTATTTAATTTGTACTAAAAATCAGAAAATCAGAAAAGCAGAAGCAGAAAAGCAGGGTCTAAGCTGCTTCCAAGTTTGTACTAGAAAAAAACTGTTTTTTCACAGCAGAAGCAGTTTTGGTAAACTCGTTTGATTCAACTTCTGTTTTTTCACAGCAGAAGCAGATTTCAAAAACAGAACCAAACGCATCTTAGTGTCGACGTCACGGTTCTATTCAGAAAGTTACAGTAGTTACATAACCTAGAAATGAACTGATATTCACAATCTAAGAACCACAACAGTTTATCCAAATCCTTACTAGTTGTTTGATGTACTCAATTATGGATGGATGTCACATTACATATATAATTACTTGTTACAATATCAGCATTCAAGTTGTCATCAATGCAAGGAGAGCTGGGATTTGGTCTGTCTTTTTTCTTTCGATAATAACATAGCAAAAGACCATAGATAATTAGATATAAAACATTCACATCTCTTTTTTTTTTAAGAAGGACGTTTGAGTCGATCGGATTTCTATCACGTTGGGGTCGCATCGGCATCACCGCTTCACTGCCAGCATCGACAGCATTTTCTGGTGTCACCACCTCGTGCACTAGTGTGCTGAATGCCGATGAATTGAAACCTAATTTTGGACGCGGATAAGATGTGGTTGGTGCAATAGCTCTGCACGATGGATGTTGGATGCAATTGTTTATCCGGTGCCAAATTTTCTGGTTTCTTTCTTTCACAAAATTCTCTCTACAAATATTTATATCTGTCCCATTCTCACGTCTCTTTTTGTCAGAGTTTCTATCACAGCTTGGAGTGGCCGTGGACCACCGACAGGGAGGAGCTTTGAGCATTTTTTTATATATATAGCCATCTTGTTTTCTGGGTAAAAAAAACAGCATGATCTAAATGTGATTGTATAGCCAAATATAGGTTAAGTCCTAATTACATAGGATTCTGCATGTCCTAAGGCTATTCACAATGGTGAGTTTCATAACACTGTTTACTAGAATGCCGCATCAGCTTTACAACTAAATGAAATACCCTCTCTCAGTGGAGAGTTTTATTTCAATATTTCCTAGGCTAACCAGTGTAATTAAATGCTTTGCAACTGAATTAAATACCCTCTCTCCAATGAAACGATTCCCTCTCTCCAATGAAACGATTTGGCTCACAATGGGCGTTTCATTTCGTTTCATCCGTCTTGAAAACGGGTTGGCACCATATCATGGAGATGACACTGTTTCCTTCTCTTCCCTCATTAATTTAATATCATGTCAGTAAAAAGTCTAATATGTCATGGTAAATAATATTACGAAACCCGACTGTAAATAGCCTAATTGCAAATGCTAACACAGAATGAGTCAGATTCCTTGTGAAGAACAGAGCTGCCCATGAGGCTCCAGGCCATGCAAACTCAAAAAAAAAAATTGTGCCGGTTCAGGCGATCGACCTGGCCTTTAGTTTCAGTTTGATTTTGGAGCTTTTGGTGAGCTAACCACTACCACATAGCAGCCCTAAGTAAGCTGATTTTGGAGCTCCTTTTTTCCATGCCTTAATCAGGTTGCATTGCATGATTTGGCGATGCTTAGCTGGTGACCATCACTTGCTGCATCTGCAAAGCCAACTTTTGCGCCATTCCTTGCACCTCTCAGTCTCAGATGATGCATCTTGGTTTTGTTGGCTTAACTATCATGTCCCCTTCCCCTTCTATAAAGCTTATAGCTACCTTATAGTTATACAAAGTTATAAATCATCTACAAGGCAAAATTTATTATTGAAATGAGCCATAAGCTCATGTTGAGTCAGATCATGTTGGCAGAGAAAACTTCTTGTTTTGAGACTTTCCGGGCTTATTTGGATCTTCGCTTTAACTAGTGTCAGAAAATTATTCCAAACTATTGAATTATCAATTAAACACCAAACAGAATAAGTCCAAGAATAATATAGTATTTTCAACATATTACGTAGATAAAAAGCTAGTATTTTAGAAGGTATTTAGAACAGCATACTGAGTTCCATACAGTTTTTTAAACATCTGCTTAGTTTCAGATTGTTAAACTTAAAATGTCTTATAAATGAATTAAAGCCGTCTAAAAGGGGCCTCAATCGTCAAGCTGCTTTTAGATGGCTCACACGCCTTTTCCACAAAATTGTGACCGTCCAATCGAAAAAAGGACTGTTTTTTTAGTTAAAAAAAACTTTTTTTATTAAAAAGTGAATTATGTGGTACCAATCTAGAAAACACAATCTGCAGCAGCAAGGCTTAAAACCTGAACACCTCGTTTCGTCGACGACCACATTTTATCTGAGAAAACGATAGCTGTGTGAATCTAGCTATGAAATATCGAATCATATAGTAGCACCAAGATGAAAACTGAAAAGGTAGCAGCCAGAGTAACAACAGCCTTACAAAATTTCTCATTTCATCGTTTTATAGATAGAGATGTTTTCCCATGTTCAACTGAAAAATACTCAGAATATATATGACTACAACAAAACGAGTACATGGGATGAAAAGCTACAGCTGACCAAACTTGAAAAAAAAACTTAATTTTGGAACGTGTGATTCTGATACTAGCTGCCAGTGAGAAGAAACAAGCAAAAGAACATTAGTGCGTACAGCGTAGGGACATTATTGACCAGAATGATTTGCCAAATACTTAATCGCTGGGTCCCTCCAACCCACCGAATGTTAATTTTTTTAAAAAATACTATTTTTTTAAAAAAATCAAATTTGTATGGTGATTTGAAAAATTTACAAAAATAACATCCGGTCGGCCAACCATCGGTCGACTTGTGCTAAAATCAAATTTGTATGGCGATTTGAAAAATTTGCAAAAATAGCATCCGGTCGGCCAACCTCGGTCGACTGGCTGTCACGCTGCAGCCAGTCGACCAATGGTTGGCCGACTGACGCCCGGACCGCGCCGCGCCTGCGCCCGCCCGCCCAGTGTCGTGCCTACACCTCGCCCACACCCACCCCGCCTGCCCCGCACCCCGCCCCCTCGTCTTCCGCGCCCGCTTGCCCCCGCGCCTCGACCCCTCGCCTCTCGCATGCCCCACACCGCGCCCCCCTCACCTCCCACGCCCACCACCCGTCGCATCGGCTCCCTCCCTGCGCGCCACGTGGACGGGCGGGAGCCGAGGTGACCGGTGACGGGTGCGGGGGCTGGCTGGCTCGAGAGGCTAGGGGGCGGGGCGGGGCGGGGCGCCGGGGCCGGCGGGCGTAGGAGGCGAGGGGGCACACTGGCGTGGCGCGGACCGAACGCCAGTCGGCTAACCATTGGCCGACTTACGCTGACGCGGCACCAATCGGCCGATGGTTGGCCGACCGAATGCTATTTTATAATTTTTCCAAACTACCATACAAATTTGATTTTTTTAAATAATAATTTAAAAAATCCCAAATGTATATAATCCTTCTAATTTTTATATGTCATTTTATAACTTGTGTGTATTTTTTTCGTATTTTTTTCTCTATTTTTGGTTGTCGGATAAATGTTACCTTCCTCGTAAATAATCGTTTTATCTTTTTTCAAAGCGGATCTAACGAAGGGTAAAAAAGTCATTTTCTGCAGGAGCTTTAGCTCTAACTAAAGCGATTGTGCAATTCTACAAGGTTGAAATATCGCAATCCGCTCTGACCTTACAGAAAACAATGTGACAATCCAAGTCGCACAAAACTCAATTTCCTCTCTGTCTTTTGCATGTGGAGGATGATTTTGGCAATCACCCAAGTTAGTGTGCTCCTCGTAGTTTTGCTTTCTGAATAGTTCGTGATGTTGAGAACACCTACCAGTCGGTAATGCGCTTAACTTTGGGAAAACTAGGCGATAACGATGCGGATTGGGGAAGTTCATGTTGTGCAGTAGATGAACTCGTGCTGATCGAAGAGGAAGACAGTAACTTTTTCGAAATTCTGCAGAAAATGGTTGGTCTGAAATTTCTCCGGTCATTCTGATGGTTTTGAGTTGTAGTAGATACTTACTACAGACTGGTCGCAACTTGATTTTTAAATGTCGTTTTCAGAGAATAGTACTGTTGCTGAAATGTTTAGAGTTCAGAATTCCAATTCCATTAAACTACAGTCTTTTGCCAGGGACATCTGAAACTGTGTCACTTCCTGGAAGAGTTGGAATTCGGACAGTAACAGTAGTACTGACATTTCTATGGCAAGTGGTGTTTCTGATTGATTAGTTTGTGTGCGTATCTTCAAATCTGGTTTTGAATGAACTACTACTACTGGGTGATGTCCTTTGTTGGAAAGAAATTCTTGCTCCAGCTGCGGAAATTTTTTCCGAAGAAAGCTAGTGAAGTGTAGAAACCAGAAACCTCCGTGCCATTGGTTTCAGAGACAAGTACCTATCTAACCAACCGAACTGTAGATCCAGCAGCAGGTAAACGATCGTTGCTGAATCAAAAAGAAAGAAAGAAAGAAAGAATTTCAGCTCAACACAGGCTGGACGTTTTGGTAGGAGAAGAGACGGATGAAGAGATCCTTTCAGAGCTGAATCGGATCAGACGGATGGGCATGCACAGTTCCTGAACAAGAATTGGTAGGTGACGACTTTACACGAGAAAGATCCACGAGTCTGACATGGAGCTGCGTAGGCAGCGATGGCAATCAGCACAGCAGCAGGACGAACTGACTGACTGACAGACAGACACGCACGCCAGCGGCCGGCCGCCGGCCAGCCCATCCTGCTTTTCTCGACCTCCTCTTTCTTCAAAACCTTAACAATCCACAAAAAAGGGCCTTTTGGAAAGATATCTTGCATTCTTGCCGCTTGCCGGGGTTTGGGGCATTCTTCAGAAGTTCAGAAATTCAGATCAGCACTCGCTTTTTCGATCTTGCCTGTCCCTGCAGGAGGCCTTAGATCAGAAGCAAGATGAATCGTGGACGAAATGAAAATTAACGCCATAATCCGTGTAATCTAACGATCATTTCATCGTGTGCAATGCAACATCTTGGCCCTACTGCACGCGCACGGATTTATTAATCAGTTTGATCTTTGAGGAGAAGGGTGTGAGAGAGACCGGGCGACACGTAGTTGCGTGCACGGCTCGCTGCAACCATCCGTCCTCGGTCCTCCCGCTGCTGATGTTGGCGTCGGCGTCAGGAGAGAGAAGCTTCCTGGACGCCATAAAACCGGCGTCGTTTCCAGCAGTAAACCGTACGTCGCTGCTGCCGCCGCCGCCGGCGGCGTCATTGCCGTCAAAGTCTATGGCCTGGCGATGAGCGCGGCAACGGTGCATTATCTTAATGCCGTGCTCTGCGTCAAGAAAACGGGCAGATAACGTAGTTAACATCACGAGCTTGCCAATGGCGATTAGGTTTCTTGGGACAGAATTAGGAGGTCAGCATTAGGTTAAACTCCACATGGTTCCAGCCAAATTAAGGTCAGAGTCAGACAGCAACATTTTGCACTAGTATACTGCACAACTCGATGATTGAAAAAAAAACTAATCTAACTGGAGTCTGCGGCTGGAACCAGCTGCAGCTGCATCTAGCTAGACAGCAGCCTAGTGGATTAAGACTTGGCGGGGGATTAGTAGTGGGGTTAGGACTTGATCAATGGAAAATTAAGCGGGGAAATAAAGTGATGCTTGCATTAGTCTGTCAAGCACCGAGCAGCAGAGAGCTTGCTTGCAGTTGCAGGTGTGTGTTTCGTCAGAGACAGCAGGTTATGGGCAGTGCAGATTGCAGAAGCATGTGGACTGGAGTACAGGTGTTTGGCTGGCACTGATTTTGTACCAATGGCATGCATGCATCATGCTTTGGAGTTTGGACCTCTTGGTAGTAGTAACTTAATAACTTTCTAGTACATGATTTTCTGCTCATGTCTGTACTGAGATCTGAGACGATCTTTTGCTTCTGAAGTGAATTATGTGTTCACATGTGGAGCAGTACTTGAGGCATGCATGCATCCAAAACCACTTGCTCCAGACTTGGCTGAGATCCAGTTGACTGGTGGATCGATCTCGATTGCCACGAGAGGGGGCACTACCGCACTACCAGTCTACCACTAAGAACACAAAGTTGTCAAAATTCAGACCACATATATACTGCCTACAGAGACGACTAGTAGTAACGAAAAATACGATCTTGACCGCTGGATCGATGCGTAGTACATCAGTACGATGGTATGAACAGGATGCATTCGTGCCTCCGTCAGAAGCCTGATTTTTTTTCCCGAGGTTTGGGCCATCGTTCTCGCCGCATTTCCTCCCCCGTCTCCAATAATTCAGAGTCGTAGCTAAGCTTCCCAGGACCATGGCATTATGGCAGAGCAGCAATCCATCGGCCTCGTCGAATCGTTGTTCCCAGCAGCAGCAGCACCAGCACCGCAGCAGCGCCTGCTTTCTTCAATTCTTCAGACGGATGGGCGCTGTGTGAAATGTCCCTGGCGCGAATAAATGCATCCGTTCTAGGGTTCATGTTTCTGTCTCGTCCTGACTGTTTGTATCGTACATTGATTGGTCTCGCTCGCTATCGCTTTTTTTTTTGCGTTGGTCAATGCAGTACTCCCTCTACGGTTAGAAATGCATGTCATTGTGACGTCAGAATGGTCTTTACGATTTCTATTAGCGTATACACTTTTTTTAACTAAAATATAAGACTTGTAAATATTTTACACCATTAATTTTTATTATTTACTTTTTAATGTGTTATTAACAGCTATAAAATTAGCTTCGTATAAAAATATTTTTTAAATACCAATCTAACCGTATCATGTGCATGAGATGACATCAAGCTTATAATTTTTTAGCTTAATTATTGCTCAAATGTTATAAAGTTCTATATTTTAATACATCATCTATCTATAAAGCCTGATACTTACATGTTGACATAATGTTTTTTCTGGGACAAATCTACATGATTTTACGACGGCCCAACAATAGCTTGGGATTATTCTGCCCTTTGCACCTCTGTTTGTTTGGATGAGCCCAAGGCCCGGCCCGACGAATCCAGTTGGAAGAATATCCCGGGAAGGCCCGGCCCAGACTACTTGCATCACCCGAAATGGATTTATTATGGGCCGAGGAAATTAGGCCGAATATATCCTTGGGCCATTCTGTCTCGCTTCTCGCTGTTAAACTGAAGCTCAGCTCAGCTCAGCTCAAACCTTTTATTCAACTTCTGTCGCTTGTTGTGCTGGGAACATCAAAAAAGAGAGAGATAAAGGAAATGAATTTTTAGAGGAATTAAAAATGTGTTTGGTTGAGCCATAGATTCTGAAAAAGCTGATATGACTGTGAGCTGTTTGAAAGGTGTTGTGAGGTCAAATGTGAGCCGTGGAAAAGTTAGAAAGATGTTTGGTTGAAGTAGCTGCGGATTTCTATTTTAATAGTAAGTGTATGTAATATCTTGATTATTAATTGTATTGGTAATACGTAGTTTCAATATAAAACATTGATTTGTTTAATGACGTGCATCTATCTATGTTTTCCAATAGTCATATATCAACTTTTACTCTTAGAAAATTATTTAGTTTCAACCGCTCTATATCAATGTCACTGAAATTATT
This sequence comes from Zizania palustris, assembly GCA_019279435.1. Taxonomy (NCBI): domain Eukaryota; kingdom Viridiplantae; phylum Streptophyta; class Magnoliopsida; order Poales; family Poaceae; genus Zizania; species Zizania palustris. The sequence goes on from JAAALK010000286.1 coordinate 56,245,347, forward strand.
TATTAATGGAAATGGGTATTTTATTAATGGCAAATGTGAGTAATTTCTATCAAAAGCTGGTTGTGGAATCTGTAAAATATAGGGTATACCAGCTTTCAAATTTGTACCGTAAGAATCTACTGATGTTTGAAAAGCTGGGTACCTTTTGGAACTTAATTTAGATTTCATCTTCCGATATAGAAAACGGGTTAAAAAATCTGAACCAAATAGACCGTAAAGAAAGGAAATAGGTGATTGGTCTGTCATTGAAAGATCAATCTGTGTGGCTGGAGGAATTTCTGGATTCCAGAAAAGCGATTTCCGGCGGTTTCATTTCAGATTACGTTCTAGCTAGGCATGCGTAACGTGCAAGTAGTTTGCAAGAAGCAGCCTGTGGCAGAGGCGGCGTGGAGGCCTCGAGGCGTGGAGGCGGCGGTGAGAGGGCGGGGAGGCGTAGGCGCCGATGGGAGGGCAGAGGAGGCACATGCGGCGTGGAGGCGGCGGCGTGGAGCCCTCGGGGCGTGGAGGCGGCGGTGAGAGGGTGGGGAGGTGGAGGCGGCGATGGGAGGGCGAGGGAGGCACCGGCGGCAGCGTGGAGGCCTCGGGGCGTGGAGGCGGCGGTGAGAGGGCGGGGAGGCGGAGGCGGCGATGGGAGGGCAGGGGAGGCACCGGCGGCGTGGAGGCGACGGTGAGAGGGCGGGGAGGCAGAGGCGGCGATGGGAGGGCGGGGGAGGCACAGGCGGCGTGGAGGCGGCGGTGAGAGGGCGGGGAGGCAGAGGCAGTGTGGTGCGGCTTAATTAGGGCAAATAACTTCCGTCGACCATACACAAGCCGACGGAAGTTATGAAAAATATATTTAACTTCCGTCGGCTAAAATCTCGCCGACGAAATTTATTAGCGCCCACTGGAGCTATCGGGAGCGAAAATTTAATTTCGGAAAAGCCGACGAAAATTAAAAAAAGCCGATGGAAATTTCATATTTTCTTGTAGTGCCTGACGACTTATTGAAGCTATTCATAGCGGCGTACAATTTCAGTCAGCAACTCAACCTTCGAAAAAGGGCCTCGACGCAAACGGGGGATGCACGCAGGCACGCTTCGAAGCGGAACCATACGATGAATCTGACAGATGCTGAATTGCGTGTGATCTCGCTCGATTAGAAGGGTAGCTGATGCATGTGGCCTCAAAGTGCAGACATGGTCGCCAAATGCCTGAAGAAATCCCAGCAGAGGAAAGTGCAGTCCCATCGGAACACTCTAAAATGAGTAAAGAGTGCGTTCTTCTCTGCATCTGGACAACCACCAGAGTTCTAAGATGACTGAAACTGCATTTGGCCATTATCATCAGAAGTAGTATGTGTTATAAAACGACACACGAGATACATGGGGTTTTACGTGGAAAAAAAACCTTAAGACATGTTTGTAAAAAAAAAACCCTTAAAGACATGTTTGTATCTTAGATATTGGGTCTGAAATTAAAGAATTGGGACTGTTTAAGCTACCATGAAAATAGAATTATTAAATCCAATCTAGAATTCAACCAGAAATTCATACTTCTGTCTAATTCTTCTTCGAGAAAAAAAAATGGATTGTAATTCCTATATTTGTATTGTGCATTCCTTCATCAAACTTGTTTTTATAGCTAACATTTTGTGTATTAATGGAATTGATTCTATGGTTTAATCAACCAAACAAAATTTTACAGAAAAAAACCAACGTATACAGGAAGTTAGAACTTAGAAATAAGTCTGGAACCACAAATTCACTATTACAATTGGTATATAAAAGCATAGGATTACAATTGGCAACAGTTTCTCATGCTGCATAAAAGATGTCTATACAACTTTAAATAAATTAGTATTTGTAACTTGTGAGTCTATGGTCACCGCTGGTGCTTCTTTTCATATGAAATCAAATCTCTTCAGCTTCGCTTTTTTTGTATGGTATTTTTTAATGTTATATTTTTTTCTCATTGCAACGCACGACATTCATATATATATATATATATAAATAAATGCTATCCTACCCCATAAGTGTAAAATAACTATTTTACCAAAAAATCTACTACTGAGAAAAAATACTACTCAATTACTATTCTACTGAGAAAATCTATTACTGAAAGTAGTCGGTGTAGAATACACACGTGGTGTAGAATAGCGCTCCACGTGTGTAGAATAACTATTCTACACCGATTACTTTCAGTAGTAGATTTTTTCAGTAGAATAACAATTGAGTACATTATTTTTTTCCCAGTAGTAGATTTCTCGGTAGAATAGTTATTCTACATCCGTAGTATAGGATAACATTTGTATATATATATATATATATATATATATATATATATATATATACACACACACACACAAACCGACAAATCTAATGGCAAAGGCACTACCTCGTCCTCCACCTAAATGTGTCAGCAGGCTTTGCAGCCTGCACAAATAGGATCCAAAAATAAAGAAAGTTTTGACGGTGCATGCAGTTAGTTCTTGTCTACCAAATTTAAGTGCAACATCTGTGCAGAAATTGGTTTATCTGTAAACTACCCAGGACTTAGAATGGCTTACGTTTCAGCTCCGACAAGTAACCCATCTTCAGACTTCAGCTACCACCAAGAACCAGCTTGTAATGTCACGGTCATATCTTGCAAATTCAGATTAAACATGGCAAGAAATCAGATCCGGGAACGTTAGTTAGCTGCTCGATCGCATCATCTCTGAAAAGAACAGAAGAGTGGTTATACTACCAGGCGTTTTCCTGCATGCTGTGATCACTATAAATTCAGCACGCTGATGAACACCATGAGATGAAGAAACTACTACCAAGTATTAACCAAGAGATGGCATCGTCGCTCACCTGCACTCCTCTCCTGCTCTTGCTGCTGCTCCTGTTCAGCTCGTGCAATAACGCAGCAGCTGGGACGACGTCAGGTCAGGTAGAGCCGTCCTGTCCCTCGTCGCGGCCGTCGGCGGTGGCGGCAGGATGGTCCAAAGACGTCGGCGGAGACCATCAGTGCCGGCTGCCGCCGCCGCCGCCGCACACGCCGGTCGCCGTGTTCCCGCACGACGTCGACCCGGTGCAGTTCGCGCTGAACCTGGAGTTCACCGAGGCCGAGTTCTTCCTGCACGCCGCGTTCGGCAAGGGGCTCGACCACTTCGCGCCCAACCTGACGCTGGGGGGCCCACCGCCGGTGGGCGCCATGAAGGCCAACCTCGACGAGCTGACGTGGCGCGTCATCGCCGAGTTCGCCTACCAGGAAATCGGCCACTTGAGGTCGCTCTATTTACTTTGAAGGTTTCAAAATTACCATATTAATCAGAGAAAAAGAAAAATATATACGTCATTAAAACCTGATGCCCCAGGATTTTATAACGCTGTAAATCCATTTGATATATACAGTTGTGCACCAAATTGTTTAAGAAATACACGTCTGTTTCTACAAGAAAAATATAAAAGTTATTTCATATTAATACAGTTGATATAAACCCTAGGACGAAAGAGATTAACACCCAACTCTGAACATTGAAAACACCCTTGAAATTTCTTTCTTGTTTCATATTATAAGTCTCGTGCCTTTTTAGTTAAATTTCTTTAACTTTGACTTAAATAAGAAATATATTTAGATTACAATATCAAATAATACATATTTTATTGTTGATTCAATGAAACTAATCGTATGCTATAGTTATTTATAAATTTCTATAAAATTAGAATTCGACAATCAGACAAAGTTATAAAAGTTTTCTCATAAAAAACAAAACACAAAACAACTAATAGAATCGATGGAGCACCGCACTCATGCACAAGTATACTTCCGAGCAAACCGAACTAATAAATTTGTGAACATTGTAAACTTCATAATTACTACTTAAGCAGGCAGTTAATTAACTGCTTAAGCTGACTTAGTTGCAAAGTGTGGATTATAAAAGCATGTACAACGGTAGCTTCAGAGTTATCTTGAACATTTTGCAAAAAAAAATCCATTTCACAACAATAAATGATGAAAACGATGTAAGTTGTCTCTTGGTGAAGAAATAACAAGATTCCATGCATATTAAATATTTTATAGATTATTAAACAAAAATTTACCGTCTATGAGTTATATTTGTTAACTATTTAGCTGTCTATATTGTAAATTTCAAAAATCTAGATCTTTGTACATGTCTGTACCGTTGTATGTGTCCTAAAGTGGCAATGGCTTTTTGATCTTTGTAATTTGGCAGGGCAATCCAGAGGACAGTGGGTGGGATCCCTAGGCCGCTGATAGACCTGAGTGCGCACAACTTCGCCGAGGTGATGGACGCCGCCGTCGGCTACCACCTGGACCCGCCCTTCGACCCCTACGCCAACGGCCTCAACTTCCTGCTCGCCGTCTACGTCATCCCCTACCTCGGGATCAACGGCTACACCGGCACCATCCCGCTGATCGACGGCTACGCGACGAAGCGCCTCGTCGCCGGGCTGCTCGCCGTGGAGGCCGGCCAGGACGCCGTCGTGCGGGGGCTCCTCTTCGATCGTCGGCGCGAGACAGTGGCGGGGAGCCGGGGCGTCACGGCGGCGGAGCTCACCGACGCCGTGTCGGCGCTGCGGAACAGGCTGGGGCGGTGCGGGGTGAAGGACGAGGGGCTCGTCGTGCCGGAGTGGCTCGGCGCGGAGGGGAGGATCTGCACCAACGTGCTCTCTGCGGACGGCGACTCGCTCTCCTACAGCCGCACGCCGGCGGAGCTGCTCAGGATACTCTACCTCACCGGCAGCGAGCGCGTGCCCGGCGGCTTCTTCCCGGAGGGCGCCAACGGGAGGATTGCCCGGATGCTTCTCGGAAAGCCACTGGAGAAACACGGGGTCTGAAGCTGAACATGAGCATCAACGAACATCTCTCCCGCTCAGCGTTAAGTTACTACTTTCCACTGCTAAATATCCCCATCCAAATCACTTGTATTATAAAATATCAAAATATCAAATCCAATACTAAATACTAAATTGAGTGAGTATATATAAATATATGAAATAATGCACTTTAAAGCTCAAGATCACAGTAAAATGCGACCGGGAGCAGCGGAGAATAATGGGAGCAAACACATTAATGCTTCAACAGCATAAACCGGGGAGTCGCAGAAGTCTTGAGCTTACGGAGTACCAACTGAAACACAGGCATTTAATCCGGTAGCTAGAAAGACATAAATTTGAAGCAAGTTTTTCCAGGTAAAACTATTAGCAAGATCTACTGCTGCTTGATCTCAGACTTCCTCTTCTGCCACAGCCTGTCCAGGGCACTGTCAGCATCTCCCTGCCGAAACAAAAAATGAGAACCTATTGAAGGAAGCATCATTGCAACAAAGTCGATAGCATAGCAAGAAGAGCAATCAAGTTCTATATTGAATTCTTGAGTTACTGGGGGGGACATCAAGCAGTTAGATCAATGCACGGGAAAATATAAAAAAGGAAAAACTAATGAATAAGTAAATAGTAAATACTACCATGATAGGCAAGACCGACGGTGTATAAAAAACCCAAATATAATGGCTGCAATCTCAAAAAACTAAACAAATTCAAAGCCAAGAAACCCAACATAGCATATAATCATACAAAATGTTCAGACCAATAAAATGAAACATGAATGGACAGCGAGTCAGCAACCAATCACACCATGCTCATCAAAATGTCCAATTCTGTATATATATATGGCAGAGTGATGTTAAATGGCATGATCTGCGTCAGCAACAACAAAGCACCCACAATTCATGATCATGCAGGAAATTTATCCATGATGAGAGCAGATCAGAAGGAGCAGTAATGTGACAGTTCACATGAAACAACCCAGGCACGTTTCAAACAAAAGAACACAAATATAATTACCTGAGCACGGATGAACCCAGAGAGAGCAAACGTTGTGAAGCGTCCATCGTACAGACCATTCTCGTCGACATGCCCAATGTTGATCTGGACCGAGGCATGGTCCTTAGCGGTGATGATCCTGTTTGTGGCAGAGCTGCAGGAACCAACAGAACAAGCTTAGCATAAGAATACACCAACCCAAACAAGACAACAAACAATCCAGAATGCCAAACATACCACTTCCTGGGGACATAGAGGTCCACCATCTGACCCTCCTCATTCTGCATGGTGGCGGTGGATGGAGGAAACACCACAACAGCAACTGCAACTGCAAGACATCCGAAACACAGACATATAATTAGTCATGAGAATAAGACTACAGAGTCGCTCAAATTTGACATTCAGTAAATGAGCAGCAAAGCAATTATGGTTTATCATAGACCAACATCCAAGAAAATGAACAATACAAGGAAATGCATCTAAAAATTAGCAAGAAGTAGGCTGAATCCAGAATCCATCGGTTTAAACCTGCCAAAAGAATATAATTATATACATAGTGCTACCTAATGAACGAGAACTAACTGGATCTGAAAATATGCTTCCTTTTTCCAAATCGACTAACTAAACTATGAATGAATTTAACCATACAGTTGCAAGACAGGCGCATTCAGGCATTTAACTAAGGAGAATTGCTTGTTTGCCACAAAGTTTGTTGACTTGGCTCCCAACAGCATAGCAGTGCAGTAGCTTGGCAACGATCTTTGCGTGTGACAGCGACACACTTTTTTGCGGTTCAGTTTTATAAAATAGAAAAGGAAAAGAAAATAAGTATAAATAACAAAATGGTAAAACAGTAAATAAATCAACAAACTTTGTGACAAAAATGCAAACCGTTAACCGTATCAATTTTATCAACTTTGTGGCATTCGAGAACATGGCAACAAACTTCGTGGCAAATGAGCAATTCTCCCTAACTAACTTCATATATGCACAAAACTTGACAAAAAAACGATCATGCTACACTGAAGATGGATCCCAGATTATCTATAACCGATCTAAGAGATAGCATCTTCTATGGCTTAACATCTCTAAGCAGCAGCTAGCAGGCTGTTCGAGCGCCACCTCCGGCTCTGGAGGGGGCGCGCCGCAACTGCGTCTCGGAGTAGCCGCTGCCCGCCGAGCTGGACACCCACTCTTCCTTCTCACAAATCCGCCTTTATAGCTCCACCGACCCTAGCAACAACACATCCGATCTCGCCACTCTTGCATCGTGACGGGGCTGACCGACCGCGGGCATCGGAGCGTCGCCGAGGTTTCGGGGCGAGCCTAACGCTTCGATGGTGCGGCCGAGCTTCATACTAGAACTGTCCGTCGCTAAGCGTGCATACGAATCGGGGCACGAGGGTTGCGGTGAAGAGGGTAGCGAGTAGCGACGTACCTTGAGGGTCGCAACGGCGGCGGCGGCGGCAGCAGCTAGGGGAAGGGCGAGGCTCCGAGACGCGAGATATTTGTAGCGTTCGGACCTGGGCCACCGCCATTGTCGCCACGTTCGTGATGGCTAGGTCCATGGGCCATAGACCCATCAGCCCAGCACGACTCGTGCAAAAGCCCACGCTTCCTACCGACCCAACCAGTTTCCCTCCACCCGAGGTGAGACCGGACGCGACGGCGGGAAGCGGTTGCGGCGGCCGGACGGCCGGCGATGGAGCTGTCGATGAGCGGCGGCGCGCTGCGGACGTTCTCTCGGTGCGTCACCTGCCTCGCGCGCGTAGGATCCGACCTTGTCCTCCAGGCCCACCCGCCAAGGTCGGCTGGCTCTCCGCCGGCGGCGAGCGGTTTATTTTGTTCCTTCGCGCGCTCGGGTTGTCGTGGCGTGCTGTTCTGACGTTTTGGGGGTTTTCTGTTGGTTTTTCAGCTGGAGCTGCACACGCTTAACAGCTCGCGGTCGGCGTACGCGTCCATCTCCCTGGAGCGGGACTTCTTCGATGAATTCCGCATCTCCTCCGCCGCCTCTGCCTCGGGGCCGTCGTCAACGCCGCTCCAGTGCAGCATCCTCCTCAAGTCTGTTCTCTCCGTGCTCCGCACGCCGACCACCGCGCTCGACCGCATCGCCGCCTCCCTCCCCCACCCCGACGCGCCCAAGCTCCAGCTCACCCTCCACTGCCTCAACGGTACGGCGCACACTTGCCGATCCCCTCCGTCTTCTAGGGTTTTACTATTGCAGATTTTAGGGGGGGTTGTCGGGGGAAATTTAACTATTTGCCACTTGCCACTTCTTCAAATGCCACCTTCTTTGCAATTAATTATTTGTCACTCTCTTCATGGACAGTCTATTTTTTTGTCACTCTGTGCCCCGTTGACGCCACGTCACCTGCCACGTCATTTTTTTTTGCCATGTCACCATCTTCTTCCTCTTCCTCTCTCCCTAATTTCTCTCCCCAACCTCCGGCCGGCCACCACCACTGTCGGCCCCGCCGCCGGCCACGCCGCCCACCACCGGGGGATGCGGGGTCGCCGGCTTGGGGCTGACCTTGGAAGAAGCGGACGCCGGCGTCGAGGAGCTTGTCGGACCAGGGGAAGCAGCGCGGAGGTCGAGGGAGCGGACCTCCCGCGCGCCGCGGCGGAGAAGCTCCAGGCAAAGGGCGGAGCCGACGAAGCCCTGGCCGCCGGTCACCGCGAACCGCACGCCCTCGATCCCCTCGCTCGCGCTGAGATGCATCTCTGAGCCGGCGTTCGGGACTTCGGGGGGGGGGGGCGACCCCGCATCCCCCGGCGGTGGGCGGCGTGGCCGGCGGCGGGCGGCGGCGAGGCTGGCGGCGGGCGGCGACGGGGCCGACAGTGGTGGTGGCCGGCCGGAGGTTGGGGAGAGAAATTAGGGAGAGAGGAAGAGGAAGAAGATGGTGACATGGCAAAAAAAATGACGTGGCGGGTGACGTGGCGCCAACGGGGCACAGAATGGCAAAAAAATAGACTGTCCATGAAGAGAGTGGCAAATAATTAATTGCAACGAAGAGGATGGCATTTGAAGAGGTGGCAACGATAAGAGTGGCAAATAGTTAAATTTCCCGTTGTCGGGTGCCCTCTTCAGCCTCCTGATTTCTCATCAAAATTTCGAGCCTGGTCCAGGGGTGAGGAAGACGTACTGGATCGCGTGCAGCGCGGAGCCCGAGGTACAGACGCTGGCGCTCGACCGCAGCAACTTCTCCAGCCGCCTCGCAATCCGGCCGCGGGACCTCGCGCGCCTGCTCTCCAACTTCCAGTCCTCGCTGCAGGAGCTAACGATTATTGCCACTGATCCTACTGCGGGTCATTCTAATGTTGGTGGCGGGGTCGATGAGGTTGAAGGGAAGGCGGTCGAGCTCAGAAGCTACATCGACCCGGCTAAAGGTGGCTTATTTTGGTGATGGTGTATCGTGATCTTTGGTATTGTGAGGTCATTGGATTGTGGATAGTGATATTTATTTACGGGATTGCAGATGACTGCGACACGAGACTGCACACACAACTGTGGATTGATCCGGCGGAAGAGTTTGTGGAGTATGTGCATTCTGGTGATCCAGTGGATGTCACATTTGGGGTGAAAGAACTCAAGGTGACAGATCAGTCTTTTGTTCCTCCAGACTTATATTCAATACATATAGGACACAAATTAAAAATAATTAAGAATCGCTCCTTAAAATGGGACATAATAATGGTATGTAGCATTCAGTTAATTGAATCTAAGAATCTTTTGAAGAGCATGACAGAAGAACTAATGAAAAATAGATGTATCCATATGTTCTCATGCACAATACAGTCCACACAGGTATATAGAACTTACAAATTGCAAGTCAACTCTTGCTTTCAACTGAATACCTATAGGTTGCTTTGACATATGTTTGTTAATTTTTCCACCTCTGGTTGAACTATGGATGTGGCTTTACGGCAAATGGTATTCTGAGCAGTTGGTGTACTCTTTTGTGGGTTAAAGATGTGTTTGACACTTTTACTGCTGATTAAGGCAACAACTTAGTTCCCTGGTCTGATATTTCCATGGCATGAGTCTTGACATATTCCTTGTTTTCTTTTCTCTTCCAAACTAGGCTTTCTTAACATTTTGTGAAGGATGTGAGGTTGATATCCTCCTATTCTTTCAGAAAGCTGGCGAGTAAGTTGTCATACTTGTTGCTTTTATTATCCATTTTGATTGGGCCTTATGAGGCTTCAATTGAATTGCAGGCCTGTCCTTTTGGTTCCGAAATTTGGGCTGGACAATGGATCAAGTTCTGACTTTGATGCAACACTAGTTCTTGCCACTATGCTTGTATCACAACTTACTGACAACAGTGTTTCCCAGCAGCCAGCTACTTCCGCACAGCAAGCAGAAGAACCAAGGGTTGCTGTAACACCATCACTGGTCCCTGAAAATGTCCCAAGCCATACTAAAATATGGTCAGATCTATCAGGTGTGTATATCTGATAAATGGATCCTGTCAACTGTTGGTATGGTCACACACCGGGCAGGGCTTTCTGTGTCATGCTATGCACCATAGTGATCTGGTAAGCACAACACAGTGCCGATGGCCCTGTACAGTTCATATTCGCTGCTCCATGAGGGCCATAATCAGATGGTACTGCATGGACTGCCATATGACTGGGTGTGATCAAACTAACTGGTGATTGAAAAAAATCCCCAACAATATAATTATCCTGTTGATGTACTATCATGCTAGTTAAAGATAAGCAACCTTTGTTAAACAGGCAGTGCTCCCAAAAGTTTTGAAGTTAACAGAGAAAAACACACCCAGAAGGAGAGAAATGCCAGTGCTAATGTGCTGAATGATACATCAATGCTGCATAGTGTAAATGCTCGCTGCAAGCCACCAGCCGCAGATAATGCAAATGATATGTATCCTATAAATCACTTCAATTAATTCTTGCTAGTTTATCCTCAGTGCTATTAATATTATTTGCTACTGTATCATATTCTGCACTTGCAGCCTTTGATCCTGTATGTTTCTTTTGGTTGTGACCTTCCAATGTACTCATTAGATATACTAGCACGAGTCCTTATCTGTTCTCTAAGCCCAAGTAAACATATACATAGAATTTTCTTTAATTGTGTTTATGGGATTAGTATTTGTTAGCATCGTTATTCTCTCAGTCCAAAGAAAGTAAGTCTGCATATGAGAGATTTTCTTTAATTTGGAATTTGGAATTATGATATCGGCATCCCTCAACATGAATACTCCCTAGTCCTTACCCATATTGTAGAATTGGGCAGAAAAGACCTGTGTTTGCATGCCTATATTCCTCAGGTAAATGAGCACATACTGCATTCCAAGCTTCCAGATAGTTAAAACCATAGGAACCTTTCGGTGATAATGTTCAGGTTAAGTGCTAGGACTGAACTTCCAGTTGTACTGTACTTGACCTGGCCAATCTGTTTGAATATAGATATATGAGTTTGAGCTAGATGAGTTTGTACTGTACTGTACTTGTATGGCAATTAGGTCATGGTATCAACCATTTGTTACTGCACAGAAATGATAAATCTTGTCAATATTGTTTGAAGTTCATGCACATTTTTGATTTTGTTATTAATAATGAAAGGGATCTATTGAGTCTTAATCATGAGTTATTTCTGCTTTCCTACACCCGAAATGTGTTTCCTTGACTAATTTGTACTACAGAGTGCAGCCTATGCAATTGGATCACTTGGAAGAGCCTCTTGGTTAATTATCACAACATAAAACACATTATATTTTAGAATAATCAGTTACTGATGCATTTGTATTGCCATTCTTTTTTTTTTTGCAGATGTTGTCAGTGATAACCCTCGCTCACAGCATCACCCGAGCAATTGGGTAGGTGCTGATGAAGATGATGATGACGAAGATGATGAGCTTTTCGTCCAAACAACACCACACTACATGGACTAGGGAATAGGGATTGATTATGGTTCTGATATTTTGGGTACATGGACTAGATGAGTACGTTCTCTTTGCTCTTAGTTCTTTCAGGCCTGAAGTTAATAACATATGCTAATTTGTTAACCAGTAACTTGTTTGTATCCCATGTGGCTATTGCATTATGTTAATGCAGATTTTTTTAGAACATACTGTTGAGTATTGAATGTGAATTTTGTTCTATCTTGCAGAAGTGGCCTGATTATCCTATCCTTATTATGTTTGTAAGGGAAAACAAATGTGTTTGCGTCTATGAGTATCTTAGTTCCATATTATTTTAATAACGTTTCTACATTCCCGATGTTTTGGGGGTGCAACAAGGCATCAGCTTGTTCATGTGCATATCTTCATAAAACCTTTGTTCATGTGGACGCATGTGCATGGTCCATCGTTGCATGTTTTGTAGTGACCTAATCATTGTGCGACGGCCACAATGTGCGACGGCGGAGGGCCCATGCTGAGAAGGGACCTAAGTCCATATATATATACATTATACACTGGTACACGGTCGTTATCAGCCCAAGATTTTAAAATTATGAGTATAAATGTTATTCTCAAACACATTGAAGGTGTCATATCATATTTTAATAAGTATAGAGATGAATGTTTCATTTCTAGTATAGTATGGATATAATAAAAAACATTGCATCTGAATTAGATATAGAGCTAATATTTCCTACAAAATGTCAATGAACGAGAAAGATACATTTTGATGAACAAGATGAAGACGAGGAAATACAACAATCTGTTGTGGACTCCTTTAAAAGAGAGTACTTCCTAGTTATGATTGATAATGCAATTGCTTCATTAACTATTAGATTTGAGTGGATGACGGCATTTGATAATGTCTTTGGGTTCTTGTTCAACTTAGAAAAATTAAAATCCTTGGATGAAGTTGATCTTTAGGCGCACTGCAAGATTTTTGTGGATAAATTTTCTTATGATAACTCATCCGATGTTGAGATCAACGATTTTTTTTAGAATTAAAGGTGTTGCAAGTGACTTTGCCAGATTCTTTGATGTCAGCGCCTGAGATTCTCAAGTTTGTTATGGATGCAAATTGTTATCCAAATATTTCAGTTGCGTATCGAATTCCCCTAACTGTACCTATGACTGTAGCTTCTGCCGAAAGAAGTTTCTAAAAATTGAAATTGTTGAAGAACTATTTGAGATCAACTAAGTCACAAGAAAAGTTAAATGGCTTGGCTATGTGCACCATCGAGAAAGATATCTTGGACACTATTGATCTCAATATTGTCCTTGATGATTTTGCATCAAGAAATGCCTGAAGAAATATCTTTTTATAAGAAAAAAGGAATATGATGGAGTTCTATTCTTATTTAAGGTAATCATATAGTTATACAAGTACAAATATAATATTTTTTTAGTCTACATTGTTTCTCGCTGTTGATGATTATCAGACATGTTAAATTAAAAATATATTGTTGAATTTGCTACTCCTTTATACAAATAAAATTAATCCATATATTATAAGGTTTATGGTCTAGAAGGGCCGTTGGCATGAATTCGCCAGAGGGCCCTCAAAATCCTAGGACCGGCGCTGGACCTAATCCTCGTATTACAATATATCTGAATCTGGGTGAAGTGTGAACTACTCTTACAATAACAATACCCATTCTAGCTCCCCCTATCTCCTGTCCCTTCTGAAGATCTGTTGTGCATGGCCTTTTGGTTTGTTTACGACTGTGCATGTGATTAAACAACATGATGCTTCTACTTTACCTGACCATGGAAGATGCCAAGATGGTAAAAAAATGGAGATCTGTCATGGAAACTGCTTCCTTTTACTAATGAAAGTTTTGCTTCTTCCGAGCATCCTGTATCCTTCCATGCCGTTGCAGCTCACTCTTTTTTCAATGCTCTGAATGATTTAATCCGTCCGATTTTCCTTAGATTGGTTTGCCAAGACTTAGAAAGAATATTGGTAGAAAAAGGATTGCAACATTGACATGTTACAGCTTACACCAGTTACTAGTGAGTTGTGTGTTCTTCTGCGTAGCATGGATAAAAACAGCTGATTAGTTGTGAGTTGTCAAATAGAAAAACAAACGAATCAATATCATTTATGTATTTATGTACGTTATGGTGTCGGCAAATATTTTTTTACACTTCAAAAACTTGCTGCTTTTACAAATCTGAATTGCTGAGTTAAATTGTTTTGTTTAGTTTTTAGATTTTTAGATGGAAAAATTCCATCCAAAGACACCCTTTCAACCAGTGCATTGCACCTCCAGACACACATTGCACACAAGGAGCCACCGCCCGCTATCAGCAATGGCTCCAATGCTGCCCTGTCGCCACCGACAACAGCATCGTGACGTTGACATCGTATGCTCCTCTTTCTTTCGCCCGGCAGTGCCGCTTCGCCGTCATTGATGCCTCTAATGCCACCCCACTGACAAAGCCACCCCACTGTTGCCGTCAACTACGTCATGACGTCGTCGTTCATCTCCAGGGGCGAAGCCAGGATAATTTGTCACTGGGGTCAGCTAAAATTCATGGTACTAACTTAGGTTGAAGAAATATAACACCATGCATTTTCGTTGGGGTCTTGGCTGGTAAAAAATTATAGGTAAAATGCGCTACGACGAAGTCATCGGGGTCGGCGGACCCCGATGCCATAACGTGGGTTCGCCCCTGTTCATCTCCCCTCTACCCACCAACACCACCTATGTCCTGTAGCGTCGTCCATCTCCGCTCTACCCACAACGCCACCTATGTCCTGTAGCATCACCTCACCGACAGTGTTCGTCCATTGCTGTCGACGACACACATCTCCCACTCTCCCCTCAACTGATCCACTAAACATTGAATAGTGAGCAACACACCTCCTCCGATACTTGAATCCTCTCCATCTTCATTATAGATAGAATAATTTTCTTTTTCTTAGCAATACGCCAATACATATCTGATGTCTCCATAATTTATCATACATGTTTTTCTAAAAATTCTATATATAATTGTCAATACATCAATAATTTATGTCTTAATATATGTATTTTATTTTTTAAGTATGTATACTCCTCGTATCGTCATATTCATGTTTTCTAAAATTTCGGTATCGATGTATCCGTATCGCCGTACCCGTATCATATATCCGTGCAACATAGGTGCAGTGGCATGGGATGCGTGCCTGCACGACATGGTGGAGGAATGCCTGACGGGAGAGGCGAGAGGCGGCGGCGACGGTGAGCATGGGCGGTGCCTCTTTCCTAGATGGCGATGGTGGCTACAACGCCGCGCCGATGACGCAATAGTACATCAGTTACGCGACGCTACTACGGAACTCGGTGTCATGCCCCAGTCAGTGCATCATACTACAACTATTGGTTGGGCGTCGACGCCAACCCCTACACTCGTGGTTGTTCCGCCATCACCTAGTGTCGCGACTAGCTGCCCGACCATCCCACCCTACCGCCGAAGCAGTGTGCCTTTCCGCTTTTTTTCTCCATCTTGTTATCATTGCTGTTGTAGTAAGGTGGCATAGAACAGAATGGTTCTGTTCTAGATTCTAAGGATGGAATAGCTCTGTTCTGCATTTGGAAATAAGAACAAAGACAATATATTTTTGTTTGGTTCTGAAATCTGATAGAATGGAACGGTTATATCCTTTATTTGATTCAAGAGCAGAAATCATACACAAGAACCTGTTGATTTCGGAGTCATGGGCGTGGGAGGCGAGCCACTCGGTTCGGCAAATTTTTTGGGGAGTGGATGTTTCTAGATCTACCATGAATATTTTTTTTTGGGAACCGCTAGATCTATGATGAATATTTCTTTTTAGGAGAGGACCTCTAATTTAAAGCCAAACATATACACAATGAAATGAAATCTTTCGTTCCACCTAACTCCTCGACTAAACGTTATCGCTTAATCGCTTAATCTGGTCACCTGCTCTGATGATCATGAGTACGATAGAGTTTATACTGCAATCCCGTCCCGGATGAACCGGGCTGGCCCCCTTTGAGACGTCCGATCAAAGACGTGCGGCACAGATTAGATAGATAGATAACACATTTTTAAGTTAGGCCCTTTCCTTATTAATCCCTATCGGTCACAAAAAAAAATCACTTATAGTTCTTTAAGTTCGTAAAAAATATTCCTACTTATTCCGTACCCAAAATACTTCAGTTTTATCCTATCATCTTTGTCCAAAAAAACTTCATTTCTACCTCCTTATATATTCTTGATTCGTAAATTAAGATAATTTATTACTTTAATATCTATTAATTACTCCTTAAATATAATTTAAAAATATTAAATCCTTATTAATAATGAAATATTTTATCTTTTAATCATACTACTAATTTATCAAATTTATGTTAAAATAGATGAAATAACTCCTTACCCACCATCATTGGTAACCTAAGAAGTTTTATTGCTATAACACCCTTACCTATCTTTACATACCACTTCACGTGAAGTACTAAATTCTTATTAATAAATATTATTTGCTTTTTTATTAAAATAATTTATAAAGTATATCACAAAAATTTTTTGTAAACTACGTGTCGGGCGGAAGGAGCAGGTATTATCCATTATCGTCTTAGTTTAGCCTCGCAAATTAAGATTTTTTTTTAAAAAAATACATTAAAAAACAAATTTGTTACGTGGATTTTTTTTTAAAAAAATAGCCTTAAGTCGGTATTTGGACATAATTCTATTTTTTAAAAATTTAAATCCGCAGGTTCGATTTTTTTTAATTAAAAATGTATTATTATTTTTTAAAAAAATCCGCAAATTAATGCCATTTATAAGGGATTTGTTTGGATGGGCCGAGAATCCAGACACGGCCGATTAAAGGAAGGCCCATTTAGGCCCACTCGAGGCGTATCTCTCCGACCAAATTATCCATCCACACACACAGGGAGGGAGACGCTTCCTACTCCCCCGAGCTCGCACGCCGTCGCCATGGCGTCCGCCTCCCTCTCCCTCCGCCTCCCAAAGCCCTCCCCTGCCCCCGCCGCGGCCTCCCCTTTCCTCTCCCTGCCTCCCTTGCTCCGCCCCGCGCGGGGCGGCGCGGCGTCCTCCGCTCTGGTGGCGCGGGCGGCGGTGCCTGGGGCCCCGTCCCCGCTGTTCAACCCGAGGGCCGACCCGTTCCTGTCCACCCTCGCCGCCGCTTCGCGGGAGGAGCTCGATGCGGCCGCGGGTGGGGGGCGGCGCGGCGAGGACCACCTGCCGTTCCTCGAGATCTTCCAGAACGCCAAGCTCATGGCCTCGCCCGCGCAGGTGATTGGGGGTTTCCGTGCTTTCTCAGCGGAGAGTTAGCCGAACCATGAAACGCTGGCGTTTTCTAGGTGTTTCTGACATGTTTTAGTTTATCATTTTGCCAATTCTCAGCATGTCTGCCATCAACGCAGTGCTTAGAGGCCATCATCACCTTGCATCGTTAGTACTTACAATTAATTCTAAGGGATAATAACGGTATGTAAAATACTCCGCAAAACAATGCATGAAGCCTACCCACTCAGGGATTGGGATATTACAAACTACATGGCGATATCTATTGTGTTGATTTCATCATTTCAATCAGTGAACGGATTGTTCCGTTTGTACTTTTATTTACCACTGATTTTATGTGCACTTATCCAGCTCGATCTTCTGTGTGCAAGAGCACCTTTATCTCTGTTATTTAGGAGTATATTACCTACATCACATAATAATTCATTACCTATAATCTGCAATTGACAGGTGGAACGATCTAGCAGTTCTTACAGTCAGCACAGGCCTAAGAGGCCTCCCCCAGATCTGCCATCATTGCTTCTTCATGGCCGAATTGTTTATATTGGCATGCCGGTATGAATTTAAACCAATGTTCTCATTGTGGAATCATTATTCATGTTATTTTACTATTTCACATATGTGAATGTCAAACACGACCACAAGAAAATTGGTGCTCGACTAACCTGGATAGACAATTTGATGAGATGTCAGATCCTGAGCTATCAAAAAGGTGAAACTACTAGGAATTGGCTAGTGACAGTTTGCATTTCCCGGTTGTTAAATATTGCCTTATAATTAACAAAAAAATGCTAATTATTATTGACTGAAATAGTTATGATTGGATAATTTCTATTCTTGGTATACATCTGTCATAACAATTCTGTCTTAGATATTCTGTAAAGCATATATAAGATCGGTTATTCATGCAGTGGTTATAACCTAATGAGATTGTATTTACTTGCTTTGGTAGTTGGTGCCAGCAGTTACAGAGCTTGTTGTTGCCCAGTTGATGTACCTTGAATGGATGAATAGTAAAGAACCTATTTACATATACATCAACTCAACAGGAACAGCTCGTGATGATGGTGAACCAGTAAGCATGCTTATCTTGTTCAATTGATGGCTTGTGGTCAATTCTTGTCTAGCATTTTGATTTAAGTGTCCATTGAGTATGTCTTATTCATGCCCTGCTTAATTTGATAAATAGCTAAATTGTTCTTAGACTGAATTTGATTTGAGGCTAAGCTAATTGGAAACTAACCTAGTTAACCTGAAATACCGTTTTGGCTAGATTAGGTGGGTCAGCAGTACAACAGAGAGAAATAAGTAGGACTACTGTTGTCAATTAATTTATTCCAATTTCTTTATGGGTTAACTTAATCTTGGGTTAGGGTAGTTTTGAACAGTTTGGCCAGGTTAACTATCTACTTAACTCTGTTGAACCACCAATGTTTTGAGAGGTTAAGCCCCTAACCCACCCCTTAACCCTCACTTCATTTTGAAATTTTGTCAGGTTGGAATGGAGAGTGAAGGTTTTGCTATATACGATTCAATGATGCGGATGAAAACTGAGGTGCATATGCTATTATGTCCTTCAATATTCCAATATCAAGTTATTATTTTTTTGTACTGACGATTGTTCATTAAATATTTTAGAAAATACCATTTTCTACTAAAGATTAAGATTTTTTAAACATATAGGATATGTTTGTGGAACTGAACATTAGTTTGTTCATGTGTTGCACTGTGTGAATTTTATTGGGATTAGTGCAATTTTCTGTATACGTGGTTATCAATTTGTCATAATGAAGCTAACTTTTAATATGCAGATCCATACACTCTGTATAGGAGCTGCAGCAGGTCATGCTTGTCTTGTCCTTGCAGCAGGGACAAAAGGAAAACGCTATATGTTCCCTCATGCCAAAGGTATCAATATTCCTGGAGTACTTTCTTTCATTGATCGATTCCTTTCTATGACATAAAACATACTTTCATGCCAGCTATGATTCAGCAACCTCGTATCCCTTCATATGGAATGATGCAAGCATCTGATGTTGTTATTCGTGCAAAAGAGGTATCAGTTATAATTTTAGTTCTTAACTAAGATGCACAGGGGATTTTAGTTCTCCTTTGTTCACCTTCTCAGTTTTATGTTGCATAATGAGTCATAATTACCTTTCTTATTTGCTTCCTATAGGTCGTGCACAACAGGAATACTTTTGTGAAACTTTTAGCAAGGCACACAGGAAATGTATGTACTGCCTGTAGTATATTTCTTGAACTACTTGGTATGTTGTCGTAATTTAGAACATCACTTATCTTTTTTCAGCCACCAGAGAGAATAGACAAGGTAATGAGAGGTCCATTTTATATGGATTCTTTGAAGGCAAAGGAGTTTGGTGTCATTGACAAGGTATTCTTGTTTCTTCATCCATGGTATTCTAACCTTGATTGTTTTGCTGTTTTTGGCATATCTGAGTTCAAGCAGCCAGTCAACCATGTAACTATGTTTGACTACACCGTATAGTCATGAACCTTTTGATTGTTATTCACTGTGTGTGGTTCCAGATCCTTTGGCGTGGTCAGGAGAAGTACATGTCAGATGCCCTCTCCCCAGATGAATGGGACAAAGTTGCTGGAGTCAGGGGCCCTGATGGAATATAATCGTGTACATTGAAATGTTAAATTAGGTAAGATCTTCCGTTGTCCTGTAGACGGATGTTTGGGATTATGAACGTTTTTTAATCTTTAGCTGATGGTGTGCAGGTTAGGCCCTTGAGTCCTGGACTCCTGGGTGATGAAAGCAGCTGTCCTTGAGCAACAGTGCTTCTCTGTTGTTGATTATAGGTGATAAAAAGCCCAGCGAAGTTTTTATTTTACTGATAAGATTAGATTAAAGCTCGGGCCATCAAGGTAACTGTGCAATGGTGCATTATGTCTGAAATTCTGAATGAGAGCGAGCAGGGTATTCTTTTTTCCCGGAGCGTTTGTTGTTTGTCTCGTCATTTCCACGCCAGATTTTTGGTAGACATTGCTGGTATATAGTTCAGTAGTTTACACGTTTAATCAACCGGAAGGGGGAGATCAGCTTAGTTCCAAGTATTATCAGCACGAACTTGGTGGTAGTGCCATGTGATACCCGTGGACGTTGTCACGTTATCTATATCTTTATGTTATGGACTTCGCAGTCATCAACATTCTCAGATCCTTTATGCTTGGTTCTGTGGATGGCCTACAGCCCAGGGCACCCACACTTGTGCTCAAACGAGCTGCCTGTTTCCTGTGCATTTTCACGCCCTTGACTACTGCATATGCAACATCGGTGGGTGCACATGTTCTCTCGATGACAAACATGGCATGAATTTTTTTAATAATATTTTTTTTAAAAAAAATAAATTTGTTACTCCATTTTGAAAATTTGCAAATCTAGATTACCATCGGCGGATGATCGGCCAAATGTGGTTAGATGAGGTCATGTTCGGCACCGCATCAATTGTACGTGGATATGTTAACTTGGTTCGGCTGTTGTAGCGTCGCACAAACTTAGGTGACGTGGCCACGTTTGGCTTGGCTAGGTTATGTCAGCACCGTAACGGCTAGTTGGGCCGAACATGGTCATGTCATACACATTCAGCTAATGTATCGTCAAACCTGAGTGAAGTGACCACGTATAGCTCAGCTAGCCATGGTGCTGATGTGGTCTAGCCATTGACCACATTTAGCACTATAACGATCGAATTAGGCTGGCATACCCACGTGCGGAAAATACCGTGCCGAACGTAGGGCATCACACCTTTGTAAAACCCAACTGTTGAGAGCTTTCTCGTTGCTGTTGGCGTGCGTTTCGACGCAGCCGGGCTCCTAGGTGAGTTGAGTCGGTTGCCTTTTTTTTCGGCGAGTTGCAGGAGTGGCACGGCCACACGGCAGCAGGGAGACCTAGCTTGCTAGTGCGGCCACCTACACATGTCATGGTGAGATACTTAGTATCTGTTTCAGCTTCTAACAACTAGAAATTCTCAGTAGTCAGCTAGTCTGAGTAGCTGGTGTTTTTCAGTTTTTGGATTCTAGTTTATTTTCAGATTTTGCAGCTACTGATTCTCACAATCTAAATCCAGAATCTGTACCGTTTGTTTCTGCATCAGATTCTAGAAGTAGCTGCAGCTGCGAAAAGTTGAAACAAACAGGCCCTTAGAGCCGATTAAATATCAACCAGATATTTAAGATTTTAAACGAAAAATAAATTTAATATAAAAATTAATAAAAGGTTTTAAAATAATTTTTAAGCATAGAGTTTTTTTAAGAACGTACTGTTTAAAAACTGGGGCCCTTAAAGCATCTCAATTGAACTTCTTAATTCCTAAATCTCACCATCTATATTTCACTTTCTAAAAAATTAAAGAAGCTCTTTAAATTTATAGACAATCAAGTTGGTTTTTATGAGCCCCACATAGGGAGTGCGATAAGAGTTCCTTAGACCATTTTCAAGAGATGCTCAAAACTCATTTATAATATCATCACATGGAGATTATTTCTAAAAATAATTAGTCTTTATTTTTTCAAACATACATCCAATACATATTGTTTATATTTTATTCTTGTATCACCAATAAATACCAAGGATGAAGAGTATTTTTAGATCTCTAAAAACGCAAACCTAGATAAAAAATACTGAAGATATATTTTAAGCCCAAGATTTTTAAAATAGACATAGAGAGTTATACAGTGTCTTAGATTTTTATTATTTAGAGTTAGCTAGATTTTGTCTTAACGGTGAGTAATATAGGGATTAGAGAGTACTTTGGATATGCGTACGTGTCAAGTGTCATCGTTGCATTATAGCTGCAAGCTGCGTTGGATGTGACTGCGATTGATGGCTTGTGGTTCAGGCAACGCGAGGATGCTTTCGCTGCCTTCGCTATTAGCTTAGATTAATCTAGGTCGTGTGCCAAGTTGCCGACTGATTGTGCGTTTGGTTCGCTGGATATCCCTGGATGGGATAGGGCCATCCCATCCAATCAGCTGTTTGGTTGGAGGGCGAAGGTGGATGGGATGGCCACCGAGAGGAATATTCCTTCAATATGCTGGATGGAGAGATTCAGGAAATTTTTCTGGATGAGCTCATCCAATATTGGATGAGATGACGTGTCGTCTCTTGATTGGTTATTACACATTTATTTTTTTGTTTATAAATATTCAAATGATTTTTACTCCCAAATTATTTATCCAAATTATGATCTAATTACATCATTGTATTGATTATAATTTAATCTATAAAATAAGATCTCATTTGATTATATTTTTGCTAAAAAATATATTTGATAAGTGGGTCCCACTAAATTTAACCTTATCTCATCCAAGTCGTATACATCTAACCAAACAAAAATTTGTCTCATCCCATCCATCCAACCAAACACTACAAATGTATCATCCCATCCCTAAATCCATGGATGGGATCATCCTATCCATTCTCGCCCCCAAACCAAACGGACCCTGAAGCTAGCGCGTGACGCGAACGGTGCATCTGTCAGCTATTTGGTCCCTACGCGATAACAGATAAAACATAATGTGTACGTGAAAAGCCAAACCTTCTTATTACTCATTATATTTATATATATATATATATATATATATATATAACTGATGAGGGAATCTCTCTGTTTATAGAGAAAAACTATTAAGAGATAGATATGCCCACAATTCGGTTATCACAAGCTTTAAGATTAAGATTTCCTAGCACAATCTCCGGCTACCGCTAGCAATTGGTATTCCGTTGATTTTACAAAATCAGCTAGTCTGTTAAGATAAGTTGTTTTCGATATAATGGTAGTCGAGGTAGTCATCATGTTTACCAGTTTTATGGATCTACACCTGTAGAGAGTAGAGGTTGCATCGTGGGGAAAATTTGTCATAACTCGCAACTGACGGCTTCTCCAACGAAGTGAGGCGGTTGACTCTCAACCGCATGCTGTCTGGTCCCAAGACGACTTATGGTTAATTCATAGGTTGCATCGTCTCATGCAAAATCAGATGTTACGACCAATCAACATGATCACACATTCCTAGGAAAATGTCTATTTACCTTCTTCATTATTGAGCAAACTAAGATGTAGGAATACACACGACGTAATTTTTTTAAGGTCATATAGATCCGGTGTGGGGATATGATACGAGGATTTTTCATAAGGTTACCCATCCTAATAGTACTCTCGTTTGAGCATGGTCAATTTGAAATTTCGATAGAATCTGATACAAAGTTACTCATATCCTTTTCACAACACATATCGTATACATGAGAATACTAAAAATGAATTCAAATAAGATATGAGCAAGTGTCATGTCAGGATACCATAATACTAGTAGTACAATGCTAGCATGAGGAGCCTAAGGGTATTCGTAATTCCAAATTTCAATCTTGTAGTCTCAATTATAGTATGCCATTATTATCACAGCCCAAAAAATGGTATAATAAAATTTTATTATGTGAGATGAGATTTTAGAAAAGGAAATAAAAACCAAAATAAAGAAACATCTACAAATTAGCCAACTTCAGGAGAGAAATATTTCAAGGGAAAATATAGGACGAGTTGAATTGAGCTTTCCTTGTCAAGCGTGCCTATGAATATGAATAATTGATGTTGTGTCGTTTTTTTCATCTGTAACTCTTTTGTTATGTTTAGTTTAAATTAATATTACACACTATATTTATCAATATTATATGTTGTAGCAATTGCATTAGCTACAAGCAGAATTATGTAATGGTGGTAACCTCTAAAGAAGTAATGTATAAAAGAGTATGAACCTCAAAGGGTTTGTGTATGAGACATGGATTTATACTGGTTCATGCCTTCTTGAGGAATAATAACCTTACATCCAGTTTGTCCTTGAATTCTTTCTCTCCTTCAAACGTTGTCGAAGCTGAGGAAGCAGGCATCGATGCCGACAATGCAAAGGGGTCTTCTAGCAGCAACGAAAATAGCAGTGGTAGCAGTAGCGGAGGGTACCACAAGGACCCTTCGGGTGGAGAGGAGGACGACAGGGCCATCGGCGGCGAAGCGCCTCACCACGTTCCTTTGAATGATGAAGTGAAGATCGTGGAGCGGAGCCCTGCTCCGAAGGCGTCCGCTAGTCGGGTGCCTTTGCCGAGGCCCTTCATCATGCTAGGGGTACCTGCTAGAGGAATGGTGTATCGGTACCTCCGAGGTGGCAAAGGACTCACAAGAAGTGACTTGGTGACAGAGCTGGATCGTTACATCCACAAAGACCTCACAGCAACGGCTAAAGAGGCCCTCCTGTAGGTGAGCGAGGTCTCACAAATGGTTCTTCAATTCCTTATCTTTTGTTGCTTTTAACAACTCCTTCTGTTTTTATCAGGCCTTCACACCGATTCATAGAGACGTCCTCTCCGTAGACCGTCACGAAGGCCTTGCTGCGAAGGGCATTGAAAACCTTCGGTGCCAGGCTTTGGAGGTCTCTCAACGACAACAACAAGCTAAAGCAGCTGCCGAGGCGTCGAAGGCCGAAGTGGCCGAGGCGCGCGAGGCCATGGCGAAGATGGCCTTGGAGGCTGAGAGCCTCCAGTGAGCACTCTAGGCTTCGGAGGAGTTCAACACGAGGCTTGTGGCAGAGAACACTGAGATTCACACTTCTAAGCAAGCTTTAGAGGCCGAGAGGGCCAAAGTTGTTCAGGAGGTGGATGAAGCCACCTTCGTTCTCACCTGAGTTATGAGACACTTGGGGTTTAGCTGCCAGACTCTGGATTTTGGTGCCTAGGATTCGATCGAGCATAGACTTGGATTTCTTCACATGGCTGCCCTCGTTACGGAGGACACGCTGGTGGGCTTCGAATAGACCACTGGGCACGTAGCTGGCCAAGGAGTGCTACAGCTGCTTCACGAAGCAAGGTGCCAACACCTCGAAGCGGTGACCTTCGTTGAGCCGGTAGCCTTCGAGGGGCCTCGCCTGACTTCGTCAGCTCCCGAAGTCCTTGAAGCTTAGTGTCGCCTTCACGAGCCTTGGAAGGCTCAAGCACGCGAAGCAACCCTCGAACTCTAGAGGGCCGACCGCTCACATCGAGCGGGGAAGCGAACCCTCCTTCGGGATCGAACCCTACACCTCCGAAGGTGTAGATATCTTAGGCTTGTAAAGCAAACTTTATCAATTTATTAATGGAATGCATGGGTGTTTTGGACTTGCCTATGCTCAATCTTCGAATGTCGATGTTGATGTCAAAGTACTCGAGGATTCGGAGGCACTTTGTCGCGCCCCGATTTAATAAATCAGGACTTTATTGAAATTCCATAGAAAATCAATAACACAAGACGTTCATCATGCGACCACGTACAATACGGGCAATCATTCACGGTTCGTAGACCGCATTAATACAAAAGTGAATAAAGATGAAGAGAAACTAATAAAACAAGGGTCCTAGATGAACGCCTCCTTCCAGTCTCGCCTTGACTGGGTCGCTACTCCAGACCTTCATCCTCCTCGTAGTAGACTGGCTCTGATGTTGTAAGTCAACGGGGTGAGTACAGATGTACTCAGCAAGCCACCGAATGCAAATATAATGCAAGATAATAACAAGGGAGATAGTGGCTAGTTTAGCGGAAGCAGCGTAATTGTAAAGCTTTAAATGAGAGCAATTTATTAGTACGGAAATGTAAACATGTGCATGTGTATCATCATCTTCTAACTCGAGGGGTACAGTCAGCCCCACCTCGCTCAACAGTCCTTACGTGCCATGAATAACTTGAACATTCAAACAATTGTAAACTAACTGCGAGTAGTCACACAACCCGCCCTTGACCGTGGGCTCGGCTTTTCGAAAAGATTAAATTACTCTGATCAGAGATGTACCACTGTACCCACAAGGCACGCACTCATCACCTACACCGAAGTGTAACGAGATGACCCATCACACGGGAACTCGTGCCAAAACCTTCCATATAGTCCTCCCCGACCCAATAGCACCCTCTTATGGGTTTCATATGGTGTCCCGACGCATCGGAGCCCCACCATACCCCCCCTTGAGCCTCGTCGGTACAAGTCGCCCGCAGGCTAGCCCCTTGCCCCCTCCTCTATGGTGCATCAAGCCGGAGTATTCCATACTTCCAGTTAGGACTTACCCATTAGACTTGTGGTTGGTACGGAAGTGCTTTGCAACAGATCCCGCAGACCGGTCCTTATAGTGCCCCGGGTGCGACAAACCAGTGCCCGAGCTTGCACCCGGAACCCACCATACTTATAACCTAGCCAACTCCAACAGAGTCCAGAGACGAGAATAACCGGGAAATTCATATACAGAATCCAGCTATCTACGACTCGTTCTTTTTAACCTATAGCAGTTGTGCCGGTACATTGGGCACTAGCTAATATATTTTTAGTAGAGTGACAAGGAGTTAAGGCTCAATAAGCATGGCTTGGGTTTGCACACAAGGACGGGGATCTAATAAATATAAGTGTAAGGCTTGAATATTTGACTAATGCAATATTAACCTATGTGTTATAGCGATAAGTTCTTAAAACATGGGCTCAATTATGATCAACTGTTTCCACAGAGATGGTCGATGACTTGCCTTGCTCAGCAAATGGGGATGGAGGAACCTCGGGGTAGAACTCCTGCTCCTCGACGAACTCGTAGTCTTCTCGATACGGAAAATAAACAATACATTCAATAAACAGATAAAAATTCACCAAATATTAAACATACACATTTGTAGGTTTTATTATGTGAAGTAATATTTTTAATATTTCAAGGTTTTGTTCAAAACAGTAAAGTTTAATATTTTAGAATTTTCCCAATTTATTTTCTGTATTTTTAATTTTAACCCTAAGGGATTTTTATTCATTTATTTATTAATAATACTTTGAGTAACATAAGCATACTGTTTTTATGGCATTAATGTGTAGAGAATAATATTCTGATTCTAACAAAATTTGAATGGTGAAATTTGGAGTTAAAATGAGCAAGATATGAATTTTTGAAGTTTAAACAATTTTCTGGAATTTTATTTAAACTAAAAACAGTCTCTGGTCCACGGTGAACCAGGTTCACCGTGAACCCGTGACTATTCGCGTGGACCCGAGCGATCTGGGCCGTTGGATCTGGATCTGGCGGCCAGATGCGAGGCGGGGGTTTTAAATGAAATCGGACGGCTCAGATTAAAACGTGACGAAGGGGTATACGTGGACGCACGGGATTGAGTCAAACTTTTAAATAGAGATCGACGGTCCAGATTAAAAGATACCGGTTTGACCGGATCTGAGGGCTCAGATTAGATCCTGTAGGATCTAATCTGGATCGTCCGTGCGGGATCGTGCGGCTCGGATGAGTTCCGGCACGGCACGTGGTGACGAGGGTAGTTTACCCTTCGTCTCCGGCGACGGCGACCTCGGGTGCGGCCAGGGCGGCGACGGCGAGGGCCTAGGGGCCTAGCTCTTGGCGAAAATGGAAAGAGGAGAGGATGGAGATCACGATGGTACCTCGGGTGGCGACGGAGGGCGACGGACGGTGGCCGGCGGCGAGGGTAGACGAAGAAGGGTTCTCGGGTGCTCGACGGCGACGGCGGTCCGGCGGTGTCCACGGCCAACGGAGGGGTGGACGGGGACGAGTGAGCTCTGGTGGTCACGACGGTGGCGACGACGTGGACGGAGGAGGTCCGAGACGACGGCGAGGGCTCGCCGGAGTCTAAACAGAGGAGAAAATCAAAAACAGGGTGGCGGCGCTCTGGAGGACTAGGGCTCGGGCTACGGCGTTGTGGGGTGAGGGCGGCGACCAGAGGGGCTTTTATAGGGGTCGCCGGCGGTGGATATGGTAGGGTTATCGGAGGAAACCGAGAGGGATCCTTTCCATCTCCGGCGAGGTTTCTAAACCTTCGGATCCACTGCCATTTTCATGAATTCCGTGTGGGCTAAGGATGGAATGGAGGCGGTGGCGATCGGGGAAAGTGATCCGGGGCAATCGGATGGGATCTGGCGGCCGGCGGCGAGGGAAACAGAAGGGATCGCCGGGAAGAAGGAAGGGGGCGATCCCCTTCCATCGGAGACGAAGCTCCTGACAGGTGGGCTCCACCTGTCAGTGGCGAACGGGAAAGGAAAGGGCCGACAGGCGGGCCACGGCAGTCAGTGGGCGAACGCGGGCGCACGGAGGCTGACTGGTGGGGCCGGGGCGGGGCGCGGGCGGGAGGAGAGAGGGGGGGCGTGCGCCGACAGGCGGGCCCCTCCTGTCAGAGAGAGAACAGTGGTGGGCTGGGCCGAAAAGGCTTTAGGAGGGGGTTTCGTGGTTGAGGCCCATTAAGCTTTTTAATTCTTTTCTGATTTAAAATAATTCCAGTAATTCATTTATTTGATTAAGGGTTGAATCACTGTTGATAAAAATTTGTAAAAATTCCTAAAATTATATCTTGGGCTCTAGTTCATCTCATAAAAATTTCAGGTTCAGATTTTGAGTATTTCTCCCTGTTTGGCTTTATTTAGGTTCTTTTGTGATTTTCCTTTATTAACAAATCCAGAAATAATGTTTTCTTTTTATTTTATTCCTTTTAATTTTTGGGGTGTTACAATCCTATCCCCCTTACAGAGAATCTCGTCCTCGAGATTCGGATCAATCTTCGAATAGCTCAGGATGCTGTGCTTTGAGTTCATCTTCTTTTTCCCATGTGGCTTCTTCTGCTGGATGATTGCTCCACTGCACCTTGCAGAAGCGGATGACTCGACTCCTGGTGGTTCTTTCTTTGACTTCCAATATCTTGACCGGTTTCTCCACATAAGTCAGATCCTCTTGGACATCCAACTGCTGAAGATCCACTTGCTCCGTGGGGACGCGGAGACACTTCTTGAGTTGAGATACATGAAACACGTCATGCACTCCAGCCAACGAGGGCGGTAATTCCAACTGATAAGCCACTTCGCCTTGGCGTCGGACAATGGGAAATGGTCCAACATATCGAGGGGCCAACTTTCCTCTCATGTTAAACCGTTGAGTCCCACGAAGAGGTGTAACCCGAAGGTATACATGGTCTCCTTCTTCAAAGGCTAGATCTCGACGACGATTGTCGGCGTAGCTCTTCTGTCGCGATTGGGCTGTCTTGAGTCTGTCCCTGATGATCCGTACTTTCTCTTCAGCTTCACGGAGAATGTCGGTTCCGAACACTTGGGATTCACCAGTTTGGTCCCAAAGGAGAGGCGTTCTGCACTTACGTCCATATAGGGCTTCAAAAGGAGACATTTGAAGACTGGCTTGGTAGCTATTGTTGTATGAAAATTCTGCATATGGCAAGCTTTTGTCCCAAGTGGCTCCAAAATCCAAAACACATGCTCGAAGCATATCCTCTAGTATCTGATTTACCCTTTCTGTTTGTCCATCTGTCTGAGGATGGTAGGCGGTACTGAAATTTAATCTCGTGCCCATCTCCTCTTGGAGGTTCTTCCAAAAGCGAGAGGTAAACTGACTCCCTCGGTCAGACACTATCTTCTTGGGCACCCCATGAAGACATACTATTCGGGCCATATACAGCTCTGCTAGCTTAGGGCCACTGAAGGTCGTCTTGACGGCTATGAAATGAGCTACTTTTGTAAGCCGATCAATGATCACCCATATAGAATCATACCCCAGTTGGGTCTTTGGTAATCCGGTGATAAAATCCATACCGATCTCTTCCCACTTCCATTCCGGCACTTTAAGTGGCTGCAACAATCCTGCAGGTCTCTGATGTTCAGCTTTTACTCTTCTGCAGGTGTCACATTCGGCGACGAACTGGGCAATCTCTCTCTTCATGCTAACCCACCAATAGTGTTCCTTCAGATCCTGGTACATCTTGGTACTGCCGGGGTGAATGGAGTACAATGTCTCATGGGCTTCTCTTAGGATAAGAGTCTTTATTTCAGGTTTATCCGGCACACATATCCGGGTTCCAAACCATATGGTGCCATTCTCGTCCTCTGAAAATCCGGGGGCTTTGCCTTGTCTCATGTTCTTCTTAATGGCAGCTATATCCGGGTCCTCTGACTGAGCTTCACGAATCTGCTCAAACAATACAGGTTGGGTCTCCAAGGTGGCTAGATATGCTCTGGTGGTCAATCCAAGATTTAAGTTTTCCATCTCCTTACATAACAAGGGTGCGTGTTCTTGAATCATCATTGCCGTGCAATATCCCTTGCGACTTAAGGCATCAGCTACCACATTTGCTTTTCCTGGGTGGTAGTGAATACCCAAGTCATAGTCCTTGATTAGTTCCAACCATCGTCTTTGCCTCAAGTTCAGATCTGGCTGTGTGAAGATATACTTCAAACTCTTGTGATCTGTAAAGATCTCACAACGATTCCCAACCAAATAGTGCCTCCAAATCTTGAGGGCGTGCACTACGGCGGCTAATTCCAAATCATGGGTCGGGTAGTTCATCTCATGAGGTCTCAAATGTCGGGAGGCATAAGAGATAACTTTTCCATCTTGCATAAGAACACATCCCAATCCTTGGCGAGATGCGTCGCAATAGACATGGAAGTCTTTGCGGATATCCGGTAGGGTCAGTATGGGTGCAGACACTAAACGGGTCTTGAGGGTGCGGAAACTTTCCTCGCATTCAGGAGTCCATTCGAACTTCTCTCCTTTCTGCAACAACTTGGTCATTGGCTTGGCTATCTTCGAAAAATTCTCGATAAATCTTCGGTAATATCCGGCCAATCCCAGAAAACTTCGTATCTCAGATACGTTCGTGGGTGGCAACCAATCCGTGACTGCTTCTACGGTGGCAGGGTCTACTGCGATTCCTTGTGCAGAGATGATGTGTCCAAGGAACTTTACTTCTGCCGTCCAAAACTTGCACTTACTGTACTTGGCATACAATTGGTGTTCCCTTAACTTTCCTAAGGTTAACCGGAGGTGAGTCTCGTGCTCCTTCTGGTCCTTGGAATAGATAAGGATGTCGTCTATGAAGACCACGATGAACTTGTCCAAATATTCCATGAATACCTTATTCATCATATTCATGAAGAATGCAGGGGCGTTGGTCAATCCAAAGGACATAACCGTACACTCATATAATCCATAGCGGGTCGTGAAAGCAGTCTTGGGTATGTCCTCCTCTCGGATTCTTAGCTGGTGGTAACCAGACCGCAGGTCAATCTTCGAGAATACCGTAGCTCCTTTGAGCTGGTCGAAGAGATCATCGATCCGAGGTAACGGATACTTATTCTTGATTGTTACCTCATTCAAGGCGCGATAATCCACACACATACGCTTGGCCTTATCTTCTTTCTTCTCGACAAAGATGACGGGAGCACCCCACGGTGATGTGCTTGGTCTGATATAACCTTTCCTTTCAAGATCTTCCAACTGTTGCTTCATCTCAGCTAACTCGTTGGCGGCCATCCGGTATGGTCGCTTATAAATAGGAGTGGTTCCGGGCACCAAATCAATCCTGAACTCGATGTCCCTCTTAGGTGGCATCCCTGGTAGATCCTCTGGGAATACATCTGGGTACTCACTGACTACTGGTATCTCCTCCAAGGTAATCTGATGTAGTCTTGTTCTTCCGGCCTTCATGCTGGGCATCTGGAATGTGACCATAATCCCTTCTTCATTAGTCACCGTTACTTTTCTCTGGGCACATTCTATCACACCCTGGTGTTTATTTAGCCAATCCATCCCTAGAATGAGGTCCAAACCTTGACATTCTATTAGAATGGGGTCGGCCCAAAATATCGTGCCTTGGATATCTACCCATATCCTTGGACTAAAGGAACAAGCGAGGGTTTGCTTTCCTGGGGTAGCTATTAGTACTGGCCTGGGTAGTTCACTTATGTCCAGTGCATTATTTTCCACAAAAGCAGTTGATATAAAGGAGTGGGTAGCTCCGGTGTCAAATAATACCACTGCATGCGATGAATGAACCATAAACTTACCCATGACAATCTCTGGTGCAGCCTGGGCTTCTTCGGCGGAGACGTGGTTCACTTTGGCGCGGACGGCGGGGTTGGAGGTGACTCCTTGAGCTCTCTTGGGGTGGGGGCACTGGTGGGAGTAGTGTCCCTCTTGGCGGCAGTTGAAGCATACCACAGGCTTGCCATGCCTGTCTCTCAAGACCTCCGGCTTCTTGGCCGGGGCGACTGGAGCGGTCGGTGTGACTGGAGCGGTGCGAGGTTGACTGGCTCCGGCGTTGGCAGCTGGTGGCGCCGGGCGATACACTGGTCGGGGGTGGTACTGTGGCGCTGGTGGAGGTGGAGCAAAGCGGGGTCTTTGGGCCATTCCTTGATTCTGTCTGAAGGCAATCATGCGCTTCTTCTTCAGGTCGACCTTATTTTGCTGGGTCTCCTGCATGATAGCCTTATTTACCAACTTCTGGAAGTTGGCGAAGTCTCCGGAGATAAGCTGTAGAGACAGCTCATCCTTCAGTCCCCGGAGGAACTTAGCCTGCCTGGCCGCATCCGTACGAACCTCTTCAGGTGCGTACCTGGCCAATCTGTTGAACTCGTGCAGATATTCAGTTACGGACCTGCTCCCCTGCTGCAGGTCCCTAAACTCCTGTTGCTTCTGAGCTACAATGCCGTCGGGGATGTGAGCGGCACGGAAAGCAACTGAGAACTCTGCCCAAGTGTGGGCGTGGCCCTCGGGCAGAGTCTCGCGGTGGTTGTCCCACCACTCAGCGGCGGGACCATGCAGCTGGTGGGTGGCGAAGGCCACCCTCTCCTGCTCAGTGCAGGTCAGGAGATCGAGTTTCTTCTCGATCGCCCGCAACCAATCCCCAGCCTCCATGGGGTTGGTGGTGCTTGAGAAGGTCGGTGGGCGGACTCGGAGGAACTCCGAGAGCTGAGTTACGGGAGCGGGAGCTGGTGTGGCGGGTCGGGGCAGCTCGGGCTGTGGGTGGAGGCGAAAGAAGTGAGCCTGCTGCTCTTGCATTTGCTGCTGCTGCTGCTGCATCTGGTGCAGGAGGGCTGAGACCAGCTGGTTTTGAGTGGCCATCATTTCAGCCACGGTGGGGTGGTTGGCGACCGGGGCCTGCCTCTGCCCGGTGGCTCCCCATTGTGGCAGGTTGCCACTCTCCCCTCCGTTCTGAGGAGCGTCTGAACCCTGGGTGTTGGTCATCCTGGAATTTCCAATGTACACATATTTATTTTGGGTGAACTTCTTTATATTTATTTCAAAAGAATACCGTTCTTGCGGTTACACTTATTTATTTCCTCATTCATGCCTTATATTTTGACATGAATGTTGAATACAAGCAATCAAAAAAAAAGAAAAACAATCAATCGTAATACTACGTCTAAGGCAGCTCGGGGGATGGCTCGATCTCGGGCTCGTGGGAGACGGGCGGGGTCGAGGAACTGGACGGTCCGGCGGGTGGTGCACTGCGGGAGATCCTCTTGGGCCTCACTGTGGGAGTCTGAATGGGTTTCTTCCGGCGAGGCGGAAGAGGTGCGATCTCCTCTATGTCCTTCTTCAACTCTCTGAGCTGCTGACGAAGCTGGGTATGGACCATGGCGCCCTGGCGCAGAAGCTCGTTCTGACGTCTCAACTCCTCTACCTCAAGGGTCATCAGGGGGTTCTGTTCAAGCTGTCGCCGGAGCTCGGCGTTCTCCCTGGTCAGGTTCTCCGAAGTGTGGCGGTAGAAGTCGATGGTGTCGTGCTGGCTGTCTGCGTCGAGGACGGCCTCTGTGTGGAGGTTGTCCATGGCCTCCAAAAGTCTCATCGTGCGGGTGATGGCGGAGCTGCTCTGGGTGAGGGGGCTGATGTAGATGCTGCGGTGACTCCCGGGTGTGCGCATGGGCATGAAGCGGTAGACGGTGTCGCGGAGGTGGCAGTCGTAGACCAGTCGAAGCTCGGCGAGGGACTGGAGAGCGGCTCGCTGGCTGGCCACCACGAAGGAAGGTCCTCCAACTCCATGGGTGTAGAAGGGTGGCTGCGTGGAAGAGGGGCGGATCACAACCGTGACCTCGCAGTAGCTCTCGTTCGCATCGGGAAAAATCCCGTGGAACGCAGGCTCATGGGGAAACCCCAAAAAGTCGACGAGCACGCGAAGCTCGCGGATGAATCCGGCCTCGTCACGAAGAGTCCCGCTCATGGTATGAACCGGCATCTACAAAAGAGAAAAATTTTTGAGAAAACTTCAGAAGATGAGAAGGTAAGCATTTTGTAAGAAAATATGTTTAATATAAGTCCTAGGGTCAGGTCTGTTTGGCTTCCTACAGTCAAGTCGGCTCTGATACCATCTTGTCGCGCCCCGATTTAATAAATCAGGACTTTATTGAAATTCCATAGAAAATCAATAACACAAGACGTTCATCATGCGACCACGTACAATACGGGCAATCATTCACGGTTCGTAGACCGCATTAATACAAAAGTGAATAAAGATGAAGAGAAACTAATAAAACAAGGGTCCTAGATGAACGCCTCCTTCCAGTCTCGCCTTGACTGGGTCGCTACTCCAGACCTTCATCCTCCTCGTAGTAGACTGGCTCTGATGTTGTAAGTCAACGGGGTGAGTACAGATGTACTCAGCAAGCCACCGAATGCAAATATAATGCAAGATAATAACAAGGGAGATAGTGGCTAGTTTAGCGGAAGCAGCGTAATTGTAAAGCTTTAAATGAGAGCAATTTATTAGTACGGAAATGTAAACATGTGCATGTGTATCATCATCTTCTAACTCGAGGGGTACAGTCAGCCCCACCTCGCTCAACAGTCCTTACGTGCCATGAATAACTTGAACATTCAAACAATTGTAAACTAACTGCGAGTAGTCACACAACCCGCCCTTGACCGTGGGCTCGGCTTTTCGAAAAGATTAAATTACTCTGATCAGAGATGTACCACTGTACCCACAAGGCACGCACTCATCACCTACACCGAAGTGTAACGAGATGACCCATCACACGGGAACTCGTGCCAAAACCTTCCATATAGTCCTCCCCGACCCAATAGCACCCTCTTATGGGTTTCATATGGTGTCCCGACGCATCGGAGCCCCACCATACCCCCCCTTGAGCCTCGTCGGTACAAGTCGCCCGCAGGCTAGCCCCTTGCCCCCTCCTCTATGGTGCATCAAGCCGGAGTATTCCATACTTCCAGTTAGGACTTACCCATTAGACTTGTGGTTGGTACGGAAGTGCTTTGCAACAGATCCCGCAGACCGGTCCTTATAGTGCCCCGGGTGCGACAAACCAGTGCCCGAGCTTGCACCCGGAACCCACCATACTTATAACCTAGCCAACTCCAACAGAGTCCAGAGACGAGAATAACCGGGAAATTCATATACAGAATCCAGCTATCTACGACTCGTTCTTTTTAACCTATAGCAGTTGTGCCGGTACATTGGGCACTAGCTAATATATTTTTAGTAGAGTGACAAGGAGTTAAGGCTCAATAAGCATGGCTTGGGTTTGCACACAAGGACGGGGATCTAATAAATATAAGTGTAAGGCTTGAATATTTGACTAATGCAATATTAACCTATGTGTTATAGCGATAAGTTCTTAAAACATGGGCTCAATTATGATCAACTGTTTCCACAGAGATGGTCGATGACTTGCCTTGCTCAGCAAATGGGGATGGAGGAACCTCGGGGTAGAACTCCTGCTCCTCGACGAACTCGTAGTCTTCTCGATACGGAAAATAAACAATACATTCAATAAACAGATAAAAATTCACCAAATATTAAACATACACATTTGTAGGTTTTATTATGTGAAGTAATATTTTTAATATTTCAAGGTTTTGTTCAAAACAGTAAAGTTTAATATTTTAGAATTTTCCCAATTTATTTTCTGTATTTTTAATTTTAACCCTAAGGGATTTTTATTCATTTATTTATTAATAATACTTTGAGTAACATAAGCATACTGTTTTTATGGCATTAATGTGTAGAGAATAATATTCTGATTCTAACAAAATTTGAATGGTGAAATTTGGAGTTAAAATGAGCAAGATATGAATTTTTGAAGTTTAAACAATTTTCTGGAATTTTATTTAAACTAAAAACAGTCTCTGGTCCACGGTGAACCAGGTTCACCGTGAACCCGTGACTATTCGCGTGGACCCGAGCGATCTGGGCCGTTGGATCTGGATCTGGCGGCCAGATGCGAGGCGGGGGTTTTAAATGAAATCGGACGGCTCAGATTAAAACGTGACGAAGGGGTATACGTGGACGCACGGGATTGAGTCAAACTTTTAAATAGAGATCGACGGTCCAGATTAAAAGATACCGGTTTGACCGGATCTGAGGGCTCAGATTAGATCCTGTAGGATCTAATCTGGATCGTCCGTGCGGGATCGTGCGGCTCGGATGAGTTCCGGCACGGCACGTGGTGACGAGGGTAGTTTACCCTTCGTCTCCGGCGACGGCGACCTCGGGTGCGGCCAGGGCGGCGACGGCGAGGGCCTAGGGGCCTAGCTCTTGGCGAAAATGGAAAGAGGAGAGGATGGAGATCACGATGGTACCTCGGGTGGCGACGGAGGGCGACGGACGGTGGCCGGCGGCGAGGGTAGACGAAGAAGGGTTCTCGGGTGCTCGACGGCGACGGCGGTCCGGCGGTGTCCACGGCCAACGGAGGGGTGGACGGGGACGAGTGAGCTCTGGTGGTCACGACGGTGGCGACGACGTGGACGGAGGAGGTCCGAGACGACGGCGAGGGCTCGCCGGAGTCTAAACAGAGGAGAAAATCAAAAACAGGGTGGCGGCGCTCTGGAGGACTAGGGCTCGGGCTACGGCGTTGTGGGGTGAGGGCGGCGACCAGAGGGGCTTTTATAGGGGTCGCCGGCGGTGGATATGGTAGGGTTATCGGAGGAAACCGAGAGGGATCCTTTCCATCTCCGGCGAGGTTTCTAAACCTTCGGATCCACTGCCATTTTCATGAATTCCGTGTGGGCTAAGGATGGAATGGAGGCGGTGGCGATCGGGGAAAGTGATCCGGGGCAATCGGATGGGATCTGGCGGCCGGCGGCGAGGGAAACAGAAGGGATCGCCGGGAAGAAGGAAGGGGGCGATCCCCTTCCATCGGAGACGAAGCTCCTGACAGGTGGGCTCCACCTGTCAGTGGCGAACGGGAAAGGAAAGGGCCGACAGGCGGGCCACGGCAGTCAGTGGGCGAACGCGGGCGCACGGAGGCTGACTGGTGGGGCCGGGGCGGGGCGCGGGCGGGAGGAGAGAGGGGGGGCGTGCGCCGACAGGCGGGCCCCTCCTGTCAGAGAGAGAACAGTGGTGGGCTGGGCCGAAAAGGCTTTAGGAGGGGGTTTCGTGGTTGAGGCCCATTAAGCTTTTTAATTCTTTTCTGATTTAAAATAATTCCAGTAATTCATTTATTTGATTAAGGGTTGAATCACTGTTGATAAAAATTTGTAAAAATTCCTAAAATTATATCTTGGGCTCTAGTTCATCTCATAAAAATTTCAGGTTCAGATTTTGAGTATTTCTCCCTGTTTGGCTTTATTTAGGTTCTTTTGTGATTTTCCTTTATTAACAAATCCAGAAATAATGTTTTCTTTTTATTTTATTCCTTTTAATTTTTGGGGTGTTACACACTTCACCAGCACTGGCTAGTACTCTAGGTAGCTAGGTCCGAAGGCCCCCGTCGGATTAAAATACCACGAGGTCCTAAGGGCGAAGTCATACCTAAGGTAGCCCAAGAGCTACTAGCCTCCATAAAGGTTGAGCCCCTTCATAGCTCTTCGTCTTCACCGGACTTGCGTATCTTCAAACTGATCCCGGATGGCGAAGGGGCCCAGCCTCCGGGCGCACTTTTGTAAGGTGGCGATATAGTCTTGGATTTTTCCACTTTTCTATACGGAGCCACCTGCACTTCGGACTTGGGCTGACCTACAAGAGGAAAGAAGAGCTCTTCGGGCTTCGAGGCGTGAATGGTCTGGCCACGAGAGGTCCGTCTCCGGCGAGGGTTCGTCCAACCGAGGGGCCCTCGTCGAAAAAAGAGCAAGCGAGGGTCGTTTTTTGGGGGGTCTCGGGCCCGCTTTTACTTAGGTTTTGATAGCACTTTATTCTTAGTGTTTTAATGCTAAGTGTATCGATTTACTTCACAACTGTAATGCACTTCACAAATTACCTTGTACTTCGCAATTATATGAATGAAATTCATTTCTATTCGTACTTCGAATGAATGAATAGTGAAGCACACTCTGCTCGCATGGTTATCGGTCCCCCCTTACACGTGGCGGTTAGGGACTTCGGCCTAGCCGGTGCGTGCAATCATGCGATGGCTCAAAACAACTTAGTATGCAGAGGAGGGTGTTCGGCCATGTGGCTTCAAACACTTGATTTTTTTCTTTTAATCTGTATGGGTACTAAGAAAATATTGACAAGCTTCCTTCCAGTTTTTTAATAGGCGAGGGTTGGCTTGATTTTTGATTTTGTTGAGGTGAAGCAGGGCTTCGAAACGTGCTCGAGGTAACGCGAAGCATGGCTTCGGGAATTTGCTTTAATGACTGAAGTGCAACTTTGAGGTTTTATTCTTGATGAGCGAAGCGAGGCTTTGAGTTTCTAACTATGATGAGCGAAGCCAGGCTTCGTGGCTTTGCTTATGATAAGCGAAGCAAGGCTTCAAGGCTTTGATGGCAAGCGAAGCAAGGCTTCAGATCTTATTTAAGATGAAGTTGGGCTTCGAGATTTTGCTTATCACGAAGCCGGGCTCCAAGATTTTCCATGATAAACGAAGAAGGGCTTCGAGATTTTTATGATAGAGCATGGCTCCAGATTTGTAAAGAAGGGTGGAACGTGTCGCACCGCTTTTTTGGCCTCCTTTGGCTCTTTTAGGACGCTTTGAGTTGCAAGCTCAGAGTCCCATGACGCTTCGAGTTGCAAGCTCGGAGTCCTGTTTTTTGTCGCTACAGGTCTAGAGGCGCTATGTAGCGATGAAGGTGGAGAGGATCACACCGATTTTGGGGGCCTTTTGACGGAGCCCAAAGCCAGCATATATCCAAGCGGAGCATGACGCTCCGTATATATATGCAGACTTTATTTATCTCGCGCCGAGCCCACCTTCGAGCTCGAGTTGCGGGGAAGCTTAAGTGTACCTTCGGAAGCCCAAAGAGGTCCAGAGACCTGGGGCCTTGAAGTAGATCATCGAAGTTTGCCTCGTAGTCCTTGGGGCTTCCAAGGCCGACGAGAAGCGGAGAAGCCTTCATGGTATGTTCGAAGTCCCTTGCTGAAGAGGAGCATGCAAAGGTCACAGGACTTTCGCAGAAGCCCTCTGTGGAGGTATATCTTGGGGTTGATTGTGTAGGTAGTGGTAGAGACGCTAGCTTTTGGTACTAGGGTCCCCACGAACATCGCCAACTGTTATAGCAATTGAATTAGCTACAAACATATTTATGTAATGGTGGTAACATCTAAGAAGTAATATATAAAAGAGTATGAACATCAAAGGGTTCGTGTATGAGACATGGATTTATACTGGTTCAGTCCTCCTTGAGGGATAATAATCTTACATCTAGTTCATGGTGATTTCTCTATTCTGTCACCTCCCTCTTCATTACAATGGAGGTGTCCTGTTTTATAGGCAAATATAACATGAAAAGTCTATTTTATCCTCTACTTACAACCGTCATACATGACTCTGTTTATAGAACTCCGTAGGGGTAAAACAGTAAACTAACATTCAAATACATGTGCAAAAACTAGGGATGAAGGCCCCTGGTTTAGGTCTTCATGCTAGAATGGTTTGAAGATATTTTACCTACACCGGAGGTGGGCTGGCAGGCTTCGAACCGGAGGGGCCTCGACACTCATGTGCCTCCACACTTTAACTTCTGATCTTGTGGTTTCTAAAAGTAATCTTCGTAGTGACCTTTAGATACATGTTTCGCTTAGGATGGAGTCTTGTACTTACTCTTTGGCTTCGACGCTCCAGAGTGCTCCGACCTTGCGAAGGCTTCGAAGATATTGTCATTTGGCCCCTATTTATGATAAAGCTATTTCCCCCAATATTATCTAATATGCATCTCAATTGATTCATGAATGAGAGTTTAATACATATTGTAGCATGTTTTAGAATTTGGTTGAAAAATTGGCGATTATCTAATAATCATAAGATAAAAAAGAAGAGTAATTAAAATAGTTAGAATGAAGCAAAATAGCAAGTACAAGGCAAATTGTATGACGCAAAATAGCAACTATAAGACAAAAAATAGTATGACTCATCAACTATAGAACAATAATAATTCAACATGTTAACTACTGTGCAAATCTGTGATTTTTGCCCGCCCCGGAAGCACAAGCAGATGCAGAAGCGGAATCAGAATCGTGGTCGTCGTCCTCATCGTGTCCGTGATAAAAGCGAGAGCCGGAGAGGCAGAAACGCAGGCGCCCCCCTGGAAACCTTCCGGAATCGCGCCCCTGCCCTCGACTCGGCTCGACAGCGCAGCCCAACCAACCTGTCGCAGCGGCGGCGAGGGCGAGGCCCGTATCATTGGTGGCCGCCTATTATATTTGCCGTTTAGCCTTCCCTTCCTTGACGCACTGACCCGTCTTCCTCCTCCCCTCCTTTCGTTCGGTTTTCATCTCCTCTCGTCTCGCTCTCGCGGTCCTCTCCCGCCGCCCTTATCTCTCTTTCTCTCGCTCGCTCCGATCCGAGGGAGCGGGGCGGAGATGGTGCAGACGAGGAGGAGCGCGGCGGCGAAGCGCCCGGCGGAGGAGGAGGAGGGGGAGAAGGAGGAGAAGGTGTCGCCTGCTCCGACGGCGGCGGCGGCGGCGGCGACCGAGGAGGAGGAAGCGGCGGCGGCGGCGGCGGCGTCCTCGTCGTCGGGGCGCAGGCCCGCCAAGCGGGCCATGGTGCGGATCTCCCCGTGCGTTGGGCAGGCGTGTCGTCTGGTTCTCTCGTTCGGTTCTGATCTGTTGATTGTTGCTGCTGTGGTGATAGGTAGTGGCGACGGAGGCGGATAGTGGGAAGGACGCGGCGGCGTCTGCTGCTGCTGCTACAACTACTGTCGGCGGCGAGCCGATTCCGCCTCTGGACACGGCTGGGCTCCAGGCGCTGACCGGCGCCGTGGATAGGCTGGAGGCCGTACTGAGGCCCGGGGAGGCGGTATCGAATTCGGCCGGTAAGATTTCGTCGTCTGGTGGCTAGGGGACGGCGTGGGTTTTCAGTTGGGAGCCCTCTGATGAATCTTCTCGTCGCTGCAGGCAATAAGCGCAGTGCTATTGCTAAGGATTTGCAGGCAAAAGTAAAAGAAGTGAAGGATTTGGCTGATGGCGTTGCCAAAAAACGGCAGCCCCCAGTGGCCAACAGACGCCAGGAGCCCTGGTGCAGACTAATCTCCCAGCATGCCAAGGTGCGGCTTGTTTCTGATGTTTTTTAGTCGGTAAAATCATCAACTCGGTTTGCTTTAGACGAGGATGGTGGTACTATTTTTGATTTATATGCTCGGATAATAAATTACCATCAGACACACTTATAAACAACACTGTTCTGGTTATCAGAGTACATCATTGATCATACATTTTGTGAAGAGAATTGTATCTTTGACACTGAAAAGAGTGGACTTCTCACATTTGACACTAAACATGTTTCTTGATTAAATGTCACTCTAAACAGTGCTCATGTTTTGTTATTGACACTATATTATTTTTATGCT
The DNA here is from genome assembly GCA_019279435.1 of Zizania palustris. NCBI lineage: Eukaryota > Viridiplantae > Streptophyta > Magnoliopsida > Poales > Poaceae > Zizania > Zizania palustris. The sequence goes on from JAAALK010000286.1 coordinate 56,286,929, forward strand.
TGGAATTCTCTTTCTCCTCACATCCAAGCTGAGATGATCAAAATGCCCTTGGCTTTTCTTTCTAGGTAGCTGTTTGAGTGCTTTCTAGCAAATCATCTGTTTCAAGATGATTTGCTGTATTCAACTGTTTTGTCTTAAATCTCTTCTAGGGTGTATGCTTCAGGCATAGTTACGTGCTTAGCTGCTTATCTCCCGAGAATCTAACTACTAATTTGAGGAAAAAAGATGTACATTTCATATCATGTTGTCAGTTGAATGTATTAGCCATAAAAATATGTACAAGGTAATTTTCGTTCGGTTGGATAACTTCTCAGTGACCACTCCCAAATCCTGATGCTGATTTGTTCTTAATATTTCATCCTCTAAACCTGCACTTCTAGTTCAGTTGTCATCGATGTGGATTTATGTGTATCTTAATGTTTGACAAATGCACTATTACTTAGTGATCTACATAACAAATCTACTGTGGGCATGCACAATTTTGAAGCAGTTCTATTGTTGTTTACGCTGTTGTATATAGGGATGATTTAAGTTTATTGACTCTTAAGATATTTTACCTTCATTATTAGGAGTTTCCGTGAAGCACTTCTAAAATCCAGAATATACTCGCTGCACATCATTTGATACACTGCATTTCTTTCTTAATTTGCAGAATCCTTCTATTCCAATTAATGCCTCCCATTTTACTGTTGGTTATGGAGCACATCATAACTTGAGACTGGGAGAGTCATATACCAACTCACTTGTTTGTAGATTGAAGCATGTTAAGGTATTATGTTTTTTTTGGAAGTTCCTGTAATCCTGTGTTACCCACTCTTTCACCTCTTATGTACTCTGTCTATGTTGATTTCTTGTATCAGCGAGGTGCTCTCCTTGAAATCTATGAGTCCAAAGTTGTTCGTGTAAATGGCAAGGCTTTGGACAAAACTGCTAAGGTTACATTATGTGGAGGGGATGAAGTTGTCTTCAATTCACCCGTGAGGCATGCTTATGTATCCTTTTTATTTACCTACATCTTTATCCAGTAAGTACCTTGCTGGCTTTGTTTTGAGGCTAGCACCGATGTAATATGATCTGTATCAGACACTTGGATAAATTAAAAATTTGCAATTATAATGATAAACAATGATTATACAATTAAATATATTTTGTCATTGGAAGTCCTTAATGTGATGGTAGATATTTGAGCAACTTCCAGAGGAGAAATCGAGCACTTCAGCATTTTCCTCTACTTGCTATAGCATTCAACAGGGGCAGCATCCGCTTGTCAAAGATATTCAGGATCATTTTTCATCTAAAGAACCCAAAGTATCATCCTTTTACTTTGGAAAGGGTCGACCTCCTTTGATTCCTATTGGTGAGACAAATTTATTTAATTTTAAATTGCACTTTCTGTTAGAAAAGGATGCTAATGTAAACATTGTTGCAGGATCGTCATCAGATCCAGATCTAGTCAGTAATTTATGTAAAACAATGGAGGACCAGTTTAACTCTGAAGAAAATACACTGTTTGCTTGGTGTCAACTATTGAAGGAGGATCTGAAAAATGCAACTATTCATCCCAATGAAATCTCCGAGACATTTGATAGCTGTCCATATTATCTAAGGTAAACTGTATATGCCTATATGCAGCTGTCAGCCAGTCAGTCCCATGTCATATAATTCTACTCTTTGTTCTTAAGGTATCCGTGTAAACTGTTGTAATAAATTTAGTTTGGACTTAAGATACTGAGTATTTGTTCTTTGGCCTCAGTAATACCATGGAGTTGCTAAATGCTAATATATTTTTGGGAATAGTTGATTTCTGTTATGGATTGGTTTGGGTAGGGATCCAAAGACCAGGAGATAGGGCACTCCTCTACTATCGCACTAGGATATTTCCCTCATGTCATGTGACAATTGACATGCTAGAGAGGCTCATAGGCTTACTGGAATAACTTTTGTAGATTCATTCATCGTTTAAGCATAATGGGTTACATGTTCCTCCTTTTATACGGAGGACTGACTTGATAGTTCATAATAGAATCTCTACTTTCCTATCAACCTATAGTGCTAACTTACTAGCTAAACCAATGAAATTCCCAACCAATACATAGAATAACTTATATAATATTATGAATGGAAATACTGACCAATCTATCTCTTGGGGAGTTAATCCTTGTGATGCTACAAGAACCGGAACTGGGTAAACAGTACCTTACGCTACAGTAGCCACGCCTAGACCTTGGGGGCCTTGGGCCATAACAATTCCCCTATTTACATTCCTTTTTTAAATTTGTATTTTCCTTTGAGTTTCTTAGGCCATTTCTTCTGATAGGTGATAGGTCATAGGTGAATGGCCAGTTGTCAAGAACTATGCTCTAACAACTCTTTGCTCCTGTAGTGAGAATACCAAATCTGCTCTGCAGTCATCAGCATATGTAAATTTGCATTGCAAGGACTATATCAAGTTCACAAAAGATATATCTTCTCTTGGTCAACGAGTGCTGCTCTCTGGTCCGACAGGTATATACTATATGTGTTGTGTCAACTTGGTGTCATTATATTGTATAGCACCATTATAGTAATTTATCCTTTTACAGGAACCGACATCTACCAACAATACCTGGTTAAGGCACTTGCAAAACACTTTGGTGCTAGGTTGCTCATTGTAGACTCTTCCATGCTGTTTGGTGTAAGCTTCTTAGCAATTACCACCCCCCCCCCCCCCCCCCCCTCAAGTTTTTTTTTTAAGTTTGAACTGTATCTTATTGACATGATTGGTTGCTATTTCCTTATACATGTATCATTCAGCCAATACCAGTAGTCTTACTCGTCCTGTTCTTTTTTTGGCAAAAAGTATAAAGTTGCTTTGTGTGATTTTTCTCTATTAGACTATTCCATGTAGTTGTTGATATGCTTAGAATTTCATTAATAAAGAAATTAAACATAATTTTCTTGTTTCAGGGGAAGACTACCAAGGAATCAGAGTCATACAAAAAGGGTAAGCATATTTATAATATGCAACTGTCTGTACTCAGTTGCAAGCCTAGTTATTTTCTTTCAAAAGATGAGCCATCTTCATGTTATATTGCAAGTTTATGGCTGAATATTAGTAATAATGCCACTAATGTGACTATAGTGGATTTATTATTGTTGTCAATCTGGTTAAGCAAATAATGGGATTATGGTTGCATGTTTTGCTCTGTTGCTTGAAAGAAAATGTCGTTGATCTTCAGATTCTTTTTCCAGGTGATAGGGTGAGGTACATTGGTTCGTTACAGTCGACAGGCATTATCCTTGATGGAGAAAGGTATGATATATTTTTGTTAAGATTTTCTCTATGTACTTTCACCATAATATTTGCACTTATGTGCTTATATTGTAATGTAGCTGTCTTTTTTTGCTCAACAAAACAACATAAATGGAGTTGCAATTTTTAATGATTTGTTCTTATGATTCCTGAGGTTTGCAAAGATGTGTGGCAGTTGCTCAAAGGAAATAAACTTCTCATTGTGGTTATATATGTGCTATTATGTATAATATCTGCTGCTGGCTGATGTTGAATTCATGAATTGTTCAATTTGTACTTTGTAGTCCTCCAGATTTTGGTTCACAAGGTGAAATATGTCTTCCTTTCGAAGAGAATAGATCGTCAAAGGTTGGAGTAAGATTTGATGAGCAAATTCCAGGAGGTGTTGATCTAGGAGGCAATTGTGAAGTTGATCGTGGCTTATTTTGTTCAGGTGATTCCTTGCAGTAACTTACATGGTTCTTCTTGCATATAAATTTTTATGGCTATTGCCACCTTTTAATTGATTTATGGTACTACATTCTTTAATTCTTACCTACTGTTCTTTCAGTTGATTCTTTATGCCTCGATAGTCCAGGATGGGAAGTTAGATCGAAACACCCATTTGATGTGATTATTCAGGTTCATATATATTTTGGTCATGATTTATGTAAATGACATTTCGCTTCCTTGTACTAACTGCGCTTGTTAACACTTCACAGTTTATCTCTGAAGAAATTGAGCATGGTCCTCTAATCCTATTTCTGAAGGACACCGAAAGAATATGTGGGACTAATGATTCCTATCGTGCTCTGAAGAGCAAGCTTCAATATTTTCCGGCCGGTGCTTTTATTATTGGTTGTCATATCCAGTCTGACGATCACAAAGAGAAGGTACTGTTTGTAAAGCTTTTCTATTAGTAGTCTGCAAATGCTCCTAAGTATTCTGCATGGTTTGATTGCCATTTATAGCTAACAGACACTTTTACATGCAGGCAAATGGCAGTTCTCTACTTCTTTCAAAGTTCCCATACAGCCAAGCAATACTTGACTTTGCATTTCAGGTAGCTTTTAATTATACGGCATTTTACCCTTGCATTTGCTGACTGTAGTTATGTCATACCTATATCACTATATGTTATTAGTTATTACACTGGTAGAAATAGTGTTTTGTTTTTTTGTTATATTAATAAATGTCTCAGGTCCAACATGTTTCTTCCTTTAATATTTTGTTTATTGTCCATGTGTAGTCTTCATATCATTATGTGCATGAAATCTGCTGGTAGTAATCACAGAATAGACTTTTAGATACAATCTTTCTTAGCATGATTGTGACTAGAGTATAGCTTAACTGTTTTTTTTTTCATTCAGCCTATATCTACACTAGTGGTGTGGATGACGATTTGGACTACTCATGTTCTTCACTTCATCTATGATTTTTTTTATCATTAACACAAGGGAATGCAGGACTTTGATAGGGGAACTGATAAGAACAAAGAATCTTCAAAGGCGATGAAGCATCTAACTAAGCTTTTCCCAAATAAAGTGTTGATCCAGCCACCACAAGTATGTTTTATTCAGTCTATTAAAAAGGACAGTTAATTTGAAGGAGTTTCTCTGACATTTTTTTATCATTCGTTAAATCTGGGGGAAAATGTTACAGGATGAAGTTGAGCGATCACAGTGGAACCAGATGGTAGAACGCGATGTTGAAGTTCTTAAAGGAAATGCTAACATTTCAAAAATTCGTGCTGTAAGTTCTACTGCTATTTTTTATGAAATTATTTTGCATATTTTATTTCTTCGTGTAACTCAGGTTGACAAAATTGTTCTGGCTGCTGCATATTTTTTCTTTTAATATGGTGGTGTCTGTGCTCCAGGATAAATGTAAACATACAATAAATACCTTAGCCTTTTGGCTATTTTTTCTGTTGCTGTATTGTGTATTCAGAAGCTTGTGATGTTATCTTAGTTGAATGCTTTGCTATCTTATTTCACCTCTAGATTTGTGCCAATCATGGGACACATGGAAACTCCATGAATAATTAGAGAAACTGTTAGCTTTTATTTAGACCACACTATCCTAAGTCAAGTAAATTGGTATTTTGAAGTGGTCATTATGATTTGTTTCTATAGCATGTTACTTCATTTGATTATGGTTTCCTCATTGACTTTCCATTCCCTTGAGCTTCTTTTCTTATTCTTCAGTCTGAATTGTCAATATAATTCTGCAATTTCTTTCAGTTTCTACTAAAGATGGGCTTGGAAAGCACTGATCTTGAGAAAATATGTGTTAAGGATCGCATCCTTACAAACGAGTGTGAGTAGCTTTCTTATTCATGTTCCTTCCATATTACAAATTTACAATCTCGTTCAATGGCATGATGTGTTCATTTTTATTTTTCAGGTATTGATAAAATAGTTGGTTATGCTTTGTGTCATCAACTTAAGCACTGTACAACTCCAGACCCTTCAAGTGATGTGCGCTTTGCTCTATCTAGTGAAAGGTTTTCACTCTAATCTCTATTGCTTCTCCACAGTGCCAACATGTTTTTCTTTATTTGGTGCATCAATGATCAATGGGTTTGTAAATATTGACCATTGCAGCCTTAAGCATGGGGTTGACATGTTGGAAAGTGTGCAATCTAGCCCTAAGAGCAGTAACAAAAGGAAGTCACTCAAGGTGATATACTTTGTTTTATTGCATCTATTTTGGCATGACTTTGTTCTACATCTTAAGCAATATTGTTCTAACTTATACTCCAAAATGGACATCGCACTGTAGCAGCTGATAATGATTTTGCTATAAAAATTCATAGTCTTACAATATCTGTTCTATATGCTACAGTCTTACCATATTTTATCTTCTAAAATGCATAGAGCTTATGATTCTTTGCTATAACAATTTCAGGATATTGCTACAGAGAATGAATTTGAAAAGCGGCTTCTTGCTGATGTTATCCCCCCAGACGAATTAGGTGTCACCTTTGAGGACATCGGGGCATTGGAAAGTGTCAAGGAAACTCTTAAGGAGTTAGTGATGCTACCTTTGCAAAGGCCTGAATTGTTTTCTAGAGGTCAACTTATGAAGGTAGATAAAATCTTCCATAATAATTTTAATCATAATATTCTTTAAGAATTTTTGTGTATTCTGTTGTATTCTTCTCCAATATGAACTTGTCACTCTTCTAGCTTATTGACCTCACACAATAAAACTCAGTCTTGTCAGACATTAGCAGTTAGCACATAATGGAATTTTGATCTATTAACATAGCATTTGATCAATTTTGTAATGGGACATGCAAATTTTTTCTTCGGAGTTATCCATTTTACAAGCACCAGATAAACCTAATAGCAATTATACCAAGATGGATTGGAATAAGGATAAGATTTATGAATTATTTTAGCAAGTTGGTTATAAATGATGTGGTGCTGCTTTCAGATAGTGGAGTACTTTACTTCCATTTTGGAATATTACTTCCATTATTGTTAGTGAACTTACTTCCATTCTTGTTTGTGTTGTTCCAGCCTTGTAAAGGAATATTACTTTTTGGCCCGCCTGGTACAGGGAAGACGATGCTTGCTAAAGCTGTTGCTACAGAGGCTGGTGCAAATTTTATAAATATATCAATGTCAAGCATCTCTTCAAAGGTACCCCACCAAATAGAGTTCAATATCCATAGTTGTGTTTTTGCATTTTGAGTATCTGCAACATTGTCTCTAAATAACCCATTGCCACAGTGGTTCGGTGAAGGAGAGAAGTTTGTGAAAGCTGTATTTTCACTGGCAAGCAAAATTGCTCCAAGTGTTATTTTCGTGGATGAGGTAAGTAGAAGTGTAATTGATACACATTTTTGGGTTACCTTTTGGCACTGTTGCAATACACCTTCGTAAATTCTAAAGCGCTGTTTGCCTTGTAGCTCATTTATCCACTTGTGCTTTTTAGGTTGATGGCATGTTGGGTAGGCGTGAAAACCCTGGAGAGCATGAAGCCATGCGTAAGATGAAAAATGAGTTTATGGTGAACTGGGATGGTCTAAGAACAAAAGATAAAGAACGTGTATTAGTACTTGCCGCAACTAATAGGCCATTTGATCTTGATGAGGCTGTTGTTAGGAGGCTTCCTAGGCGGTGAGTACTATATGTCTATATTTTTCATTCATTTTAAGCTTTAAACTATGACACTAATTTTACAGTTTATAGTTAATTGACTATCTGTTTTGGAAAATGCATGGCTTAGGTTAATGGTGAATTTGCCTGATGCATCAAATAGAAGAAAAATTCTTAGAGTAATACTAGCCAAAGAAGAGTTGGCAGATGATGTGGATCTTGAAGCTGTAGCTAGCTTGACAGAAGGGTATTCAGGCAGTGATCTCAAGGTATCATTGTACTAATGAGTTTCTTATAAATAGTTCCAATGCTGTGATATTGATTTCTCAAATTGAGCCATTCTTTTCCGGTTGACTTTTGATTTAACCATTTTCAGAATCTGTGTATTACTGCTGCTCATCGCCCTATTAGAGATATCCTTGAAAAGGAGAAGAAGGTTAGTTTTAACATCCTTAACTTTTGTATTCTTTCCCATAGTATGCAACTCTATACCTTAGAACCTAAGCCTCTATTTAATTGATTGGTAATGAAACCGATGGATTTATTAATATACAGTGAGGGATGAGATGATTAAATAATTTAATATGACCTGCAATTTAACTTGTATGCGGTCCATCTGCAGGAGAGAGTTTTAGCAGAGGCAGAAAATAGACCGTTGCCCCCATCATTTTCTGGTAATGATGTCCGTGCCTTGCGACTAAGTGATTTCAAACATGCACATGAACAGGTATCATCCATGAACAAAAACTTTACCATCAGTACTCATGCTGTGATCTACTAAATACTAGCATCACGGTTCTTGTTAAATGATGGGTTTCAGGAAAATAAAAAATAGTTACCTCAATTTTTTATGGGAAAATTACTCATATGCCATTATAATTTTTAGAAATTGCCTATATGCCACTGTCAGTGACTGTGGCGGCCCCCATCTGGCAGTGACACAATGATGGCATTTTGGTAAACCGTAAAAATCGTAATGGCACAGAAAAAATTAACCCATTTTTTATCTCTTGTTTTTATTGTATGATACATGCAAAACATCATGTATGTTCTAAGTTGAAACCCTTCATGGTTTTCACATTCACTGTATTCTATAAGTGCAAAAGTAGCTCTCAATAACTGACCTGAAAAAGAATTCATCTGTGTAGGGATGGCAGTTTTACCCGTAGGTGCGGGTACCCGACGGGCACGGGTTTGGGTTCGATTTTGTACCCGTGGGTTTGTGGGTTCAGGTACCCATTTAATTTTGGGTTGGGTTCGGGTTTAGATTTAAACTCGCGGGTTTCGCGGGTTTACCCGATTACTTAAAATTATATAGAGTTCATCCCATTTCCAATTCATTTCCCGTGATAATGTTATGTTAAGATATGTTAAGTGATTTCATCATTTCAAATTATGTGTTGGTAATGTGATAATATCCTATTTGTTGTGAATTTTTAATTATATTTATGTTATAATATAATTCATGTAGAGTCTAAACTGAACCCGCGGGTTACTTATCGGGTTTTGGGTATCCGACGGGTTCGGATTCAGGTTTAGTTTTGAACCCATGGGTTTCGCAGGTTCGGGTTTGCATAAGTTTTGTGGGTTTGCTTCGTGGGCGGGTTTTCATCAAACCCGCGGGTTTCAAACCCGTTGCCATCCCTACGTGTAGCTGGCTAGTGACCTAGTGACTTTTATTATTCAGCTACCCATACCTAATTCACCTTGAAAAGTTGAAATCCAAGAATGGCACTATATATGTCATCCTTACAAAATATACATTCGTACAAGTAAGCTTTGGGACTTTATGAGATGAAATAGACTTTTCAAAAAGAAGGAAAGATGTAGACCAGCAGTAATTCTTTAAAAAGGGGATAAAGAAAGCTTGTAATAAAGTAATGCAATTTATAACCAGCAGCCATTCATGGTGACCATCAGAACGCATTATGTTGCTAACTTCATATGCTTGTTGTAGGTTTGTGCTAGTGTGTCTTCGGATTCCAGTAACATGAATGAACTTACTCAATGGAATGATCTTTATGGAGAAGGCGGGTCAAGGAAAAGGACAACTCTAAGCTACTTCATGTAGCTGATGTTTAACCCGTGTACATATATACATCAGAAGCCTTAGGACAAAGCAATGGAGATGGATACAAAAGGGTTGCGGTTCGCTACAGTAAAAAACTGTACGTATCTGCTAGCCATCAGATGAAGAATCAACAGTTCAGATCGAGGGCTATGGGAAAAGATGTTCAATCGCTGCCTTGGTGTCGGCTGTCAATTTTGGCGATTGGAGAAGTTGATTGCCCGCTGTTGACCTATGGCAGTGAGTGCAACAGATCACCATCCGAAAAAATAGATTGCATCTCTAGCCCCTTAGCCGGGTCAGACAGCAAGTTATGAGAAAAACATCTGTTAGCATCGACCATCCTTTTTCATCATTTTGTGAAAGCGATTCATTATGTAGTAGGCTGCAAGCTGTGCCTGTGGAAGCGTGCATGCAGTATGAGAGCGTCAGGTCCAATTAACTTGTTATTGTGGTCACTGCAAAATTCGTTTTATTAACAAAAGTCGTTTTAGCTTGCCCATGATTTATTGCCTTTGTCAATTGTCTACCTGTTCTTGGGGATGGACCAATACATATATATCATGGAGCCTGGCCGCCTGCTCGTATGAATTCTTGTAAATGTGATTTGTAATTAATCCCGTCATCTTGTCCTGGTTGTGATATGTAATTAATCCTGTTTCCAAAATGTGTAAATATTAATCCTTGTTTCCAGTGAATTGCACGACCTATAAATTGGTAAATGTTTTCTGAAAATTCACAGAAACTGATGCACTCTGAAACTGTTTTAGCGACTTATCTTACAGGTAAGTGAACACGCCTAACCACTACTTTTCCCCTTTATCACCAAAAAACAACCCAAGATCTATGGACCGATGAACTCATGAACCCTGAAACAAATCTGGACAGTGGAGACAAAAACTGTGTGGTTCCATTGCATCCTTGTCTTCTAGAGCAGCAAACCCACAATTCCTTCACCTTGACAAAAAAACAATCATAATGAATTTCACGAAGACTAGCTGAGATTATCTGTTGCAGCCCATTTATAAACATGGATCATTCTGTAATTTACAGATATAATCGAAGTTAAAAGGCACAAGATATAAAAGGCACAACTGTTTAACATACATTGCCTACCTGATAACTCTAGAATTCAAAACTTTTACCAGGTCATATTGCCTAGCTGATAACGCGCATTACACATGCTATTTCCGGTAAAAAAAAGATGGTGCACTGTTTTAGCCAATCCGGCTACTGTGCACTGTGTAGTCGCCTCCAAAATCCAAATTACATGTGCATTTTTTTACAGCAAGATGGTTGCAGGAAACTAATAGAACATCCAAATCTCAATCCAGCTTGAGCCCTCGAAGAAACAACTCCAAAAGATCGGAATTAATCTCTTAACCTCTCCAAAAAAAAGTGTCAAAAGAGGGAGAAAACAACATCATAAAAGACTAATTATACATCAAATCTCTGCCTAATTAATCATCAAGCAAAATCCCCCTAAAAAACTACAACTTATCTACATTGAGGAAAAAATTTTATGTACATTCTAGGTAGTAGGTACAGTGTTGTCTACGTCCTCACGCGCTAGGGTTGACGAGGCCATCATGGACGAGAAGTAGCGCCACGACGAGGGAGTGGTCGACGTTGGGCTCCACCAGCAGGGTGAGCACGTCGTCGCCGAGCGCCACGCCCGTCGCCGTCGTCTTCCTCTTCACCTCCGCGACCGCCACGCCGGTGTCGCCGTCCACGATCCTGGTTGCGCGCGTCGCCCGCAGCCTCCGGCTGCCGTCCATCACGTAGCGGACGACGCGGCCGTCGGCGTCGTCGCTCCTGAACTCGCAGCACGGGCCGCCGCCGCCGCGCCACGCCTTGCTCACCACCTTGAACCACGGCCGCCCCGGAGCCTCCGACGCCTCCTCCTGCTGCTCTTCGCCCCACCGGTACCCGTCCCACCTCCCGATCAGCCCGATCAGCCCCGTCTTCTTGAGGATCCGCAGGACGACGTTGCCAGCGAGGTCCATGAGGCAGACGTCGGCGGCGCCGCGGGAGCTGTAGTTGTCTAGGCGGTAGACGATGCGGCCGCCGGAGTCGTACACGGTGCAGCCGCTGCCGTTGAGCACCAACGACTTCATCCAGATGGTGAACACCTCCCGCTGCTCGCTCCTGTGCCGTCTACTCACCGCCGCCGTCGGTCCAAGAGGAGCAACGGCCTCTTCCAGCTGCTCCGCCAGCGCCGGCGACGAACAGGCCGACGAGTGCACCCTCACCATTGCTCTCAAGAGCTTTACGCTAGGCACCCGTAGTCGTACCATCGTTTGTACGGAGTATTTGTTAGCTACTTCAAGTGACCTACTGTGCATGCATGGTTTAATTATGTGGTGCAAGAGCGAAAGGAAGAAGGTTAGCTCACATGAGAGATTAATTATTTACATCCTAATTGCATGGTTAGTACTAATACTAATTAAACTACCCATACTTAAAGTGTGTAGGCAGAAGAGGCCAGAAGTTGACAAATTTATATTGATCGCCCATTTTTTACTCTCCCATATATATAAATATTATTCTACACCATCACGGGTATACAATAGCTATTCTACTGAAAAAATAGTACTTAATTGTTATTCTATTGAGAAAATCTATTACTGAAAGTGGTTGGTATAGAATAGCGCTCCCGCGCATATATATATATATATATATATATAGTTCATCCTGAACTTATATAGAAAATTAAGAAATCTACTTAACTAATTTTATTATTTATTATATTTTGAAAAAATATTTTTTTATTTATAAGAGGTGTAACATTTATTTACAAATAACAAATTCAGAATAAACGATGAATAAATTCTAAAACGATCATATTTGAAATCGAGCTGAGAAGACTAAAACGGCTAATTGAGTAAGTAATATGAATAATACATTGTATGATCGATCGATCGATCGATCGATCGATCCCATCAGCTGAGCTAAAACTGGTTTATTAATTAAGCCATGCTTATCAAGTAGGAATTAGTCAATGTTTATTGTACCGCGGAATGCAATCGTTAATTGTAGTTTATTACCTGGATGATGTGAGCGACGAAGAAATTAACTAAAGCTGTAGATTATTAATTAATCATACAACGAAGAAGGCTCATTTCTCTCCTCGCGCTGAATAATATGCTATATGTTAATGCTTTTTATAAACATAGTCAAACTGTAACAAGATTAAATTAAATACATTTGCATGCACGCACGCACGCACGCACGCCTATAGGATGATTAAATCTGCACCTGTAAGAAAGATACGCTCCTCCTGGAACCTGATCGATCGGTCGCTATTCTTTTGTCATTTTAGAACATTTTTCTGATCTTGTCGTTCTGGATATCGGTGTGATTGATACATCCATCCGTGATGCATAGATATAATTGCAAATATCTGATCTATTTTTCTGACTATATGCATGTTTGATTGTGATGTTTTAATCAACTTCTCGTCTAAAATCTAAACATCAAACCGAACAGCTTTATAGCTAGAGTTGTGAAGTACAGAATGAAAGTAGTTGCAAGATATAGATTTTATAAATTCTTAACTCACTGGCTCAGTACTGCAATTAAGTATAACAGTGAAGTTACGCAGTAATTACCACGATAAAAAATATTTTCCACGACTCATAGATCATTTTTAAAATTTATAACTCAAACAAATAAACAAAGCCTGAATAATTTTTGGGCCATTGTGAATTTGCGATCCTTGAATACAATAACACACTCAACTTCAGCTACACATGCAGCTTAATATCTATTTGGTAGAGCTTCAGATCTAAGATTTTTTGGAACAGGTTAAGTCTAGCTCAAAAAATCCTAGAGCTAAAACTGTGGATAGATCAAGGGTATTTAGTTGAGTAATTTTGTTTTTATTTTATACTAAAAATTAAAACTAAGTTATTTTATTATATTACACAAACTCTGAATTAGTTGCATGCTCTTACTTTCCTACTCCCAAGAATGGACCCAAAAAAGTTAAAACCAGTGGGCAAAAAACCCTTTAAACTATAGCCAAGCAAGTTCAGTTTAACTAGGATATGATATGATGCATGGTGTGCAGTATGCATGCTCATGTCACACACATCTTAACAAACTCTTACTTTGGTCAGAGATAAGATCATATATATGTGAAAAGTACATCCTGATCGATGACTCCTTTTGGAGGCCTATCTTTAATTTGCACTTTTGGTGGCATTTTACAATATCTGCAAAGCAAAGTCTGCTTTCGATCAAGAACACGTACAGGATAATGGCAGCATATAAGTATAAAGCGATCCGTACGCGCGGAGACCTAACTAAGATGATAATTGAGCTGCTGTGTGTTGCGTGCGATACATGCATCATCCTCTGTGCATGCACTGCCGTCGTCATCCATGTTCATATGACTCCGTATCTTGTACACAAAGCATTCTTCATCCACAAATATATAAGTTTGATCGTAGCTCTTTATTTAAAATTCAACGACCATAGTTCAGAGGAGTTTTTTTAAATTGGCAGAAAGAACCGGAGGAGTCTTTTTACAAAAACGGAGAGTTATTGGATTTTAGATAAAGAACCACGATAAGACTTGTGTATTTGCGCACGAAGAGTACTTTATGCACAAGATATTCATATATGATGTTCTGATGTAGTGCAATGGAAGAAGAACCCTAATCACAAACTCGATTTGTTTTTGTTGGCTGATGTATGTGTCGTGTACGTACTCGCGTGTGGTGGAGCCTGACGTACCCATGCGTACATGCGTACTTTGTCGTAATTAAATAGAATTCAGTTCGTTCAATGCCACTTCTTGCGCTCTTTTAATTTGTTTTTTCCTTTCTTCCGTACGACGATCCTTGTTGTACAGATAGTTGGAAAATCCATGGTAACTATATATAGTTTTTATTTATCTTACAAGCCGTGAGTGGTTACTGATCTAGTGATAATGTCGATCGTAATTTTCGTCTATCTATCTTATTAGTTGACACTAAATAGTTATTATTACTGATCTAATTATAATAAAAATCAGACCAGACTAGTAAACATGGTAATCGGAAACCAATTGTTGAAGCTAACAGGCCGTGGCCAGGAAACTTTGAATTAGGGTGTGTTTCGTTCCCTGAATTAAAATTTAGTCTGTATCACATCGGATGTTTGAATATAAAATTAAAAGATTAAAAATAAACTAATTATAAAAATAATTATAGAATCGGAGGATAATTCGCGAGACAAAATTATTAAGCCTAATTAATCCATGATTAACAAATGTTTAATATACCATTATATTGTCAAATCAAGACGTAATTAGGCTCATTAAATTCGTATCGCAAATAATCCACCGATTATGAATGAGTTTTGTAAATAATCTACATTTAATACTCTAAAATAATATCTAAACATTCGATGTAACAGAGGATAAATTTAGCCTCTGTAACCAAACACCCTGGAGATATTAGCACGGTTGAGACAGGATGGTTTAGCTAGCTCAAATCAGCCGTTGACCAGGATAATATATATATTGGGCAAAATGCAAAGAATGTCGTTTGCCTGATGCGAGATGAAGCTGTCAAACTTTCTTGTAACATGGAGACATCAGTTAGTTCATCATACCATCCACAGCTAATTATTAAAGCGCAAACATTGTAACCAGTTGCCAGTCAATTGCAGCTAGCTAGACAGACCAATCAGCACAGAAAGGTCACCCACAAACAAACTCAAAAAATACTGCCCTTGCATTGCCAGCAGCAACCTGTCCAATATTCTTGAACAGATTCAAGATTACCACCAGAAGAGAGCAACCAATGCAAGCATGCAGCAGAGCAGGCTGACTGACTGACTATTTGAAAGCGTACAAGTCACAGAAAATTATCATACATCACATGTACTAGTTAGTAGTGAAGCAAACTTTAATTTACCCATTTATTCTAGGTCAACAGCATGTTGTTCTGATATACTCCTACTCATCAGAAGACTGGATTAAGCTGCTACCAAATTTCTTTAATCTCTACTATTATAAATTTAATCTCTACTATTATAAAGTGTGAATCCATTAGTCCGTCCACCTGAAGCCTTTGCATCCAACTGCTTGTGCGCCCCACATACAGCAACAACCGCCCGCATTGGAAGGAAAAGAAAAGAAGAAAAAAATATGTATGCACCGCACAACCACGAGATGGGAAAGAAAAAAGAAAAAGAAAAGAAAATGTATTTTTGTATTTCAGTACTTTAATTTTTGTATTTTGCGCAGATGTACGAATTTTGCGTAAAAACTGTTAGATTTCTGGAAAATCACACAAAAACATAAATTTTGCGCAAAGACCTTTGGATTTCTGAAAAATCACGCAAAACTATGAATTTTGCGTATGGGCCGTTAGATTTGCTAAAAAATCTAGAAATATAATTTTCTTGCATAAAAGGACCTCACTAATCTGAATTTCGTATCCGTTTTTTATATAATTTTATGTCACATTTATAATTATAGATATATAATAGTACTTGTAATAGTCCAATTTTGCTTCTTATCATCGTAGCATTACTAAACACGCTTTGAATATATATTATATTGATAGTTCCTTTGCTTCCAGGTGGAGGTTGGATGGATTAACCACTTTTATATTTTCTTTGGTTGATTGAATATAAATCGGATAATATAAGATTAAATTCACTGGGTCTCGCGTATCGTATATATTTTAATCAAATCAAAAGATAATCATCTGGTTATATTTTATAGATAATTGTAATGAATATAATAACGTAATTGATTAAAGATTAGATAAATGGTTTAAGATAAAAAATCATTTAAAGCTTACCAAGTAAAAATTAAAACAACTCCAACCAATCAAAACAAGCCACATAGTCAAGGGGTGTTATGGGCCTAATTGGCAGCTATTGTGGTATGGCCCAAAAAGTTTACCAGACTCTTCCATTTAAATAAACTAATCGGACAGTTTAAGATTTTTTTTAAAAATAACTAGTAACTATTTGACCATATAGAAAAGTTGATGTGTTTTAGCTTCTGAATTCCTCAATTTTTGAATACTAGGTGAGGTTTTCACAGGTAAACGGTTTGGTTTCTAATGTTTTTAATCCAGTTTAGCAACAACCCGATCGATAATCATCCAATAACGGAGGGTACGGATGAAAACTAACTTCGCTCCTAAATATTTGGCAAATTGCTATTTTTTCAAAGAAGTTCGTGAATGCGATTTTGTTTGAAAGTTATATGATTATTTTTTTGTGTGAGAGTCGTCTGTTTATTAAATTGCTATTTTTTGGTTCCATATCTTTTTTATGTTAGAAAGGAGACTGAGTGCATTATCAATTTTGTGGAAGAAGAAATGAGACTGTTCAATATCTGTTTTTTTATTGGGGGATCGCTCATTTTGTTTGGAGGCTGATCAAAATCTATTTTGATGTTGGTTCTTTTAGAGATATTACCTATGTGTGGCACGTGTGGTTTAAGAAATTGGAGAAAGATGACAAGAAGTTAGCTGGAGTTGGACTTGCTGCATTGTTTTGGACTATAGAAATACAGGAATGACGTTTGCTTTAGAAGTAAAAACATCAATGCTCCGATTGAGTTAGTAGAATCCTTTTGTTTTTAGATTTTGACTTGATTTATTTTACAAAAATCGGAGGAAAAGACGAGAAGTGTAATAGAGGAGGTGCATCGAACGGGTGACGCTGAAGTTTTTGCAAAAACTAATGGGTGGAACTTGAATAGGCTCCCTCCAGAGCTCAAACCCCTGCCGCGGCTCAACCCAAGGCGGACCTAGGGCATGCTCCTCTGCTACCGCCCACTCCCCATGGCCCTTTCCCTCTCCTCCTCGCCATGATCTCCGCTCCATCCCTCCTCCACCGCCGCAAGCGCCCCCACGACGCCTCCTCCCCTCCCTCCAACTTGCACGGCCCACAGCGCAGCCGTCGCTTCTGCGGGTGGTCCGTCGGTTCTCGCTTCTTCGCCTCCTCGTCGATCCCGCCGGGGGCGGGGTTCTTCCAGGTCGACATGGGCAACTTCTTCTCCAGCTTCCCGGCCTTCTGGCCCAGGGGCAAGGGTCTGAGGGAGTACAAGGGCTTGGTCGATGCGTGTGATCTCACGACGGTGGTCACCACGGACGATGCGAAGTTCCCCCCGGTCCCGGTGGTGACCCGGACGATCAATGACCCGAGGAATGCCGTCTTGAATAGTGAACCGTACTATAAGAAGGCCCACGAGAAGGCGAGGAGTCATGACAAGAGGACGAGCGAGATCAGTTTGCAGGTGAATCTATTAGAGGAGACGCGTGCTGAGCTGCAGAAGTCGGCCGAGGCACCCAAGGAGGTACAATTTGTTAGCATTTCTCTATTTTTGTGTTATCATGATCAGTGAATAGGAGGATCACGGTTCACGAACAGTAAAGTTTACATTACATCTTGCGTTGAATTAATGGAGGTTCCATGGAATGAGAGCTTTGTAACATAACCACATATTTGAGTGCTTTGAACTTGTTTCAAGTTTCAACGGTGGACAATTTGAGTGCTTCCTAGACTCTCCCAGCCTAAATACACGTTTTGAATTGTTGAAAAGAAAGGAGAAGAACAAGCATAACTGTCTTGGACAATGTGTACTGGACACTTCTCCTTTTAACTTATTTCAGAACTCAGTAGATGTGCCATTGAATGTAGAGTTTAATTGGGGAAAAAGTATCTTCCATGGTTGATTAACCTGGCTTGATTGGAGCTCTGTGTTAACCTTTTATACTTTTGCTCACTGTGGGTTTCTGCATGTTGATCTTTCACTACTGCAGGATTTCTCTCAACTCTTTATACCTCTCACTGCTGAAGAGGAAAATGAAGTTCATGAGTGCTTGTACGGTAGGGGTTCAAGGTGCTTTTCATGACCATGTCTGCATGTCATTTGATGCTTTCTATGTAACTTGCTAAAACAATTGACCATCACTATTTTGTCCTTACAGTATCGAAGTCCTTGCACTGCATGAGCCGTCTAACATTGAAGTTAGCAGAGAGAAGTTCTGGTGTTTGAAACCACGTGCCTGGTTAAATGACGAGGTAAATATCCATTTTGAATATACTTATATATGAAACAAACTTCACTAATTTCTTTGGTTTACATTGACCAGACATAATCTTGGCCTATATTATTTTATTTAATGAGGACATGGAGTTCTCTTACTTGCAGGTCATTAATTTGTATCTTGAATTATTGAAGGAGAGAGAAAGAAGAGAACCAAAAAGGTTTTTGAAATGCCATTTCTTTAATACATTTTTTTATAAGAAGGTTAGATTGTAAGCTTCTTTTGCTCTCACCTATTGCATCTTCATATTGTCATATTAAATATGCTTATTGTTTCTGTACTTCATAGCTTTGTATTTTTAGTATTTCTGGTAAATCATTGGTTCAGGATTTGGTGCAACCAACCTTATGTGTTTGAATATTGTGATCACCACTCTGGGAATAGTATGTTATATTTCACTTATGCTATTAATTTATGGACATTTATCACTTCAATACAGTGTTTTCAAGTCAGCCGGATAATTGTGATTAGTCTGTCTTATCGTAACTTGTCTACTGATCAACTCGCTCAATACAATTAGTTCGACTATTTGCTGTTCGACTGACTAATCACGATTAATCGGCCAAATTAGTCATGGCTGACTAATATAATGCCTTTTATTCGGCCCGGCCCAGCCCAGCCCAATATATGGGAGTAAACTAACCTTAGCAGCCAAGTGATATTTTTCCTCTACACATGTGACTTGCTGGCCGCCGCCGCCTTCTACTTTGTATGGGACCTCCAATTGGATGATAATTTACTTATGTAGTGGCTGATTGTGTATAGCTATTGATGTTTTAGTTATTTTAGAACCCATAGCCTTCCGTCACTTCGTTTTTGAACTTATTTTTGTCATGAACTTGGGCCAATAGCCACTTGTTGGCTGCTGTCCTGATGCTGCTATTAGTCATATACATTATCAAAACCCCTAGATGACTATTGTTGTTGACTAGTGACTAGTCAACGACTAGTCACGAGTAGTCATATACATTGTCAAAACCCCTGGACGACTATTGTTGATTTGTTGTTGGTACCCTTACGGCTAGTCTAGACTATGTAATTTGAAACATTGCCTCAATATGTGTATTATCATTTTCAAAATTGCACAATCCTCAACTGTGACAGTATATTTTTAAGACAAATCTATTGCCATCATTTTCATGTGCCCAATCTAGATATTTTTGTAGAATTCAGAATTCGAAAGGTCTAATGCATGTATGTGAGCAACATAAATTTGAAAATTATAGGGAATAACTGCCTAGTTGCCTTCATGGGTTCCTTAAATTATATCATTACTGGGTTTGGAGCCTTTGTTTGACACACTACATTAGTTTGTAGTTATAGGCTTATAGCATATCTACTACTATTTTATTTATTTGGCCCATTTTATGTATATTTGTAGTTAATGTCAGCATAGTTTGACTGCAGTCATACAACAGTGTAAATGTGCAATGCATTTTTAAATGGAGGGGTTGGTTCTGCATTTGCATTCTTAGTAGGTACTAATCGTCTCAAACTATATTTAAAAGAGGTAGATGGTCGAGGTCCTGGACCTCTCCGTCGAGGCGGCGTGGCGAAGAGGCAGGGATACAAGAAGGCAATAGCCAAACTGAATACTCGACAATAACTCTAGTGCATCAGCCCTATTTATATAGACACAAGGCTGATCTAATCTACAACTTAATCCTAACCGAAATAGAGTTTTATCTAATCTGGATTCTTAACTAATTAATCTAAACTAATTAATCTAAACAGAACCTAACCTAACTGCTACTAACCTAACTGCTATAGTACCGCGCGGTACTGTTCACAGGCGGGCCAGGGCCTGATCTGAGGCCATGACACATAGATATTTTTATGTTTTCAAGTTATCCTCACTTCATTCATTCATTGCTCATGGGAAAATTTCTAAAATATCACTCCAAAGGATGGTATTTAGAGAAATGCCACCCCAAGTAGTTGCCTTGTGAGATAACATTACCTTCTTTTTTGCTCACCGTGCACTGTTGCACATTCTTAACCAAATACAATGGATTGGAAATTTATTCTCTTTCCTGGTTGCTTCTGTAAGCTTCTGATTTCTGGTACATTGGTACTTACTTTTGCTTGCAGTGTGTCATCTATTTATCTATCCTTGAAATTTTGGTTTCTCATAATGTATCCTACTTGTGACAATTTAAGCAAGAATCATGGATGCTACTTGCCTTTGCTTATGCCAAAAAAAAACAAAGTTTATGTGAAGTTTCTACAGAATTTGGCATTAAAGCAGTGCATTATGACAGGATGTGTCATGTGTGGACCAAGGTGGCTTGATCAGGGCCCTAGACTGATCTATTTGAGAGCCCAATCTGATATATGTGGGGCAACATTGTGTTGTATTGGGGATGGAAATGCTAGGAAGTTCTCTGTTCTCCATGCACTTGTTTGATAGCCTTTTATTATGCATTTTACCCTTTAATTTTCATTTGTAGATGCTGATCACCAAATAATTGCTAATCTTCACTGACTCCCTGAGTTATTGGCTTTCTTGTTCAGCTTGCTTGTGGAAAAAATGGCTATGACTACAAATCTGTTAAAAGATGGACTACCAACAGGAAGTTGGGTTATGAGCTCATTGAGTGTGATAAAGTACAGTGATTTCTGCATTCTCTAATTCCTTTGTTGTCACGGACATGCCTGTTTATCATTGTAAACTGATCCTCAGAGTTTACTTTTCAGATCTTTGTCCCTGTGCATAGAGATATCCATTGGTGTTTAGCAATTATAAACATGAAAGAAAAGACATTCCAATATCTTGATTCTCTTGGCGGTGTGGATCATCATGTATCAAAAGTATTGGTAAGCCTAACTTAATATAGTTATAAAAAATATCCAATTGGGACACCCAGAAGATATTCTCTCCATCTATTGCTATTTCCTCCATGACTTTTTTAAGATGGGTTGTTACATGTGTTATGCACTCGGGACTTTGCATACTCCTATTTATTTGTTTCATAAATACAATAAACAAGTTTAATTCATCAAATACTTATTGGTTTGAGTGATCTTACATTCTTACTAGTACTTTTGTGCAATTCACAGGCTAAATATATTGCAGAGGAAGTGAAGGACAAGAGTAATAAAGAGATTGACTTAAGTTCTTGGCATGAAGAATTAGTGGATTATATTCCTTTCCAGAAAAATGGGTATGTCTTGTATATACTAATGATCATTTACTTCATAAATTAAGTACTATGGAACACATTCCTCCCAATAGCTCTAACCATGACATGTAGACATAATCATCTAGTGACTTTTGGCAGCATCATCATCAACAACAAAGCCTTTTAATCCTAAGCAAGTTGGGGCAGGCTAGACTGCTAGAGTTGAAACCCATCAAGAGTCATTTATCAAGTTTTAAGCTCATCAATAGTTCTCTCCATGCACTCCTACTCAAGGCCAAATCTTTGGGAATACTCTATCCTTTCAAGTCTCTTTTTATTATCTCCTCCCAAGTTAATTTTGGTATTCTTTTTCTCTCCTCACTATTGTCACGCCTTAGGATTCCAAATCATTTCAACCGGTGTTGGACAATCTTTTCTTCAATTGGTGCTATCCTTAGCCTATCATATATATCATCGTTCCGGACTTAATCCATTCTCGTGTGTCAACAAATCCAACGCAACATTGGCTTGTTTACCCCTACGGACACGCAACTGATAGCAAAAATTGGCCACCACAAGCATATGTTTAGAAACAACACACTCTCTAGGTATCACCTTACAATCCAAACATGATCACCTATCCTCTCTTCTTGTTAGGACAATCGATCTGGCTAGAGTGTTAGGCAACTACTGAAGGTCTCTAAATGGGATTGTCTCTTTCTAAAGAAAGTGTTGGCTACCATCAGGTGAAAAGCTATAGCAAAGTCCAAGACTTCCTCTCCCTCTTGATTCCTACTACCATCAGGTGTTGCCTCGAAACCTGCCTTGTTATACCTACATGACATTGAGATCTCCTATAAAAAGCTTTTCACTAATAGGTACAACTCTAACCTTGTCATCTAAGTTTTTCTAGAACTGCCTATTAGCACTCTCATTGTGACCTACTTAGGGGACATACGCACTAATTATGTTTAAGATTGTATCACTAATTACAAGCTTGACTACGATAATCCTATCTCCTTGTCTTCTCACATCCACCACACCATTATTGAGGCTCTTATCAATCAATATTTCTACTACATTTCTATCTACAGTTGTCCCCGTGTACCAAAGCTTGAAACCGGTATTATCAACCTTTGCCTTCTGACCCTTCCATTTAGTCTTCTGAACACACAAGGTATTTACACATCTTCTAATTGCTACATCAACTAACTCTTTTAACTTACCTGTAAGAGACCCTACTTTCCAACTACCTAAACAGATACTAGTTGTCTTGACTAGCTTTCTTACGCTTCGCACCCATCAAGTCAGATGTGAAGACCCTAGCTCATTTTTCACTACACCTGGGCACCGGCGAACCACTAAGGAAGCGACGATCTGATTGTTGCTCTCTTGACACTGTGTCCAGATCACAACACGGCACACCACTAAGGGGGTGACAACCCAGCTCTTGCCCATTTAACACCGTACTTGGGTTTTGATATGGTGCATCACTAAGAGGGTTACACTCTAACGGTTTTCTCTTGGGTTCATCTCTATTTGAGTGGTTAGGTTTTACATCGGCTCACTAAGCCTATCACAACCTTTTGGGGGAAATGGTTCCTCCCTCCTTGGAACCTGCTATGTTGAGACAACATAGACAGAGTTTCTTCTTTGAAATCCATGTTTAGTTGGATGGCCATATGCAGAGTACATTTTGTAACTCAAGTATCTGTACTTACACATCATGAGTTGTTAACTTGTGAGTAACAACATCTTAATTGACATAAGCAACTTACATTTTAACAGGTATGATTGTGGTATGTTCATGCTCAAGTACATAGATTTCCACAGCAGAGGACTGACCCTATCTTTTTGTCAGGTGAGTTAGATTTAACTATTTAAGAATCAATTTGGACCCTGTGTTGGAGCCTTGGAGGGTTAGGAGCAGGCTTCTCCAAACCGTTTAAGGGCCAGTTACCACAATCCACTGGCCAGCGAGAAGGTCGGAACTGTGGTAACTGGTCGGGTTAACACAGTTTAGGAGTGTAAATTTATGGTGTGTATAGAGGTGGTGGCCGTGGTTCTAAACATTACCACATAAGCTTGTATTTCATTCTTTGGCATAAATTGGGCAAAAGCTCCAGTCTGTCTGAAGGTGATTATGTAACTCTTTTGTTTGGAACTGCAGGAAAATATGGAATACTTCAGAAAAAGAACAGTGAAGGAAATCTTAAGATTAAGAGCCGACTGACGAATACCAATCCTTTTTCGTTGGTAAACAGCTGATTAAGTTAAGTTGATATTCATTACCACAGAAATGTCAAAATAGTGCTTACATTCTTGGATGTTGCTGACGAAGATACGAAATATACGTTCAGTAAGATACTAGAGTTATGTCAGCGTGTAAACCTTAAGCTGCTGACTTTGGATGATGCTGATACTACCAGATTTCTGTAAAGTTATTGTTTTTGGTGCTTTGGTTGTCAGAAAGAACATACGAGGGAATAGAATCTTACGTGGGGCTGAACAGTTTTGTTTTTGAAATATAGGGTTTGGCTGGCCCTGATGTGTGATGCAGGTTGATCAGTACTTCATGCTAAACCTGAAAAATCTAAATCCTAATTCCCACTCACAGTATGGCCAAGACCAAGCCTTTTGCAAACTAGACTGACAAGCATATAGTGCAGCTTAACAGGAAAAAGAAATCGATGTCCCAAGAAAAATTTACTGACATGGAAATCAAAAAAGATTCTGACATGTGTTTTGAGTTAACATAATCCACCCACATGCATGGTGGCATTGAAGGAACTACTAACAGCCGAAGCAATTGAGGACACATGACAACAGTGCTTACATCTGATGTTTTCATCAATACAAGTTCATAATACTACATAGTTTCAATATAACGGAGCCTCTTGCTAACATTTGGATGTACTTGAACATAGAAGGCAGCAAATAGTCATATACATGTGAAGCTCATGTCGCTACCCACATTAGCATAGCACTTCTATTCAGATTTAGCCTGAAAATGTGATTAAATTAGTGTTAGCACAACCTTAAAACATGCAATGATCAGAAGTAGGAAACATGGATGAGGAATAGTATTATACATCAGGAGACCGTGAGCGAGATGGGCTCCTACTTGGGCTTTGTTTCTTGGGGCTTGATGCTTCAACATTTGCAGGCTGGGGAAAACAATGGGAAGCAAAAACAAGTAAACAAACAAAAAAGAGAGATGCTTTTTTATTATTATTAAGGAAACTTACAGAAGCGTTAGGGGAGATGCTTTTTTATTATTATTAAGGAAACTTACAGAAGCGTTAGGGGATTTGGATACTGCTGGTGATCTGCAAAAAATCCCAGAAACAACCTTGTTCAATATCCAAAATGCAGATTTAACGGTTTGTTCCAACCTCAATACTTTGTCCAGCATTGGACCGACCAAATGAACATGAAAATAACCCGTACAAAATTAACTCCAAAACATGTAGTATTGAATGCAATTAGAGCATGCAAGGCACAACAACCATATGAAGCATGCCAGAGGTAGGGAGATAACTCATTCCTCAAGTATTGAACACCAAGCATATTCCTAGTCATTGTACCATCATAATCCATACATCGTCAGTCCTTAATGCTCTTACGCCCAGAATTCCAAAAAATGCGCTATGCCCAATCTCTGATGGTAATCAGTTACAGTGCATTAGGTCAAAGAATTGGATCATTTTAGCTTTCCATAGAAGCTCTCAATAAATGGGCATACCTCATACCAACCAACAGAATTGTAGCAAATTGAGCAAATCCCATCCTCAATATCCTAAGGCGCAATCCCCAGATCGCCACACAATCCCAGATAAAATGAAGAGATAATCGAGTCTTCAAAAAACAAATGAGACTAAGCAGTTCATATTGTTTATAACATAATACATTAATATGAGTTACAAGGAAATCCCCAAGATAAATAGTATAGCATGCTAGCAATTATAACAGGTAAGTTCAACTAAATTAATTAATGAAGTTAATATTCTAAAATGAGAACAGTGAACAGGCCTTGCCTCAGGCCAACGAAGATTGCAGGACAGAGAGACGTTAGAAGAACAAATGCTGATCACTGTTTCCAAATTATCAGATTTACACAGGAGACTCATTTGCCAATATGAGAGCACAATAGGAAATGATTATGGTATGCAGGCAGATTAGACCATGGTATGTGTTTTCCTTCTTTGGAGGGCATGACGTGCTCCAAAAGAGGATAGTTTAGTACAATTTAACTTTAGAATTAAAAATATAATTGGATATTTGGATAAACAATAGATGAATCATACTTTGATGGAGAATGTCCTTTTGATGCTGACCGTGAACGAGAAGAAGCAGATCTTGATCGAGAACGAGAATGAGATCGAGATACTGAACGGCGAGCTCTAGGAGATTTGCTGCACAACATTTTCAATACAAGTTGGTTATCAACAATGTTACCCTAAGACATCATAATATGATAATCAGACCTTAGACTCCTGCTTTTGCTGTGGCTGCGGCTACGACTTGGGCTACGACTACGTGAATAGGAGCGGGCACGCTTGGCATCATATTCCTTCACCTGTAGAGAAGACGCACATGGTTAACCACAGAAAGTGGTTCCCAAGGCTGAACCAGAAAATGGAGAAGACATATTTTACCCTTATATGACTATGGGAGAAGGCATTCTTGAATTCACTGTCATCAAGTTTCTTTATCTGCAGACGGTGATCAACAGCCAAGTGAACATTTCGACCATCAGGTGTCATAGGCCAAATAGGCAAATAGTTTACAGAGTATGAAAAAGGGCTGATATTAAATGCTTCAAAAAAATATGACAGCGGATACAAGAATATGTATTAACACATGAACTTACAGCATATTTCATATCATCATAGTTTGTGTAGTCTACAATCCCTACAGTACCTGAAACAAAATGAAAACATAAGACAAAACCTAAAGAAAAATACAAAAGAATTATTTTTTCAGTAAATTAACAAAGGGTAAAACTATGATGGTATGAAACATGCAATCAAAAGAGCAAAGAGGGCCCAGCACAGCAGGAGTTGCTTCCCCCAACCTTTACAGCAGAAGCACAAACAAGCAAACCAAACATGCCATGCCAAAAACCTTGGTAGTGGCAAAACACTTTATGGCTATTTGATTTGTTGCCAGTTGCCATAATTCTGGTAGACAAGCTAACATCTTTAAAATTTTGGCAACCAAACAATCATACTCTACCAAAATATTTGAGGTACATAGGAAAACTATGCAAAGAGAGTAGTTTGATGGACTTGATAAAGAATTTCCATCCTGACACAGGAAACAAAAGAGCAAGGAATTTCAAATGACAAATGGGTTTGCTTGTTTGCAGGAATTCTTTTGGGATGTACTTAGAATCTTAGATATTAAGATTCAGATGTATTGTGGACATTGGTCAATGATCCGATGTATGCTACAGGTTGAAGGCTTGGAGCTGTTAATGTCACCATAACATACTTGGACTAATCAATTGAGCCTTTCTACTTGTGATATATCACCAGAATAATTTATGTATGTATGTTACTTAAAGAGGTGTGGTGGATATTACAGAAGCTAAATAAAAAATGAAACTGTGGTACAAAACATGCATATTACCACTGTTTTCACGATACACTTCTGAGAAACAAACATCACCAGCCTTACGCATATGGTCCTGAGGAGCAAATGTTCAGGACAATGTGTTATTCTCCAAGGAAAGAACTATTTTCTACATTGAAAAAGAAAAAAAATATGCTTGCAACAAACCTTTAAATCTTGCCATGATGCAGAAGAAGGCAATCCAGTAACCAGAACTGTGTTAAGTATTGCAAACCATTAAACATGCAAGCATAGGATTGAGCACTAAACATCAACTTTGAACATAGATGAAAACCATACCACGGAATTCTGAGTGTCTGGACACACCACGGCGTCCTCCACCAGCAAAGCTGTTGGGACGGTCATAGGAGGAACTGTTACCTCTCCCACCATGAGCAGGTTCAACCTGCACACAGAAATAGGCATTGTACAGACAAATCAAAATAACAGGAACCAATAAGTATTAAGTTATGACTTATGAATAACTCTAGTGTTGCTGTGTTATTACCCTAAGACGGTGCCCATCAAAATTGTACCCATCCCGGCCAGCAACTGCATCTTCAGCATCACGAGGATCTTCAAACTAAAAAGTTAGCACGCTAGCTTATATTAGCATTGTATGACCTTAACTATTTAGCAATAGGAAGGTCTCATCCCAGGACCAAACAAACATTATGAGAAACATCTTGGGAAAATATTACCTCTACAAAAGCATAGCCTGGTGGCCTTGGAGGGATCTTCAAGTCAATGTCAACAATTCGTCCATACTACATGAAACAAAGTTAAAATTGTTAGATATTGAAGATAGAATCATGTCCTATAACTCAATTGTAACAGGTCCTCAAGCACATATCTAAATATATTTTGGGGGAATGAATCATGTGCACACAAGCTTACCTATGTACTTCCTCCGTTTCAGAATGAGAGTCATTCTGACCTTGCCTAGATTCATCTATAGGTCAATGTATATGTTTTATATATGTGTCTAGATTCATTGATCTATAGATGAATCTAGGCAAGGCTAAAATGATTCACATTCTGAAACAGAGGAATTATAACATTTTCAGTTCATAAGTGGAGATAACAAAAAAAATGTTAGCACTAAAATAATGAATCTGAACTTGAATTTTATACATAGGTGAAGTAAGATTAGAAGTACATATACACTTTTTTGGAATTTTGGTGACATGTTATTTGGTGTACACCATGACTCCATGAGTGCACAAAATGCTTGTGTGCGCGGGATGTGTTCCCTTAGACCACTAACATACTAAATAATAAATCCCATCAACTATTTAAGTAGAGTACATCAAACTAGACTCAGTTCTCTTCTATATGAATAAATCGTCCAAGTCTAGGTAGTCATATGATGAACTGAATCTAGCAAACGCATGCAAGTAGTAACGCATCCAGATGGCATAAAAGCAGCCTGATTATTCTGTTCACGCTATGTACACAATAAAATAGCTATCCTGACCTTATAAAAGATATCCTCCACCTCCCTCTCGCGGATGTCGCCGGGAAGGTTCCCGACGTAAATCGTCCGGCTCCAGCGCCTGCTCATCTTCCACCCGCTGCAACCAAACAAGCACAACCAAGTCAGCGCTCCGCAACTGCAGGCAACGCATCGCAAAAAAAAAAAAAGGAAACGAAGTAGCCAAATCGCCCCCGGCATCTCTCCAGTCCAAGCTTCGATGCGCGGGCGGATCTAGCACGGCGCGAGGCGCGAACCGGTACAGGAGAAGAAGAAAAGGAGGGGAGGCTTTTACCTGGAAGCGCTGGGGATCTGGGAGGCGAGGGGCG
This sequence comes from Zizania palustris, assembly GCA_019279435.1. Lineage (NCBI taxonomy): Eukaryota > Viridiplantae > Streptophyta > Magnoliopsida > Poales > Poaceae > Zizania > Zizania palustris. The sequence goes on from JAAALK010000286.1 coordinate 56,315,983, forward strand.
AAGCTGGCGGTGGAGCTAGGGTTTGGCTTCGCGGCCGCTCGGACGAGTCGTCGAGGAGGGGGGTGGGAGTGGGCGACACGAGGAGGGCAGGGTTTATCGAGCTCGCGGAGGCCGAAGAAAAGAAAGAAAAAAAAAAGATAAGAGGTGGGTGCAAACGCGGAGGCTGCTTAGGAGGGAGCAGGCCCGGCCCATATCACTTACACCCATGTCCGTTTATCTTTTTTTTTGTACGCATTTGATTTGTATCCGCTTTACAGCCGGGACGCTCTGAACAGGCTGTCCTTTTACGTCTGGTCCGTTTGGAGTTTAGAATAAGTGAGTTTGGTTTATTCGTAGATTTTTTTTAAAAAATGAGTTATGAGAAAATTATTGTGAGATGTGTAATTAAAAAAACTAATAAGTTGTTTAATTGAAGTAGGAGTAACCGAGAATTTATGTTTTGGTAGTAAATATTTGTGATATGTTCGGTATGGAGATTGGTGGTGGCATTGCGGGGAGGATACCAATGGCGAGGATTGAACGGATTTTTGGGATAGGAACGAAGGGTATTGTAATGGCATGGTGAGTAGTTTTTATAAAGATCGAATTGAAAAGTTATGAAGGTTAAGTGAAAGTAGATTGATTTACCAAGAATATAACTACGTACTTCATCCTTGTTGATAGAATTTTAACCGTTAATCAACCACTCTTTCGAATAATTCAAGTAGAGGCTAGCATTATTTATATGGGACTTAATTGAAGACACGGCCATCAGAAACCGAATTAAGTGAACACGTAGTAGGTACATGCGCAGCAAAAGCTTCATGCAGTAAGAGCTGCGCTGTTGTTTCGCAAACACAGGAGCGAAGCGATGGATCTCATCGAACGGGCAGTACAAGGAGGTGGATTACAGCTTTCAGGCCCGCTTGACGGGGTCGAAGTTGGAGACGGCGACGACGGCGCCGACGATGGCCACGAGCACGGCGCCGCCGGACGCGATGCTGAGCAGGAAGTTCTTGAGCGACGGCGACAGCGACGGAGCGGCCTCCGCGACCTCAGGCAGCACCAGCGCCGCCGCCACGGCCGCCGCGGCCAGCCCGGCCGCCGCTTTCTCCGCCGTCACTCGCCGCTGCGACGCCGACGCCCTGACGACGACGCCCGCCCGCGCCCGCCGCGGCAAGGAGGCTGCAGGGCGCAGCGCCAGCGGCCTCGCGACACCCTCGGCGGCCACGCGCAGGGAGGCCGAAACGGCGGTCGCGGAGGCGGCCATGGTCTCTCTCTCTCTCTCTCTCTCGCTTGCTGGGGAGCTAGGACGACGTACGTACGCGAGCGAGCGAGCGGGCGGGCGGTGGGTGGACGTGGATCGTGCCAGAAAGATATGTACATCGGGACGCGGTGTTCGAGGAGGTGCCACATCAGCATCCCGTCCTACGTGGAGGACTCCAGTCGTGCCAACTGGCAAAGCGGGATAAGGTTCTATCTCTGCAAGCGGCTGAGGTGGCGGCTGGTGTGTGTACAGTGCACGTGACGGTGAGGCTCATCGGCTGCTGGGCTGGATTTTGCCAGAATGGGCTGACAGCTCTATTATTTATTGGGTAGGCCTGGGTCCCAAATGGAGTAAACCAATGTACATCAAGCCAGCCTCCATAACAGATAGAATGAAGATTGAAATCTCGCATTTCCAATGTATTTATATGGTCAAAACTCAAAAGATGTTGTCCTTAAGATGGGTACGTATTCTAATAAAAATATTTTTTTATCCATAGCTAATGACTCAAAAATCTATTTTTTCACCCCGTGAAGAGAGAGAAGACATAACATATAATTATATTGTTTATAGCTAGACCAAAAAACATATGGATACGCATAAACTTATAAAAAATTTATATTTTTTTCGACAATATTTATGGCTGACTTATATCTGCGTATAAAGTTTACATTGTAAATGCCTGAGAGCTTATTAGGTAGGGAAATCTCTAACGTAGGGGAGTCCACTGCACGGCACGCTGCCGTAGTCGTACGTTCCGATCTCCAAAAGCAATGGTTACCGTGCACCAGTACAGCCTACAGTCTACAGTGTTCCACCGGCGAAAAAGGCAGCCCAACAAAGATCACACCGACCAGGGCAAGTTTAGCAGCACAACTTTTCTACAAATTTTTTACCTTTGCATTTTCCGAGCACAGATTCAGCATCTGCTCCAAATTTTATGGTACACATTTTTGTCACACTTGTAGAATTATCTATCTACCGCGCCGGATGGCAACCAGTGGATTTTATAGGGTCAAGAAAGTAAAATATACTTTCTTGACCCTAAAATTTTATTTTTAACAATTCTGGAACTAGTAATGTAGAGATAAGTAATAAGTAAAAATAAAAGTGTTCAAAAACTGAATGCTAAAACACTCTTCGAGAGAAAAGAGTACACGATGTAGAAATTAGTTAGAAAATGAAACTAGAAAACGCGATAAGTATCATCTAGAAAGGAGAAAAAGATAGACTGTGAGTGAGTGCAGAAGTGTGGGAACCGATGCAGCACAGAAGCTTCAGCATTCCACCGAGTCCGAGGCTCCGAGCAACCAGATGAAACGGAGTAGTAATTTACAGATGCACTTTTACACGCACACCCCTTAAAACCTCAGATTACAGAAACAGACCTCGAGCAACACCCGGGAGGCCGAGACTAGCAAGTACCAACCAGCCGGCCGGGTAGTACGGAGCACGGTCGGAGATCGATCGATCGATCGATCCTACTCCTCCGGCTGCTACTCCTCGTCGCCGCCGTCGCCGCCGAAGAGGACGGAGCGGTAGTAGAGAAGGGCGAGGATGAAGAGAAGCATGAGCGCGACGCCGATGGGGGAGCCACCGACGCGGTGGACGGCGTCGGGGGAGCCGCCGAACGCGAAGACGTCGGCGAGCGCGGCGGCGCCGCGGTCGGAGGAGAGGAGGCGGATGAGGAGCAGGAGTCCCACGGGTAGTAGGAGGAGGCCCACTGGGCTTAGCAGCTCGGCGATGGCCTCCGTGACAGCCTCCCCGCCGTCCCCGAGGAAGAGCGGGCCGGCCACCACCAGCCCCACCACCACCGCCAGCAGCAGCCCGTGCGGCGCCCCCCGCGGCCCCCCGTACTGGTACTCGTCGCCCGCCACCGCCGCCATTGCTCGCTCGCAAGATCTTCCTCTCGGGTAGGGAGGGGGAGACGACTGTTGCTGGCAGAAATGATGAAGCGGAGCGGGGCATGTGATGTGGGTGGGCGGTGGAGCGGGTACATCACATGAAGAGCGGTGCGACATTTGTTGGCGAGGGCCCACTGTCAGTGTCCGCAAACTTGGTGGAGAATTTAAATTTTTACCAAAAAAGGGATGACAACTTACTTGCCACTGTGGCTCTGTCTACAGTTATAGACTTTTTTATGTATTCACACAAATATTTTCATAATTGAGTAGTTTAATTTTTTATGTTATAAATTATCATTTTTTGGTAGGGATATTTTCGTTTTTTTCTTATACTAATTCATAAATTTATTTTAAAAAATAAAAGCAAACTTTGTGGGACAAAATGAAAGGGATACGAAAACCAAACCAAACACGCATTTACGTAGATCGGGCCGCCATGAATACGAACACGAGATTGTTTTTCAAATCCCGACGGATTTGAACTGATTGCTATGAACCCACGTTCCAAAAAGCTCTCGGTTTAGTTTCTTGGATAGTTGGATCGTATATTCGTATGTATTGACCGGGTCGAGGAGGGCTCACGACAGATTTGACGAAATCCAATCAGATCGCCGGTACAGACGCAATGCAGGTGATTAGGTGCCTTTTTATTTTATGGAGCTGTGCCGTCAGTCCAGAATCTTCAGACGTCCACTCATTGCATGCACAAGCTGAAGCACGGATGAACAGCGGCTTCTCATCTGTCAGAGCCGACAACTTAACATGGCCGGAGAAACGAGGCATGCGTCCATGATCCATCCACCCAGCTTGAGCTTCGGATCAAACACGCCAGAGGGAGTTTGTTTATTTATTCCTTGCGCCTCACTGCCCGCTTCCCCTCCTTAGAGATCACGGTTTCTCTCGAGCTAGGCAATCAGTCGCACCAGCGCTGGTTAACACGTTGATCTGGATCAAAAACCGGCCTGTAGCAGTGAGCCAGTGAGTTCATTAGAAACCTGCTTAATCCCAACTCCCAAATCACTATCATTGGCTGATTCTCTCGTTTTGGTCAGCTCACGGTCACGGCGACCCTAAGGCTATTCACAATGGTGGGTTTACAACTCAACGAAATACCATCTCTTAGTGGAGAGTTTCATTTCATTATTTCCTAGGCTAACCAGTGTAATTAAATATTCTCTCTCTGATGAAACGATTTAGCTCTCAATGGTTGTTTCATTTCATCCGTCTTAGAAACGAGTTAGCACTATGTCATGGTGATAACACTACCTTTTCTCTTTCTTCATTAATTTAATGACATGTAAGCAAAAAATCTAATGTGGCATGATAATTGATACCATGAAACACTCCATGAAACCCCGTTGTGAATAGTTTAAGGCACAAATCAATCAAAACAACTTCTGTTAGTTCTCGATCAGAACAGTACTAAACAATGTTGTGATCCGTATGAAATGCTTAATCTGCAGACCATGTCACAAAACTGGGTGGACATGGCATGTTACATCAATAGAAACCTGTTGTTTTAGCCGAAGAAACAAGGCACATGGTTATCTTAGCATCTCCTCGAGGCTTTAGCTGTGTTGTCCCAAGGGTGAAACAAGCTCAGCTTGATGTCATTGCAATACAGCGTAGGCTTCACATTGTTGGAGATCCTCGTAGGCAGGTGGCCAGTGGTTCCGCTGGCCCAGCTAAATTACTCCTCTGATTCGTCCTCGGAATCATCCTCCTGTCCTTCTATATCTTCCTCCACTTCTTTTCCCTTCTCCCCCACCCCTTCTTTGGCCACTGCCCTATGAGAAAAAATCAGCTGAAAAAGCAGATGGTTTATTTTACAAACCCTGGCACTGAATAGTATGCCCTTTGCTCAATAAGGTTCTATGTGATGTTCTAGCTCCTGTGAAATGCTTTATACTTAAAACCACGACAGCAATGTTTATTTGGATTAATCTGAAACACCCTTGCTATTTTTCCCAGATACCTGAAGTACTTGACCAAGAAGTACCTGAAGAAGCACATGAGGAGGATTAGATGCACTGCCTTCTCTTTGTATTGTGAAACGTTTCAACTTGGAACACTATGCGGTAGGTCTTGTAAGAGAAGAGTTTTGGTATTTAATTGTCCATGTTTCCGTGTGTGGTGAAATCTTACGTAGTTGAAGAATTATTTGTTCTCACCCTTGCAATGGAATGGAGCACAGATGTGTGAGCATCGGTGCCTTCTTTCTTTCTCACACTGTTCTATTCAACCGTCATTAGGACCAAAATGATAGCACAAAAGAGTCGGTACTCAAGAACAGACCTGAATCAAGCACTTGGATGGATCACAGTACCATTGAATAGTCTTCGCCTCTTCGGAGGAATGTCGACAGATACAAGGATCTCTTGTGAGATCAAATCAGTCCAAAATGCAGGAACAGCTTACTCGGGGCATCTTTTTAACCAGTAACATTTATTGCGGAAAAATCACACGCCATCAGAAATCCGCATAACTTGTACAAAACAGAAGAGAGAAAAACACAGCAGGCGAATCTCAGACTATCTATGTTCATGCAAGCACAGGGGTTGGGGTGCAACCAGTGGCAGGAGCAACTTCAGAGGTCTTCTGTGCAGAACTGTACTTCTTTGTGATGAACCTAAGATATTTGCGTAGTTCGTTATAATTCAGAAGTTAGAGCATTGAATATTTGGTTCATATTGCAGTGGTTATTGTTTTACATTGAAGATTAAAGTAACTGCACAACTGCCAAAGAATCACGTGGTACGTTCCATAACATTTTAGGCATCAGCACATCACAAACATAAATGTTACAAATTTTTACTGTACTTCAGATTTTTACTTGGTAAAAGAAATGTAATTTCATACTATACAAGACAAAGAGAACTCACTGGATGACATGGGAGTTTCATAAGCATCATAATTTCATATAAAATGTTTGAGGTCCATAAGCAATACATACCTGAAGAAATCTCTCCACATCAATTCAAACATTAACCAATTTGTCCCAGCATCGGATGTGCCATCGCAATTATTGGGTGTTGATCCAGATGTAATTGCTCTGGAACAAGGGAGACATTGTCAATTATGTACAAAAGCAAATGACAGAGTAACGTGGTCATGCGACCATTGGAGTATGTCTTCTTTTCTCCCAATGCTGCTTAGGAATATTACATACCTTGTAGCATGCTTCTTCAACTCCTCATACATGAAGCGTGGAGAGAGGCACCCTGTAGCAAGCCATGGTGAAATTTTGCATGAGAAATTAGCACCATATATGCTATCTCCAGTATTGTTCTTGTCTGCTTTGTTTGGCTGCATAGAACATTCTGTAGCAAACTTCTTTAGTCTCTCCAGAGCCTCAGCCTCACCACCAATGATAGTAGAACCAACAGCAGGCTTTGAGTCCTAAATGAACAGATTGCTTTTCTAAGTTAGGACGAATAATATGGTCGGCGTACAGTGGAGCAGATATTCTGAGTCAAAAGAGAATAGAGAATTACAAAAGAAATCCACATGGAAATGGAGAAATTAAGGGATGTGCTTTGATGCACATCTTTTAGACAGACAACAGATCTCAGAACAAAGTAGTTCATATTAGGTGGAGGCAAATATTAATTACCAATTTACCATGAAAAAAGACAAATCAAACCAAATATTTGCTCCCTGCAAAATTTTCAAGTATAGCATCCTCAATCATCTATTTTAATTCTGATTTATTTTTAGTGCTGACACAGATTTCATTGCATTGCATACCTACCACTCTACTTTAAGATTTATAGCCTTTTGAAGTGATATGCTGAATAAGACCAAAAAAGGTATTATCCTTCAGATTAAGCAAACATTGTACAAAAGTTGGAAGTGTAGAAAGTCAACTTAAAATATACAATTATTCAATTTAATAATCCAATCATTGAAGTAACTGCCCACATCTACAAAATTTAAAAAGATTCATTTCCATCAAATTTCATTGTCAACATTCCACATAAACAACATGTAAGGGGCCTTAAATTACAGGTTTAAGATGCCCTTAAATCAACATGATATCAACAACAGGACAGACATGGCATCATAATTCATAAGGCATAAGTAATCAGCTTCTATGACTAACTTCAAATGATCCAAAATGTTAAGTCATGTCATCTATACTACTTTAAAAGAAGGAAGTGGTGGTGAGTTCTGCCACCACCATTCCTTCTCAATAATATGGGCCCTCATTGTCAGTGTCTATAATGCCTGAGCTTGCTGAAACGAGAGGGCACCTCAAAAAACGGGGAGATGACAGCAGCACCGGGCAGCGGCATAGGCACGTGTGGCCAGTGTATATATAAACGCTAAGCCTAACAATCATACCATACTCTGAAACTCATCGCATTTGCTGCATGTCGAGGAGTGAAACTGATATGCTCGCATCAGTGTTTACAAAGCTGGATGTGGGCGACCTCCTAGTGGCAGCTGGACTGGTGTGCTGCCGATGGCGCCAGCTCGCGGCGACCGACCGCACTCTGTGGTGTCTCATGGACATGAGCTATGAGGGCTATGCTTTTTGCGTGGATAAAAGGGATGAGGTCGAGGCCATGGTGCGCACAGATGACAGCGGTCGACCACGCCGCTAGCGCCATGGATGCCTTCTCGGCTGACTTCTTTGTCACTGACGACCTCCTCTACGTCTCCCTGATGTTTCAGCGTTATATTTCCTTTTGTATTTCTGTTTCTTGCCTGATGAATTGTGGAGTGTAGCAGTGTACGATTATAGTGAATCTGGTTGAATGTTCTACATTGAATGACTTGTTTGTGAGTAATAATATTTGAAGTTGGTTTGTACGCATGACCAAGTTGATCTTGTTATGTTCATTAGAGATTGCTTTTGCTTCGTTAAGTAGTCGTGTATTGCAGTTAGTTTACGGTACACTGTGTGTTGTCTGGGATTACAGCCGACCTACATGAGACTTTGTAAATTAAAAAAAAATGAACTTATACTCTACATATACTTAAAATTGAGAATTAATCCTCCTTGACATATATACATATCATCAGTCACGTGAAAGAATCTAACCTATCAGTGAAATGTGATGAGTAGGTTTGAATGTTGATATGAAGTGCATACGAGTAGGAACAAATCTCTCTTGTAAATTCTAAGGCTGTTGTGCTTATTATGGACTGCGCTACTACACCCAATTTTTACATAATCAACTTTTTATGAAGTATAAATATTATTCTTATTATGATCAATGTTGCTACAGCTTTTTTTTACTTATTTCAGCCATACATATTCAAAGGTAATATTTCTTATCATATTACTACTTACATGCCGATCATTCTACGCAGAGCAACCCTAAACCTCATTTTGGTCTATAATGTCACTAATAAAGGAATGCACCTATCTTTATAACACTTTTAGATGCATTTATACAACGAAGTCATAACTAAATTATAATTAATATTATTTTATCATGTTTTAAGTTATTTATATCATTTGCATGATTTTATTTTAATGTTGTAATTTTTCCGTTGCAACACACGGGCATTGAACTAGTTAAGGTGAAAGACAACCATCAAATGCATATGAAGGCAAGAAAATAATAACCAATCATACTGCAAAAGTGGAAACTTACATATTTCGACACTACGTATTTTCTTTTAGGCTATTCACAGTGGTGGGTTTCATAACACTGTTTCCTAGAATGTCACAACAACTTTACAACTGAATGAAATACCCTATCTCAGTGGAGAATTTCATTTCACTATTTCCTAGGCTAACCAGTGTAATTAAATGCAACTAGCTCTCATGAAATACCCTCTCTCTGATGAAACAATTTGGCTCTCAATGGGTGTTTCATTTCGTTTCATCCATCTTGGAAACGGGTTAGCACCATGTCATGAGGATGACATTACTTCTCTTTCCTCATTAATTGAATGTCATGTCAGCAAAAAATCTGATGTGGCATGGTAATTAATACCATGAAACACCCCATGAAACTCCCATTGTGAATAACCTTAGTATAACCGGGTGATTTCATTTTGTCATTATGCTACTACGAAACAAAAGTTTCCATATTCACTTTGTCCACTACTGTTCATGCACTATTATTTCGCACCTGAGCAAACACGTGAGTTGAGCCAATCAACACTAGCACTGCATTCACCACATACTTCAGTATGACCCAATAAAGATATAATACCTACCTAGTATGAAATTAAATCGAAGTACAAAATTCTACTTTCATGACAATTCACAACCTATTATATTAACCAAAAGGGGTTAAGAATGGGATCCATCAAATATTTGGCTACTCTCATTTGCTTCTACTTGTAAAATTTGCTGAAAGAGTAAGCATCAACTTAAATATGTCATGTGAGTACCAGCAACTCAGCAAGTCGCTAAATTAAGTGAATGATTTAATTTAAATGTGCACCAAGACACGAGAAGCATATTGCATCCCTGTAAAGACTGACCTGTGCCATGGCCGGCGGCGCAGTGAGCCCAAGCTCAGAGAGTGTGGGGATCTCACCAGGCTCAAGCACATTCTTCATCGGAACACACTTGACCTCCTCCGGTGCATCGAGAACCTTCCTGACATCCAACCCCTTCACGGCTTCCCTGAATCCACCATAGTTCGATGGCATGTCGTCGAGCCGGAAAGGCAGGTCGTCCAAGTGGTACAGTGTGCTGCCCCAGAAGTACTTGACCTCGAGTCCCTCCTTCTCGATGGCCTTGCTCACTCTCTCCTCGGAGCGGCACTCATCCCGTGACACCTCCCCATGCGCGTACACGGCCTCCACCCCGGCGGCCCGTGCGAGCTCAGGGATTACCACCTCTGGCCTCCCCACCCGCACCACCAGGTCGCCGCCGCGCGCGCGGAGGCTCCGACGCAGGTCGGCGACGGAGTCCAGCAGGAAGTTGGCGCGGTAGGGGCCGGTGCGGTCGAAGCCGGAGGGGGACTTGCCGAAGTCGCGGGGGTCGAAGACGAAGACGGGGAGCAGGGAGGATGACGCACCGACTGCGGCATGGAGGGGCTCGTGATCATGGAGACGGAGGTCGGCTCTGAACCACACGAGCGTGCGGCGGCGCCCAGCGGCGGCGGGTGCGCCGGAGGGGAAGGAGCGGGAGAGGCCTGGCGTGGAGGCCGGGAACGGGGAGAGGAGCGAGGACGCCGCGGCGTTGAGGCGTCCGGAGCGGCGGGGTGAGGAGGAAGCTGAACCGGAAGGGTGGAGGCAGACGGCGAGGGTGGAGATTTGGGTGGGGAGGTGGATGGTGGAGGGAACGGAGGCGAGGGCGGTGGGGACGGCAGGCGTGCGGAGGGAGAGGGAGAATGAGAAGGAGGCGAAGGGGAGGTTAGCGTCGTCGTGGCGATGAGCGGCGGAGTCGGAGTCGGCGTCGGCGGCCATGGGTGGCGGTGAGGTGGTGGCGGTTGGTGGGATGCGGGAGTGAGGAGATTGGTTCGGATGGAGACTGGGAGAGGGAAGGTGAGGAAGGTGGTGGAGAATTTTTTTTTTACCCCACCTACCATTTAGTGGGTTTCACAAGATTTCTCGTCGCTTGTCCAATTTGTCACCAACCTTCTCGTTGATTTCAGATTTTTCTCAAATTTTCTTCAATCATTTCAAATGAAAAAATAGGCCTAAGTCATATGTACACTCCCATAAAACAGAAGAGTTAATAACGCTAAATTATATTTAAACAAATCTTCCCCCTAAAAATACTTTGTGACCTTATTTCTCTTAATCTTGTTACACTGCTCTAATTTGCCGTTTCAGAATTTCGATCGTCATTTTCTATGTATAGTCTTATTGCGAGATTAATTTTTTCGATATTGTTTTAAGGGCAAAACTGGCGGAGTGTTTAGCTGTACTCTTATACGATTTTTTTTAATTTTTTTTGAAGAAAAAAATCAAACCTGTATGCCGATTTCAAAAAATTGCAAAACTAACTAACATGCAGTCGGCACTTAAAATATCCACTGGATGCCACATCAGCTCCGGTCGGCACTTCAAGTGCCAAAGTACTGACTGGTGCTGACATAGCGCAATCGGCACCTGAAGTGCCGACTAAAGTACAGTCAACACTTCAAATGTCGACTGCCTATTAGTTTTGCAATTTTTTGAACTTGACATATAGATTTGAATTTTTTTTAAAAAAAAATATTATTTTAAAAAATTCCTCTTGTACTATGTAATTTGTTGTTTATATTTAAATCAGTTTTCAAACATTACGAGCTGTCCTTTATTCAAGGTTAGTCTTCTCTCACTTTGATTAAGCTTTGTTCTCTCATTAACACTTGTTCACCAAGTCGGAAGACCAAAGTGTCAGAGACACGACCATGGCCACTTGACCAGTAGGCAGAACACAATGAACACAAGGGGAGCTCAAACAACACTTGCCGAGCAGGTACAAAATTTAGCAGTACTTGTCATGGATGCTAAACAGAACAAATTAAAGTTACGACGACTTACGTGTAGCAAAATTTCTCTGCTGTTAGAGCAGCAACATTGAGAATCCTTCATGATGCACCAATGTTATAACCATCGCGCAATAAATTACAAATTTGTGCCTAGCGTCTTTTTACCAGAATATGTCTACGCTCCTAAGTGTGTTGTTTCAAATTTGCACCACGAAATCAGCTTGGTATCTTCTCACTCTTTTTTAAGGAGCTGTGTTCTCACCTTTTACCTCATCGAACTACTGAAAGATTATGCATTGGAAAAATTGCGAGGCATCTGTCATTTCCTCTTATTTGATGCTAACCCCATTGCCAGGTCTCTGTCCGCCTGTCATTTCCTCTTATTTGATGCAATCTCCTTTGCTTGTTTCGCAGAGGTTTTCTTTACGTTGGGGTTTGGAACAGCTCTCTGGATAACCCTCTTTGGTTCATCAGACTTCTCATGGGGATCAACCTCTTCATATTGTATTGGCTTGATGACAACACCAGGCTTCTTAACAATCTGAAAGATGTGATATACAACAATAAGCAGAAGAAAATATATCAACTAAAGGGCACTGTATAAATGAGCATAAAGTAAAGTTATGGTCATTGCTAGACTAAATAATTAGAACTGGATGGCATGTCCAGCAGATTTTTGTAAGTAATGTTTCACTGTACTTGCAGTGAAATTTATAAGTCAGTCCCATTGGTCAATGCAGGGCAGGAACAATAACTTCAAAAGTATATTTCTGATAAATCACCTATTTGATTTCAGATGTCAATAATTACATAAACCAAAAACTACTTCCGATCATCAATAGATGATGTTCTTAACGCTATCACATATTAATGACTGGAATGAGTAACAAATACCATTTACTGGTTCCATGCATCAGCTAGATATACAGTATACTCACCGCAGGCCGATTCAGAGCAGAAACTGATATTGCTGGGTTGAAATCAGGTCCAATAGGCATTCGAATACTCTGCTCATATACATCCTTCGAAGTGTAAGGAAACGGCAGATTAGTTGCTAAAAGCTTTTCAGCCTGCAAAGAGCAAAAGTGGTTGAAATTAATTTTCATTTTTCACAACAACAGTTCAAGTGACATAACAATAAAACAGGCACAGCACAATGGAACATCAACACCAGGTAAGTTTGGTACGACATTATACAGGAGAAGACTGTTGTAAACTGTAGCTCTATAACATTTCAAACACCTTACCTTCTTGTCAACATGTTCAGAAATAATAACGTGCTTGAACTTCGCATCCTTCCTCCTTTTCAAGGCTTCTTCCCTCTTTCTTTTTGCATTTTCATGTTCTTTCACCATCCAAGAAGGAAGTCCTTTTTTCTGTTGAATGTCAGTCCACTGGCCCCAACCAGGAACAAGAGCAGGTTTTTCAGGTTCAGGATTCTCTTCATTTAAAACTTCCATCTTGTCCTTCTCAAACTCAGCCTCAACATCATCACCAGCAAAAGCCTGACGTATAAGATCAGCTTGTGATGGGATTTTATATTTTTCCCTTGTATCAGAGATAGTCAACAAACCCTCAACCATATCTTCCTCGGAATCTGAATCAGAGTTGTGATCCAATTGCTACCAGAAAACAACAGAGAAAAGGGAAATAAATGAGTAACATTTATAAACAGAATCTTCTAATAAGAATAAACCACCGTTAAGGCAGACCTTAGGCTTCTGGTCTGGCATAGAAGTAACATTCACTCTGGATTTATTGGTATCCCCATTGATGTTGCTTCTGCCATTTCCTTTGCTACTATTGAACTGATAGGTAACTAACATCAATGAAATGGAAAAGGAAAAATAAAAGTAATCAATGAGTTACCAAGACAAAGTACCTTCTTCCATGAATTATCAGCTAGCATTCCAACTTCAAAAGTTGTCTTGGGGCCTGGATTTTTTATAATATTATCGATGCTCTACAGGAAGTAAAAAAACACATCAGATTATGTAATAAAATCATATCATACAATAGCACATTGAATATAACTTCTTACATTGAACATATCATCATGTGGTTCATCATCCAGAAGTGCAGTACCAAGTTGAATATCATCTGCCTTATTTACTTCATTGTTGTCAAGATGTTGAGCAGAGTCAGATTCATATTCACTGTCACTGTTCTTGTCAGCGTCATCTAATTTCTGCCTCTTATTTGTCTCTTTCTTTGTATTTTTGACAGGTCCAAAAGTTCTTTTACCAGACACCTTTACTGAATCTACATTCTCTTCAGTGTTGTCATCCTCCAATTTCCTCAATGATTCATCATATTCTTCGAGAGCTAGTCGTGCTTCTTCATAAGTTGCTTCCTCATGCTTCTTCATAGCGCGCTCCTATAGATAAGCAATGAATGTTAGTATCAACTAATGAGGTGATTGCAGCAATATTACTAAATACTTTTACTAAACAAATGCCTGAAGAAAAAGGTAACAAAAATGCACCATGAAAGGCAATGAAAAGACTCCAGATGTTGGTATCTCATTATTTTCACCAAGAATTTTAAGAATCTTTTCTTTCCCTCTGTTCAAAATTTTTGCTTCTGATTCGTTGTCATCTTCATCATCATCAGAACTTTCCTCACTACTACTAGAATCATCTTTTGTGGAATTCATTTTTCTAGTAAGAAGAGCATTTTGTTGGAGTTGTGATGTGATAGCAGCCCGAGTGCCTTCATCTTGAATGTCCAATCCACGCTTCAAGATTCTTTTTGCCCATTTTGAAGTATTCTTGTGTTTTAGTCTCATCCTTTCCTGAAACAATTACAAAATAAAGAGATCAGCTTAATGGGGACACATGTCAGATAAATTGCAAAAATGTGAAAACCAGGCAAAACTTACCTCTGCACGTTTAAATTCCTGTTTCATAGCATAATCTTTGGCAGCTTCAGGATCTGCCTCGAAGTCTGCTGATGATGCCTTCAGCTTATCCTTTTTCAACATCCGGTGATATGTCCTGGACTTAATCTTCTTTACACGTTTTGCTTTCATCTCATGGCGGAACAGAAGGCTGCGCATTTTAGCGAGACGATTTTGACGTTCTCTCACATCTTCCACATCAATCTACATGAGTTCAAAAAAATATTAAGCAAATCCTTCACTGAAGCTTGGAAATTACAATATAATCATCTACTTAGAAAGATCAATGTCAGCAATGGATTTACCTTGTTATGTTCCGAGAGTTTACATTATATAGATTCAATTGAACAAAAGGATCAAAAGAAAATCACCTTGTTAAGTTCCAAGATTTTAGCACCATCATTCTTGTGTGCTTCCATCATTTCTGTGCTCTGAATAATATCAGCCATCTTCTTCTCAAACTCAGTTCTTGGTTTAAATTCACTAGCTATTGCACCAACTGTGTTAACCCCTAAGTTGACATCATTTTCAAAGTAGAGTGTGGGAGCCTCACGGTTCCTCTTAACTATCGGCTCCCACTTGGTGACCTCCTTCCTGGATTCCTGGTATACCACACTGCGCTCGAGCTTCTCTCTCTCCATTTTTGGAAGAGGGGGCTGCACGACAATTGGCTTTTTCTCTTGCTGTTGCACCCTCTTCCGGATTTTGCTATACCCAGGTTTATCCTGGATATTATTTAAGAGATCATGAATTGTAACAGGACCATCGCCAACTCCAGGATGAAAAGGCAGCTCCAATGACTGTTTCTTCCTTTTACCCCCTATTTGAATAAAGAAAAGTATTAAACTAAGAATGGCACATATCAATTGGATTTGATAGGAGATTTAAAATTTCCAAAGACTTAGAAACAACCAGCATTTTCCAAATACTAAGCATTTGGCATTCTCTGTGACAAGAGGGTGCCACATAAGGTAAAAGGCAAGTTTTATATAACAGCGATTAGACCTGCAATGTTGTATGGTGCAAAATATTGGTCTACAAAAAGACGGCATGTTCAATAGTTAAAAAGTGTTGCATAAATGCATATGTTGCATTGGATTTGTGTGGGCACACAAGAATGGACCGAGTCTGGTGTGATGATATATGTAATATGCTAGGGGTAGTATCAAATGAAGAAAAGTGTGTCCATTGTCCAACACCGGTTGAGGTGATTTGGACATGTCCAACGGAGAACTCCAGAGGCACCAGAGCATAGTGGAATCCTGAGGCGCAACAATAGCATGAGGAGAGGCAAAGGAAGACCGAAATTGACATGGGAGGAGACAATAAAAAGAGACTTGAAAGGACGGAATATTCCCAATATTTGTCCTTGAATAGGAGTGCTTGGAGAGAAGCTATTCATGTACCTAAACCTTGATTAATGGTTTCTGTTGGGTTCCAACTCTAGCCTACCTCAACTTGCTTAGGATTGAAAGGTTTTGTTGTTGTTGTTATAAGCAGAAGCAGGCTTTTTTTGCTGAGGAGAGCTGAATCAATGTTCAGGAGCTAGAATTAATAATGACACAGAACCAAGATTTTCAGGCAATTAAGCATTTCATTAACAAATAGCAAACTTTTCTGCAACGGGTCTAATTATCTCCATCCAACTATTTGAATGGGCCCAAGTATATAAAAAGAATTACCATCAAACGCTTCCCTAGGCATGCCAGTCGTCTCCTGAAGTATTCTTATCTGCTTCTCCTCATCCTCATCCTCGCCGGCATCATCTTCCTCCATATCCTCACCTTCATCTGAAGGTATATTCTCATCCTAGCATGCAAACAGAACAAGTTATTCTAAAAACTATAGCTTGGCAACATCATTCGTAATGTGCAGGCAATTTCACACCATATATAACCCAACGATGGCTATAACGTCAATTAACTCGCAGCAAAAACTACATCGAGAAGAAAGAGTAGTGGCACGTACCGCATTGGAGCCGTCGCTGTCGAACTCGTACTCGTACTTCTCGACGGCGTCATAGCGGTCGTTCTTCCCGGCCTCTTCCTCGGGCACCCCCTCCTCGTACTCATACACGTCGCCTCCCCCGGCGTCGGACCCCGCCTCCTCGTCCTCGTCGGACCCCATGGAGGAGCCTGTCCCTAGCGCGTCGAGCTCCCGGCGCAGCGCCGTGGGGAGGCGCGGCCCGTGGCGCTCGCGCCTCTCCCCGCCCTTCCCTGCCCCCCTGCCCGTCACCCTTTTCTTCCCGTTCGTTCCGCCGGTGGACAACGCCCTGTATTTTGGCTTCGGCTTCCCTCTAGGCTTCGTCCCGGCCATTACGACGGCGACCCCTGGGCGGCGGTGGATCAGTCGAGGTTTGGGGTCGCGCAGCCGCAGGATTGACGTCGCTTCAGGTTAGGGGCGGACGACGATGGGGCATCGATGGAGCAGGAGTCGGTATGAGGGGCGGCGGAGGACGCCTCGGCGGGAGGTCCGGCGGAGCGGGGCTCGGCGGGACTCCACGGAGGTGCGGCGGAGCGGGGCTCGGAGGGAGGGGCGGCAGCCGGCAGAGAGGGCTCGACGGGAGCCGGCGGCGGTCTGCGCGTTGGGGGGTAGAAGAGAGAGACGCGCTAGGGCACAGGAGAGGCAGGGCCGGGGGTACGTGGGTAAATATTTCCAAATTCTTTACGCATTTAGTGAAATAGTATGCGGAACTCGATAGAGAAACAGGTATTTCGTTTTACTCGTCTCTCCTTTGTAAAAAGGAGAATTGATTATATTTGATTCTTAGAATTTCAGAAAAATAAATCGTTTGGTAAGAATTCTGCTCATTCTATATCTCGAGAATCCCTACCAAAGAGCGTCAAGTTTCTTATATAGGTTTTTAAATTTAAAATTTAAAAATGTAATAAAAAATAGACTCCAACAATATCCCTAAACAAATATCATCCTAAATCATTCTCTAAATTCTTTGTTTTCTTTCCTAAATTTAGGATTAATTTCTCATTCCTTATTTAAAAATAGGGATAGTAAAACAGTTGAAAATCAAATTAGTTTTTAGGGATTAACATGAATAGGATGATCTCTATATCAAATTTTAAGGAATAAAATTTAAGACATCTCTTAAAGATGCTTAAACGTACCTTAGAGCATCTCTAAAATAATAGCTATATGCCTCTTCGAGTTAAAATTTAATCATTCTAGTAAAAAAAGAAGCTCTAAAAGATTGACTAACTAAATGGCTAAGCTATCTCGTTGGCCAAATTGAGTTATTGGCTGGCCAAATTTGACCACCCAAATTTAGATAGCTAAATGTTGTGGGCCTTAGAGCATCTCCAAAAGCCTCTCCATTTTTAACTTTCCAATTTACTTGTTTAGCCAACTCTCCAAAAAGATTCCTCTCCATATCTGTTGCACACTCCAACAGACTCTCTATTTTCGACTCTCTAAAAAATTACTCCTCACTTTTAAAATCCTAAAAGATTTTAAATTTTTTGATATCTTTTTAAATCCCAATTTCTAACCTTAAAAATCTACAAATTATAAAATTTTCAAATTTTAGAAAAAAATTAAAAATATATTTTTCTCTTTCTTCATTTTTATTTCTCTTCATTTTCTTTTTTCCTTTTTCTCTCATTCTTTTTCTTTTTTTTCTTCCTTTCTTTGGTTTTTTCCCTGGCCGTTTCCTTCCTGTGCGACTGCATGCAATAAAATAGCCAGCCGGTTCGGCTGGCCAAATTTGGTCAGCCCAAAGCTCAATTTGGCCAGACGGATGACTTGGCCATCCGGTTGGCCACTCTTTTGGAGTGTATTTTTTCATTTGGTTGGCTAAATTTTGACTTGGAGAGTGAGATAGAAAGATTTTTGGAGATGCTCTTATCTTCTAGTGTCACCGCGAGCAAATTTGCCAAAAGAATAAAAAGCGAAAGAACAACGTTGCGCCACACCGGAAGGAAAAAGAAAAGAAAAAAGGGAAAGAGAAAAAAGAAGAAGAAAAAATGAAATGAAATGAAGAGAATTTTTTAATTTTTAAAATTTGAAAATTTTATAAGAAAAGAAAAAATAAAAGGGGAAAGAGAAAAAGAAGAAGCATAAAGAAGAAGAAATGAAATGAAATGAAGAGAATTTTTTATTTTTAAAATCTGAAAATTTTATAATCTGGGTATTTGAAAATTTGAAAAAAGATGAAGAAAAAATGAAGAAAAGATGAAGAAAAAAGAAAAGAAAAGAAGAGAGAAGGAAAGAGAAATAAACAAAAATAAATAAATAGAATTAAAAAATGAAAAATGAAAATTTTATAATTTTGGTATTTTTTATATTTTAAAAGTGAGTGCAAACGGTTTAGAGAGTTGAAATAGAGAGTTTTTTGGAGCGTATAGCAGATTTGAAGAGGAATTTTTTTTGACAGTTCGTTAAATAGAAAAATAGAGAATCTTATTATCTGTGTTAGGAAGATATTTTGTGTATTAGTTAGTTTTATAAATTAGTTGTATACCTCCGATTTATGATATTGTATATCTGCTATTTGATCTCCCCTTAATGATTTATACCCACTGCGTTCAAATGGTTTGTATTTTTTCTACTTTATTAATATGATATTTTCTATATTTTTAGAGTATAGAGAATTATTACTTAATCATAATATCTCTTATCTCTATATTATAAAGATTGGATTTCATCTGTTTCCCTTCCTCTCCTTCCTCTCCTCGCCTCCATGCGCAACCGTCACTCCCCTCCCTTCCTCTCCTCGCCATAGATCTGGCTTAGGCTGCTTCCAGCCACTTCCACACGTCGCTAACCTCACCGACAACCAGGACGACACCGCGGGGTATAAGAATGGCACGACGTACTAGGCGCCGCCGATACTGCTGGCCACAGGCCACCTTGTCACCGCGCACGGGGCCATCAGTGGCAATGGTGCTACCCTCGCGCCCACGCCAGCGCCTGTTGGGCCGCTCAAATGCAAGCATGGGTGAACGGCCCTGTACGACATCATGTCGCTCGCCATTATGCCCTGTCACCGCTAGTGGTTGCCTCCGTCTCTGTCGCCGTTGTGCATGGCGCTAGAGAACCCTCTCTGACCGCGCCCACGCGGCCCTGGAGGTTGCGAGAGGCAGCGGGTGAGAGCGTACGGGGAGGCGGCGGTCGGCGGCTACCGGACTGTGTGCTTGTATGTGTGTGTGTTGTGGCAGGGTCCAGCCGACCGAGAGAGGCTTCTGCATGCTAGGCTCCGGCTTCTTGCACACGCTTGCGTTGTGGAGGCAGCCAAGGTGTCGGCTGGCGGGGCGTCGGTCGAACGCTTGCGGAAGCGGCTGGGCACCGACCACCCTCCACTGGCATACGCCTGCGGCGCTACTGCATCCAGCAAGCGGTACGACAAGAACCAAAGGGCGCTACACAATAATGCAGTTAGGCAACAACCTTCGAGATGCCTGGCTGCTAAGGATGAAACTGGATCCGATACAAACAAATATCATATTTTTTTAAAAAAAATCAGATTCAAATTCGGATACTTCAATACGGATATAAAATCGGATATCATCAGATACAAATACGAAACGGATATGGAACAGATACGAATACAATTATAGATATTTACCGGATATCATGAATAATATAATTCTTGATTCACAATCACAACACAGGAGTGACAAGTAATAATTCACATCACACAAATCACCATGAATATTGAATATACAAGTCGACGTACAAGTTGAAAGGATTATCTTGAAGTAAATTTTAAAGTAAATCAATGGTTATGGATAAACAAACCCAAAAGAGTTTATGTAATGTTTGCAACTTGGTTTGAGCTTGAATTTTTTTTCTAAATTTAAAATGAAACATAGATTATATCATGTAAAAATTTGGTATTTTCTAGAGTCAATTTACTGTTTTTAATTCATTAAGTAAGTTTCTAGGATTTATATTGAAATATGTCAAATTTGAACTAAGTGCATGAATTTTTGTAAAATCATATTAACATTTTGAGTCACTTTGTAGGCTGTAACCACTAAGTATAATGAAATTTCAAAAAAATCTTGGTTATGACACTCAATCAGCAACATAGAGTTTAATGATTTTTTAATTCTAAAAAAATCAAATGAAGTCTTAAGAATACGAGACATGTCATGGTGTTATTATGTCATATATAAATGTTATGATAAAAATTTAAAAATATTTCGAAAAGGTTGTCACGTTAAGAAAGCTCGAAATTCTCTAACGACTAACAAAGATGTAAAGAAGGAATGAATTGGATTTGAAAGTAGATCAATAGTTAAATCTTCATTTGAATTTAAAACTTTTTCTATGATCAAAATACCACATATATTATCTCATGTAAAAATTTAGTAGTTTTTTAGTCAGTTAACTATTTTTAATTCATTAACTGAGCTTCTAGGATTTATATTGAAATATGTAAAATTTGAACTATAAGTTCATTAAATAATGCATCCAAAATTTTATAAAAATAATATTAACATTTTTAGTCCATTTTTAGGCTATAACCACTAAACAGTAAATTTTTAAAAAATCTTGGTTACGACGCTACAGTATCTTATCGTATTAAAAAATTTGATATTTTTCTACAAAACCAATGATTTTTTGAAAAACTCTAAAAAATAAAAAATATTTTTCTTCCTCTTCTATTTTTCTCTTTCTTCTTCTATCTCTCTTTCTGTCCGTTCTTTTGTTCAGTTTTTTCTCTTGGCAGCCTGGCAGGGCAGCATTGCCCAGCGGGGTGTCTTTCTCCGGTCGTGGTGGCGCTGGGTGAGCGGCGCTGGGCGGCGGGACATCAGCTGGGGCGGCGGCCGGGGCGTGCGGCACGGCGACGGCTTGGGCTAGCATCCGAGGCGGACGGCTGGGGTGCGCGGCAAGGCGGCGGCCGGAGCAAGCGGCTGGGCTGAAGCCGAGGCTGCGGCGGCGGCCGGGGTGATCGTCCGAGGTTGGCGGCCGGGGCATGCGGCACGACAGCGGTTAGGGCGAGCGTTCGAGGCTGGCGGCACAGTGGTTTCTGCCTGGTAAGGCTGTTACATCTACATGTTATTTACCCTAGCACGGTAGCACGAACCTGGAAGCAAATCAAAGGTTGTAAGTAAATGGTCTAAGTATCTGGCCAAAGATTTATCCGGATTATCATTAATATCATATTTGTTTCTATATCCGATAATAATATTCGTATTTGAATCCGTATCCGAATTAAAAAATCTGAATTTGAATTCATTTTTCCGTATTCGATCAGATCCGAACCACTTTCATCCCCGCTGCTCCCTTGCAAACCTAGCCGTGGTCGCACCGAGGCCTGCATAGTCGGTTACTCGTCGCCTCTGCTTTCTTTGCTACATCTGTGTGTCGGTTTTTGCGTTACCTCGGTGCGCTGTGATGAAGAGGGAATTAGTAAAGGTAACCCTTTCTCTTGTTTATGCAAGCAATTTTGCAATTTTGATAACAGAAGTGCAATTTTGCAATTCTGCGTGTCAGTTCTCTTGTTGGATTCTCGGGCTGCAGCGGCAACTGATGCGAATGAGGACGACTTTGTTGTGCCTGTTCCTTGTCCGGAGACTGCCACAAGCTCGTTTGATCCTGATGAGAATATCATCCCCCATGATTACAAATTGATTCTTGAAGATGTTGAAATTGGAGATGAACTGATTCTTGAAGATGTTGAGATTGGAGATCCCACAAATGAAGAAGAAATCGTTGTGCCTGAAGGTAAGCACTTTGTTGAATTGTTCATTATCTCATGCATATATGTGATGATAATTCATACTGTTATACCTTTCTCCAATCACTTTTTTGTTGATGCAAGTAATTTTGCAGATCTCCTTGTATCATACTGTTAACCCCTTCTCTTTTACAAAGTTGTTATGTTATATACTTAGAATGGTGAAGTCATGAAGATCACGTGTTTATTCTATATGTTGTTATATGCATTTATGTCTTAAATCTCGTTCTCTGATGATGCCAAAGAGATTAAATGTATTTTTACTGTTCTTTTCAGGAAATTTATGCAGATGAAGCATATCTCTTAGTTATTTGTTCTGCATGATGAAGTAGCTGCCTGGTCATGGTTCTATACACTAAAGTAAGCTGCTATGTATTACTTTATGCATTTAGCTTTTGGCGAGGAAAATTCTAATAATCATCTATAACCTCCAGAATATTGCACAATGCGGTTTAGGATGATCAAAGATTATTTTTTAAAGATCGATCACTGGATGTTGAACGTGCAATGTTATCTTTTTGCTTTTGGTTAATATGCACATTTCTAGGAGCTTGGGAAAGAAAGGGGCTACATCAGTGAGACGTTGTTTACATTCATCTTCCTGTCCTTTGTTCTGATAAATGTTTTACTAAAATGTGATTAATTTTAATTGTTTGTTTGTTTGTTTGTTTGTTTGTTTTATCTTTCATTCAACTCTGTATTCTTTTTCCCTATTACTTGTGTATGATTGCAAACGTGATGGCATCACTATAAAAATTGAGCTTATATGATTGTTTACTTTCCTTTAGCCATACCATCTAAAGTTTCATATGTGAAGTGCATGCATTTTCATGATATGGTTCTTAGATCATCTCTCATCTTTTCTCTTTATTATAGTTTGTTTTCCTATGATCCTATGCAAGTTTATGTTTGTTCAATGTAACAACAAAATATTGTTCTTGGGGTGGACATTTCATCCTTTCATCCTTTAAACCAAATGCTTATACATTATTCTTTTACTTTCCTTGAACCATACCATCTAAAGTTTCATATGTGAAGTACATGCATTTTCATGATTATGGTTTTTAGAGCATCTCTCATCTTTTCTCTTTATTATAGTTTGTTTTCCTATGATCATACTGCAAGTTTAAGTTTGTTCACAGTAACAGCAAAATATTTTTCTTGCAGTGAACATTTCATCCTTTGATTCCTTTCACCCACAAACCAAACACTTCTACATTGTTCTTATCTAGCATGGGGTTCTTGCCTTCTTATGTGTAAGGGTCTCAATAGCTGAAGCTGGCATTGAAGCATTCGGTCGTTGCGGTGCTGATGACCTTGTGAAGGATGGGCTGCTGGAAAAGCTCAAAAATGGATCCAATTATGTTGCCTCTTTCAACTTGATCAACTGACAATGCCAAAAAATGATACAACTTTTGTTTGACCCATAGTTGTTGTTCATGTTCTGTTTTTGTTTAGACTCAATCTTTTGACTATCGAATAATCTAATGTTATCTAGCATTAGTATACATAGTTGAGATGGTTCTATGTATTTTTTATGTGTAATGTCTAATTTTAATGTATAATTGAATATATATATCTACAATTTATTTTGGACAAAAATCTATCATATCATTTCTTATCATCGTGACATTACTAAGCACATTTAAATAAATACCATGTTCTGATTAGGCATTCACTATTAAGAGTAACACTACGTTGCAAAGCATGAACACCTTACTTTTTCTAAAAACTAATTGAGTATCCATATAATCTTAATTTCTATATCTTAAAAAAATAAAAAAGTTTATATTTTTGAGATAATGAGAGGTGGTTTAGGAAATCATTTAAAAATATTGTTGTAACTTGATTTTTCTAAAATACCTAGAATTAATTTTAAAAAAGCAGATAGAAGGCTAATGCTCTAACGCTAGACCCATAAACACAACGTCTTAAATTTAACGGGAGGAAAAAAACTACCATCTGCATCCCTTAATTATTGAGGTTATTGTAGCTTAGCCCCAATCTTTTCCTGACGTTCCAGCTATAAAATGATTTCGTTACTCCTTGTTTATTCTATTTTACCGTATGGGAGGGTAACGTTTGCTTCAAAAGAGCAAATATGCAAACAAATGCCTACAGTTTTTTAAAACACCTTATATATATGAAAATTTGAGAAAGTTAAAATATATAGAAGGAATGAGAACAAACAATACTCCTTTCATTTTAAAATACAACATTTGTTAGTTTAGAGTAATATATCAAGGAGGTATACAAAAGAACCATAATACTCTCATAAAAAATAATAAAGTCTGTAATAATATATATAATTTAAAAATAAAAATATTTTTTATATTTATTAAAATTAGAATAAATACCAGCAACACGACAAGAGGATTAATGGCCGTAAATCGTAATAGCGGAGAATGATTTTTATTATTTTGTACCGCAAGATGCACGAAACGCTTCAAAACCTCGGACCCCACATGTCAGTTTCCGCACGTCGTTGCCGCTCCCGTACGCGGCGAGAAGTCCTCCTCGAGAACTCCGCCTAATTATGTTTAGCTGTGGTTGCGAGATTGTCATCTTACTCCAGATAAGACCGACACACTCACTAACCTTAACCATTAATTATCAATACGTAGTAATTAATCTATTCTTAATTAGTGATTATCATGTCAAAATTATAATCGATAGGGATCAATTCCAAGTTTCGTACGGGTTGCACTAAGATTAATCATTTATTATTATTCCGTCCATCTAACCCTAAACACCGGCTGCTTCCGTCGGACGGGATCACGTGAAACGGGTCTTCTGTACGGGCGGCGTGAGAGGCTCGCACGTGGGCCACCCCCGTCGATCTTATCCACGACTGGGCCCACCTCCACTCTTGCTTAAGCGCCCCGCAACGCGACACCGCGCTGCGCCCGTGGGCCCACCCGCTTCAGTACGGCGGTCCATGGACCGGGTGCACGCGGCGTGGGATCGAACAGGCCCAGCGGCCTAACTGCTACTATAAATAGGCTCCCGCCCGTTTCGCTTCGTCCCTTCCTCTCCCCCTCGGATCCGGTCCGGAGCGAGAAACCTCTTCTGGATCTATCCATCCGAGTGATCCGACGACCATTCCAGTGGCAGTGCGGTAATTTCGAGACGAAGACGACGAGGTAGAGGCATGGGTCTCCTCGACAAGCTATGGGACGACACCGTTGCGGGGCCCCGCCCGGACACCGGCCTCGGCCGCCTCCGCAAGTACACCGGCCGCCCCGCCGCCGTCAAGATCAACGGTGCCCCCCCACTCCACACACACACACAACCGACGCTGTATCTAGAATTTACCAGCCTGCCATTCTCCTAGCCTGCTAGTGTAGTTCGCCGCTTGTATCGTACTACTATCCTTTGATCTGACTCCCGATCGGGTTTCGTTGCAGACGCGGCTGGGGACGCGTCGATGGTTGTCCCGCCGACGCCGCCTGCCGGAGCCGATGAGGCGCCGATGAAGGTGACGCGCAGCATCATGATCAAGCGCCCGGCGGGGTACCCAGCATCGCCGAGGAGCTCGGCCAGCACGCCGCCGGCCTCTCCGGCCGGATCCACGCCGCCCATCTCGCCGTTCGCCGGCGCCGGTGAGATCCCGGATCCCACTACCGCCTCTCCCTCTTCCAACTTTTCGCCAGGGGTAATTCGGTCATTTACCAACATGCACTGTCTTCGCGTGGGACGGGGGAGCAGCTGTCGCATACGCGGGTTTTTGTTCCGGAGCTCGGAAGCGTCTAGACGAGGCTAGGGGCATTTCAGGCATTCTACCCAAGTGGGCGCTTTTGCTTTATCTCCTCTGGTCCCTATCCCGGATTCATGACTGGATATTACCGTATTGATTATTCGACAAGTTATCATGTGTGACTTGAAATGCAGTAACAATCGGATAAACATAGCTATCATGATGTGGGTTCATGTGGCTGTGCGGTAAGCGGTAGTCTTCAAATGGAAAATGGTGACGCCCCTTTTGTTATTTTAGAATTAAAAAGCAAACACGTTGGCTCTGTATTGCGTATTGACCTGCGTTATATACAGTGTGTTTCCTAAATCCTAATGCTTGCCACAGTTCAAAGCTCCCTGGTCACCGGAATTTAGTTAGTGTTTAGGCCAAGACGGAGATTTTGACAGTTCCAGCTATTTTTAAGTATCTGGAGCTTCTCAGATGGTCTAGATTCTTGCTCTATATTGTGAATCTCGATAGCAAATTGTGGCCTGAGAAGAAGTCGTCGTTGGGTTCTTGGCCTAAACCATATCCAATTTGCTTGGATGATTTTGTTGGGGAGGCTTAACAAGTCAAGAACATAGAGTTGACAATACCAATCAAAGAGTACACAAACTCCCCAATCACAGAAAAACAGCTTATACTTTCATAAACATACTGTAATGAAAGGCTGATAAACAAATGAATGGCATGTGTCTGCAATTATCTGTCAACATAAGTATGCTTTCTTTATGGATTAGAATCAGTGTCATCTTCTGTAGTATTATTCTACGTGCAGTATTATTTATCGAGGTGCCTTTATTAAAGGTTAGACATAGTATGGGGGGTATTGATGATCATTCTAGAAATAACAACTTCTTCCATATTATAACTTATTGTTGGTTCAGTTTTCAAGTCCATGACTGCATCGAGGTTTAGTAGATTCTTGTTTGGAATCTTTAGTGTTCCAAGTCTTGATGCATTTTCATCCACTGTTTGGGATTAGCGAGGGTGCTGAATTCATGCGTGTCACTTGTTAGTGTAAATAAAGCATGGACCTCTAGTAAAACAGTTGATTTCCCTCAATATATGACTATACGAGTCATATGTTGAGCGTGCTGTTAATTGTTCACCATTGGTTCCTAGTGTTGTAGCGCCTTGTAAACCTCATCTTTTGCCAGATAGTAATCGCATCGTGCTTAATCTTGAGGAACTGAATTCACCAGGTGGTCGCTTCAGAAGGAAATCATCGTCTGATGCATATGAGAGGGCAACAACGCCTGGGCCGGCCAGTCAACCTCCTCCCCCGTTTGAAGTGTGAGCGCCCAGCATGCATGTTCATGCTTGTTTTTGCTCCTTGCCCAGCATCTACTTCACACAAGGCAGATGAGGAAGGGAGACATATATCAAGAGCGAAACGGGTGGAAGTTTGAGGGTTGTCTACTTATGTTACCTCGATCTACTGTACGTGATGATAATGTAGATGCCAGTAAGTACGTGTACTGCTCGCCGTCTACTATATATGTATGGTTTTGTGTATAGTGTGTTGTGTGTTGGGCTATATATGCACATATGTTTGCTCCGGACTGCTTGCTGCGTGGAGCCAAGTCGCAGTTGCGTATCCGGCGTCCCCTAGGACCGCTACTACTACTGTCTACTAATGTCGAGGGATGGTGGCTGAGCTTGCAGGTCACGGTTGCGGGTGTGTGTGATTTTGCTTGATGTATTATGTCAAAAGTTGTGATTTTGCTTGATGTATTATGTCAAAAGTAGTATAAGATGTTTGCTTGAACAGTTGAAACCTGTATATTTTGAATGTTGTGAGCCACGATTGCTTGTAATCTGTGTTGTTTGTCTGTACTTGAATATTATAATAAGTTAATTTTCAGGTCCAAAGGAGAAACAGATAAGTTAATTTACATGTACAATGTACAAAGTACAAACACACAATTTAAATTATTTGGTCAGCTTATTGTAATATCAAGCCCAAGCCCAGATTTCTAGTCCTATAAGCTATGTAAAGAAGCTTATTTAAGCTTATGAATCGATTTTTTCCACGGTGCCTAAGAACCTAAGGAAATTATTTACCAATTACCAACTGCCACATCCTTGTTTCGCTCAAAAAAACTTTAGAACGTCATAGAATTTAGCCATACAAATACAACAATCTAAGACTATAATAATCTGTCAAACAATTTATAACTTGTTTCTTGCTAATTTATTATAAACCAATTTATATAATCCCAAGCAAGAAAAACAGGGCCTAACTAGGCTGCTTTTAAAAGTGGCTCTGGATCTGCGTAGAAAAGCAGCCTGCAGCCTGCAGGTGCAGGAGAAGGTTTTCCCCCAAGATTTTAGATTTGAGGGCTAAACTCACTCTATACTCCACTGCCTTAAAATACAATATCTTATAAAATTTAAATTTTATCTTAAATTAAATATAGTAACACGGTAATAGTATAAAATCATTTTTATCTCTAATGTACTTGTACTATCTTTAACTTTATTACTCGTTACTTTATTGATCTATTTTCGAACACATACTCACTGATAACTTTGCATATATTTTTCATACATGTACCCAATCCTAAAAGGCAATATTTTGGAACAGAGAAAAAATATCATCGAAACCAGTCTAATATGGCGATTACTGTCCCATACCGAACCAATTACACAAACAAAGTTACTCCTGTGTTTAAGCAGCGTATGCGTAGCGAAAAAGACAGTCATCTCGAGCAAGCGAGCGTTAGAATGGCGTAGAAATTGAAGTACAAACCCGACAAGGACGCACGTCTTTGTAGCATTCTCCCATCATATATCCTCTTGGCTCTGCTAGGCGTCCATCGATCGGTCGTGGAGCAGACCACGTCGCGAGTTTGCTTACCAGCCGAGGTCGAGGCGAAGCTTTTATTTGTCTATCTGCACTAAGTACCCTGCATACTACTGTTATCCCATCTCACTGCTAAAAAAATCGGCATCACTTGATCGCGATCTTCCTTTGTAGCAGCGTGCATGCTCGGACGGAGTACTACTGGGCCACTGGACCATTCTCAACGGGGGCGAGCAGATTGTCCGACGCCGACGGCGGCGTGTTCCGCTGGATCACCGCGAGCACGCGCGCGCGGTAGGAATTCGCGCGCGCGCGCGGCGTGGCGCCTATAAATAGAGGCATAGAGCGCTCGTGCAGAAGCAGCTAGCACAGAGCCTCTCACCAAGTAAGCAGCTAGCTCAGAACCTCGATCAGAGTGTAGGGCGCGACTCGATCGGAGGATCATAACGCGCGTGGCAATATAATGGCAGCGTCGATCAAGAGCAGCCTTCTCGTCCTCCTCGCGGTCATCGCGTCGCACGGTGGTGCGGAGGCGGCGGGAGCGGGCAGGGCTGTCACGGGCCTCGTCACCGGCATAGTGCCGTGCAGCACCGGCAGCTCCATCAGCGTGGCGTCGGTCCCGGCTTTCCCCAGTAAGGACGACGACGACGATTTAATAATTTCTCGCCTGAATAGTTTATATGCAACGAACTGATCGCTCCAATCGTTTCCTGCGTGTCTTCTTGCACCGGCCGGCCGGCCAGACGCCGGCGTGCAGATGGTGTGCGGGGGAAGGGTGGTGGGCGGCGCGACGGCGGACGGCAGCGGGGTGTTCACCATCAACATGGGCACGCTCAACACGACTATGCTGCTGCCCCTGGTCGGCAACCAGTGCAAGGTGGTCGTGACCACCCCGCTGTCCGCGTGCGACGTGTCCCTGGCCGGCGTCGCCGGGACGCTGACGGCGCCGGTGCAGCTCCTCGGCCTCGGCGGCGGCGGCGGCGGCGGCGCCCTGGGAGGCCTCGGCGGCATCATCGGCCTCGTCGGTCAGATCATCTCCGGCGTCCTCGGCGAGATCCTCAACATCGTCCCCTTGCCATTCTCCCTCGTCTAGATTATTACTCAATATATCTCGCCGACATAACCTGGCAGCGTGTCACTGGACGATAGATTATCGATGCGACCGGGTTATACATATACACATCAACATGTATCTATCGACCCATGCATTATAGTAGTATTTTATTACTATATATGCATGTATGTATACCTATATATATAGTCGTAATAATAAAGTTGTTTGCGTGAAAAGTATAATTGCTTTGGTGATTATCTGGTGTACTAATACACTATCTAGTACGTAGTTAACTAATGTTGTACTCCCTCAGATTCCCTTTTTATAGACTTTCTATACATTATATACTCATTAACTTAACTATAAGTGTAATACCACCATATTTAATATGTGCATAACAGAAAATATACATATACATACTAATTAATTAAGTAGTGTACAAACAATAGTCGTTTTGATGTTTAGGTGAAAGTGTACAAATATTAGTCACCACGCCAACCGAAACGTTTCTTCTCTTCAAAAGAATGTATGGCCATTAAAAGTTGAACTTAGGTGACATACACCACTAGAATCTTGTCTGAGTAACTAATTGGAACAACTTGTGTTGCTCTATTTAATATCACCTTGCTACGTATAATCCGGTCTAAAACGACTAATATTTGTACACCGGAGAAAGTATGTGATAACATCTAAAACGCCGTCAACAATTAATGACCAGAGGAATAACAGATTATACATTGAACACTCACATAGAGCTTGTACAAACTTTCAGAGCATGTATTTAATTTGTGAATCAATGTAGGCCAGTTCGTTCCTGATCCGAGGAGCCAAATTCGACACACTTCCATGCAAGGTGTGTGTGGAGAACAACGTTGACCAAACCGACCGATCGACACGTACCCGGTTACTGACGTACAGCGAGGTTGGAACTACGTACACTGCTAGCAGCTGCAACAATATGTTCAAAGAAGTCAGGCCTCGAGTGCACACGTTTCATTATTTTAAATTAATAAAATTCCGTATTAATTTGTGATTGCCAAAGCGAAAACTACACCCGACAAATAAATTTTTTTGCATCTTTCACACCCGTCGCCAAAAATTTCGTATTCGGTGTCAAAAAATGAAGTTGAACTTAATAAACATACAGATTTGTATTTGAATTCGAATCCAAAATAAAATATTATAAACAAATATTCTCTATTTTGTACATGATTTTTTTTTAGAAAAATAGAGATATATCTGGTTTAGCTTTCATCTTCCCAACAAAAAAGCTAGACGGAAAAAGAAAACTAAACACAACCTTACAAAAAATAGAACCGCTTATCATCTGTCGAGAAATACTCGGTTACTGAAGAATTAATACAGAATTGTGAGCATGATCATGCTCTCATGGGGAAGAAATATAATGGTGTATACAAATTAACGACCCGACAAGGACACGCACTGTAGCTTCTCCTATCTCTTGGAATTTAATTGCTTGCAAATGCACGTGAACCATCACTCTATATATCGATCGCGCACGCCGTGAGAGCTGCTGCCACCATGCTGATCGCGCACGCGCGCGAACCCCAGCTAATTAATAAGCAATTAACCGGTGCTTTTAGCTATAGCCTATAGTTGTGCCGATTCGTGGATATCCAAATTATCGAATCGATTGCTCCTCCAGCCTCCAGCTGATCATGGTCATATATAATCAAATAAACACCACGTAACGTACGACCTCTGCTTCATCTGTGTTCGCTATCATTTCGCAATGACAAGCACTCCAAATCTCCCGCGCGCGCTTGGCATGCATCTACCCCGTCGTGGCCGTCAACTTGATCCGGACGATCCTTGCGAGCAGCTGCGTAGATGCATGGGACCATCCATGGGCCAAATTGTCCGCACGCACACATCCGACGCGGACAGTAGCGTGTCCCAGTAGAACACCGGCGAGTCCGCAAGCATGCGCGCGCGCGCGCGCCCGGCGAGTCCTGCCTAGCTATCATCTGCGACGACGTGTGCGTGAGACCGAGATTTGCGTGATTTCAGCGAGATTTTTTAGCTTTTAACCGCAGCAACTTGTCCGGCTTTCCCCGCGCGGCCCGGCCATTGCACATTTGCACGCCTATAAATAGAGCCGTCGATGCAGAGAGAAA
Organism: Zizania palustris; assembly: GCA_019279435.1. Taxonomy (NCBI): domain Eukaryota; kingdom Viridiplantae; phylum Streptophyta; class Magnoliopsida; order Poales; family Poaceae; genus Zizania; species Zizania palustris. The sequence goes on from JAAALK010000286.1 coordinate 56,347,861, forward strand.
GGACGACATCCGGACGGTAGCAATGGCAACGCCGATTAGGAACCTTCTTCTCGTCGTCCTTCTCGCCGTCGCCGTCGCCGGCGTCGCGCCTCACGGCGCGGATGCGGGGGGCGCGGTTAACAACGTCATGGGCCTCGTCACCGGAATAGTGCCGTGTGTAGCACCGGCAGCTCCATCAACGTGGCGTCGGTCCCGGCTTTCCCCAGTAAGGCCGAGCTAGCAGCTAGCTAGCTTAGTGTGAATTACTCTTCGCGACGTGGCATCCATTTAGCTAGTTATTTACTACTCATCGATCCATATATATCGTTTGCTTGTTTTCTTGCTCCGGCCCGGCCAGACGCCGGCGTGCAGATGTTGTGCGCGGGCAGGGTGGTGGGCGGCGCGACGGCGGACGGCAGCGGCGCGTTCACCATCAACATGGGGACGCTCAACGCGACGATGCTGGTCTCCCTGCTCGGCAACCAGTGCAGGGTCGTCGTGACCACCCCGCTGGTCGCGTGCGACGTGTCCCTGGCAGGCGTCGCCGGGATGCTGACGGCACCGGTGCAGCTCCTTGGCGACAGCGGCGGCAGCGGCGCCCTGGGAGGCCTCGGCGGCATCATCGGCCTCATCGTTCAGATTCTCAGCGGCCTCCTCGGCAACATCATTAACATAATCCCCTCGTCCTTCTCCCTCGTCTAGCTAAGATCATACCATCACTTAGCTGGTCGCCTGTCAATTAGACGAAGGGATTATATATATGATCGAATAGCTAAGCAAAAATCTGTAAGTTTGCAATGGCCAGACGCTACAGGCCGGGAAACTAAAAAAACGATGGAAATTAAACTAAATCCGACGAAAGTTAATATCTTTCGTCCGCTAAACACTACGGTTTCCTTCATCACATATGTCATGCGTGTTACTAATCAAGAAAAGTGTGTGACTATATATCATGGTTATTGTTGATGTGTACAGCTTGCAAAATGTGGGTTTGTTTAATTTATTGGTTTATCTGTCCCCAAATTTGGTAGGTTAAAGATAGATCAGTAGTTGCTTGGTTTGATCCAAAAATGGTTCTGATAATGTGGCTGGATGCAAAAACATGGCACACCCATCAAACATAGAAACATGTATTAGAATCCAATGCTAGCTAGGAGGGGCAGACCACAACAAACTAAACATCTAAACATGTATTAGATTATATTAGTATGTTTTTTAAATTTACTCAAAATGAAAGAAGTTTGTCTTATAGAAAATGGTTTATAATAGGGAACAGGGGAGTAGATGCAAGTATCGTGCATTGCTTAGTTAATTTTAGAAGGCTTTTATCATCCTTAAAAGACGTACCATAAGGTATAAGTTATCACAAGTACCAAATCAAATATATCTATTGATTTAGGAGGGGTATAATTAGAAAAAATTTAAAAAAAGTGGAAAAATGATGCCCCACTGCCTCACCACCGCCACCGGCCGCCTAGCGGCTCCGCTGGCCAAGACGCGCCACCACGCCGCTGGCCAGACCGTGCAACCGACCTCGCCAGCTCACCCATCATAATTAAATAACGAAAATACCTTTCTATCTTTCACTATCAGTAGAGGGTACTATTTTTTGAGACGACAGATATAAGTAGGTGCTGTCTAATTTGAATCGTTGGATGAAGGTGATCAATGACTCAAATTTGTAACCTCATCACACTAAAAAATGGTAAAGTTCCTCTTAATTTTAACCACTCTCTCTTATCTATCACCAGATCACACGTTCAGAACAATTAAAAGACAGTACAAAACGGTAGTGTCTGATGAATACTGAATAAAAACACAATGACATATTCAAACTGGTCAGTTCACTTTCTAAAACGAAGACGACGTTGATCGATCGATCGATCTCCCGTAAGATTGGAGTTGATCGGTCCACGGACACGTTCGTCGTCGTCCAGAAAGCTGTCATGCATGCATGCATCCAAGTTGAAGCACGCCGATCGAGATCTACGATTCGCCGTGATAACACGCTTCACCAGCATCATGCATGCATCCGGCCTGAGCCGGACGTACAAGAGCAAAATTATCAGATTACGTATATACCAGCTATAACAAGAGCAGAATTTACAAACGGCCGGAGCCGGACAAGTTAAGATCTAGACACGCGTACGCGCATTTGTTATCGCGCTGTAGCTAGCGGCCGGCCGGCCGGCCGGCGTGCAGTCTGGCCGGGAAGGCATGCGCTAGCTACAAGATAGCATCTAGCTAATAAGCAGGCTACAAGTTTGCTGATCTCGATCGATTGTTATCTATGGTAGGCTGGTAGCAACAGGGAACATTTCCCGTACTGCAGCCTGCAGGGTTCCACGTCGATCGCCAAAGCCCAACTGGAGTCTGGATAGCTCATAGATGGGCGACCATCCTGCGGGCGATGCCTTCTTCAATATTATCAGATTATTCGTGTACAGATCATAGGCGAAAGCGATGGACGTCGGCACATCCGCACATGTATATATCATGTATGCAACTTGGAAGTTGGAACGGGATCTTTTTTTCCCTTGTAATTTTAGAGCAGCTGGGGTTTGAAATTTATAATTGGATCTGTTTCAGTTTTTACAAAATACTATAAGGATTCACAATGTAAATAGGGGTATATTTTGTACACAGTCATATATTTCCGTTCCAATGTTAGTATTAATTCATCACGATGGTCAACCGTGTCAGCCGGAGATCGCCAAATAGGCAATCGACATGCACGTACGGCTCGTTACCACCGGAGCAGCGCATCTCGGTCGTCCATCCTCAGACGGACGGTCGGGGTCCCGCGCCCCCAGAGAACTAGAGAAGGCGGACGCGGCCTTACAAACTCGCATTAGGCCGAGTTGTTGTTGGGCCCTACGTGGGCCGTACTTAAGCCCGTTGCCACCTACACCTCCTCCTCGTCGTCGTCGTTGAGGCTGTCGAAGGGACGGTGGCCGTGGTGGTGCTGGTGCAGGATGGAGTGCAGCTCGACGGGGGTGGTGGAGAAGGACTTGATGATGTGGTCGAGGCCGTGGCGCGGCGCCGACGACGGCTTCGGAAGGCTGGACCCCTTGTGGAGGTGCACCCTCCGCTGTCCCATTTCCACCTGCCCCATCAGCCGCGCCACCCCCACCTCTTCGTCCTCCTCCTCGCCCTTGTGCGCCGCCGCCGGCTTCTTCCTCCGGTACGCCAGGTACAGCGCCAGCTGCGCCGTGCCCAGAGCGAAGCCAATGGCGTTCGGAATCTGGCGAAATACCCAATTACCAACCAATCAGTTGCTAATTAGCTTGCTACTTGATATCAGTAGGCGACGATGGATACGTACTCCGATGAAGAAGTCCTTGACGAGCAAGGAGTAGACGCTCCAGACGCCGGCGTTGAGGAAGAGGAAGAAGGACAATGTGAATGGCATGTACTCCACGCTCCTCGTCTTCACCACTGTCCTCTGCCATCCACCAGATGATTAAGTTACAAAATCAAAGCATTGCATGCACTAAATTTACACTTCACACAGTGTCAAATTTACAGTAAATGATTTACTACGACGTCTTTCCCTTCAATTCCATACGGATAAACATGTTGTGCTGCTTGTTCCAAGAACAGAACAGAACAGAAAAAAACCGGCACGCTTGAATGCTGTAAGGGACAGCAGCTACGTGGATTTAGGTGAGTGGTCTACTTCTCGGCCGACGGAATGCGATCTTGAGAGACTTTAGTGCCATTCTGTGCTGCTATAAATCGAAGAAAACGACGGCGAACCCAACACTGCTCGGTGAGAGAACGACGTGTCAGTAGCGACATGGAAATTAATCAAGTGTTCGATCGATCCCCTCAGTTTGGAGCTGGTGAATGATCGGCGTGCGGTAATTTGTGCAGAAATCGCTAGGGTTAATCACGTTAATACGTAGTTAATTAGTGTGACAGTGTTGTGCGGTGAAATCTGCAACTTGTGCTGAGGTGGAACTTGGAAGGCAGAAATTCAAGGGGTTTGAGTGACAGAGTCTAGCTGACTGACCATCGCGGCCATCGGCGCGGCGTACATCGCGATGGTGAGCGCCGCGCACAGCGCCCCCACCGCGAACAGTCGGACGCCGCCGTGCAGCGCCACCAGCGCCACCACCACCGCCGCCGCGAGGAAGCCGACGTTCACGGCCAGAACCAGCTTCGCCATCTTGGCCTGAAAAAAAAACTAACCATCAACACTCGTAAACATCATTCCTATCGTAGGTCGGGCGGTGGGCGTGCTGCAGAGATCGAGCGCGCGCCTTGGTCTCTCTGGGGGCGTAGGCGAGGTAGAGCGCGACGTAGACGGCCTCGAGGGCGGCGCCGGCGCCGTTGACGGTGACGATGAGGAGGCCGCCGGGCTTGAGGAGGCCGTAGAAGGTCCAGAGCGAGGTGCTGAGCAGGGTGGTCACGTAGGGCAGCCACCTGAAGTCCTCGGTGCTCTTGCTCCTCACGATCCTCCGGAAAGTCGCACTGATCAAAATTCAAAACCAACAGCAAATCAATCAAGCGAGCAAATCAACCGAAACACTCCCGGCAAAACTGATACACGAGAACTCACATTGGAGAGGCGAACACCAGTATGGAGATTATGTTCCCTGTCTCACACAATCAGAAGCAGCAGATGAATCAAGGGCAGAGTCATCTTCAGAGAAATGGCAAGGAACTGAAGAAAATGGAACAGCGAAGGGGACGAGAGCTTCCTTATTCCACTAACCTATGATTCCGACGAAGAAGCTTGGATCCGCCATTGAAGCTTCTTGCTCGCTTGTAGAGAGCTAGACAGTAGACAGATGCTGAGAGATGATGGAGTGGTAGTGAGTAGTGACTGCATCCCAGAAAAAAATGACTTTGAATATATAGCACAAGAAAAAAATGACCCGCATCAAACCGGCCGGTCGGTGCAACAGCTGCGAAATCCAACCCGAACTCTTTAGCTGGATCGAATCGCGGCCTCAAATTCTCAAAAAGTCACCCGCATTTTGTAACTGTAACATTGAGGTCCTTGCTTTTCGTTGGGATACAAGGTAAACAACCGGCCGGTAGGATAGCATGTCGAATTTTAATATAATCTTCTGAACTCGACAATATCCTAGTGCCTGCTTTCTTGGTTAGTTAGGCACTTTTCCTGTTCGATTCGACCCTGCCTCTGGCCTCGATCTGTCTGCCACGGCGAAAATCGCCGAAGCTAGCCATGTTGCTCTTGGGCACCACGACGATGCTTTACCTTGTTAGTTAGCTACATAGCTGGTCTGGTGATCAGCTTGGAGATCTATCGAAGAGGAGCTAGTTGTAGCGGCTGCAGCTGCAGTGTGTTGATTGGATCGAAACGTCGATGCGACGAGCCGACGAGAGGCCGAAAGGCCGAAAGCGACGCCGGCCAGATGCCATGGGAACAGAATAACAGCACGAGGGATGGACCGGCCACAGCTGCTCATGCCGACGAAGATGATCAGAGGCAGGCGAGCAAGCGCGTTCCAGAGAGGACACGTTGCGCGCAAGTGGGTGCAAGTTCGTTAAACCACAGGAGATATTCCGACGGCGAGGAACAATCTTACTGATGTGCTGTCCGGCGTGGCCTACCCGGAGCCATGGACGAACGAGAGAGCGAGAGATGAAAAAGGTGACGACGTCGTCGTCGTCGTCGGTTAGTGCTCGAATTTACCGGAGGATAGGCCAGTGGAGTACGTACGTGGAGCCGTGTTCAGTTCGCAGTAAGGCTCTGCTTTAATTTGCCTTAGCTTGTGCGAATGTGACTGGATCTCGGAGTCATCTGCACGAGGGGAACCAATACTCTACTTCTCCCAAAGACTTATTAATTTTCCTTGCGGCTACAATAAATTTCAATAATGTGGATGTTCCTTATTAATGTTACATTCAATGAACAAATAAAACAAGCTTAAAAACAATATCTTAAAAAAATAAATGCTAAAAATTACTCAGAATGATTATTTGGTTTAGGGTTTATTTTGTGAAAAACAAGAAATTAACTTAAGTGGTTTTTATTCCTCTCATGTATTTTGTTTTTATAAAATCTGAATTATTTATTTATATGAGGTATAATATTTATTAGCATTGAATGTAAAAGATAAAAGTATCATTTATTAATAAGGAAGTAGTATAAAGTGACGTGGAAGATATAGATAAGAATTATTGAAAGAATATAATTTTTTATTTACAAACCGAAATTATATAACTAGGTAAAAAAGTCTTAGTTAACAAATTTTAATAGGTAGAGGTAAACTATTTTTGTTTAGGAGAGAGCAATTAAGAATGCTAATACAAATTATATACCTAATCTTAATGTTAGGGGTGTTTGGTTCAAAGTTTAATATCGTTACATCGAATGTTTAAATATTAATTGCTAGATTAATTAAGTTTAATAAATCCATTTCAAAAATTAACTTTTATTCATATACTTAATTTTATAGTTAATCTACATTTAATACTTTTAACACCAAAGACTGAGTAAGTTTTTTTAGGGGAGGAAGCATGAGTAAACGCTGATTCACTAGTTGTGGGCGTTGCGACGTGCATGCGTGGCAAGCATTCTGCCGTGCCAGAGCATGCTCCGGGCGGTGTTTCTCATGATCTCAGTTCTCAATCCGATGGGTTTATCTCAAATAGCTAGCTGATATGAAGTTAAGAGAAAATAAAAATAATAATTTATCTCACCACTAGTACTTGGTCCCACACGTAATACACTTAGTTTTTTGAAATACATGAAATCTCCTATCTATTAGCTCGTCGTTAGCTATTCTCTTTTTCTCTACGTTTTTTATCCAGAAAGAAAATAAATATAGCTAGTGAAATAGCCAATCATTAGAGACGACGGTTCTTCTGCCGTTCACGCGTGTACCTCCGACGCTCCAAGTGTCGAGTGGCGACAATGGGACACGCGACGACACAACGCCGACCTCGATGCATCAGAGGGCTCGCGCGGTCACACCATTGGACGTCAGGGTCAGGATTTGACACGGCGGCGGGGAAGAAGAAGAGGCAAGAGAGAAAGGCACGATCGAGTCCTATTAAGCCCTTTTTTTTTGAAATAGACAATATGGGCCCGATCTTGTTTGAAGGCTATGGGTGTGTCGGGATGTAAACAAGAATTTTTCAGGAGGTCACTCATCCTGTTACTACTCCTGCCTGAGCACGCTTAACAATGAAGTTCTAAGGAAATTTGGTGTCAGCTAACTCACATCCCTTTCACAATTAGGCCCATTTTTACGTGATACATCTAGCCCAGGGTAAGATGGGCCGGGCCGTAAAAAACACGCGTCTGCCGCCGCTCTCTTCTCGGGGGGAGGGAAAAACTCCCCGCCGATAGATGTAGGCGTCCGCCGTCGACGGAGCGATCTCCTCGCCGGTCGCCGGTCGCCGCCCACCGCTAAGGCAAACAACATCGTTCATGATTCCAGGCGACGTTCTAAATGGCTTGAAGGTGGATTGTTGATCCAGATTGAAACAGGGCATGTATTTCAAACTGTTTTTCTTCTTCTAAAATTTTCCATATTTAAATTGTTTAAACAGCACTTTAATGCAGTTCACTAATTTTGTAATATTAAACCTATCTATCTAAACACTCAAATTATTTAGTTAAATAGTCAGATCATCTTCTAACGCTCACTTTAATCCTCACTCAACCAACGTAAACATAAGGGACCAGCTATTTTTACAACTATACATATTTTTATAACTATTTTTACAAGATAAACGATGGTTCTCATCGTCCCCGTTGGCCGTCGTCTGAGGGCATGTTCGGTTAAAAGGGAATTGAAAGAGATTGAGAGAGATTGAGGGGATTGTAGTATAAATCTTCTTTAATCCCTGCCAATCTCCCTTAATCCCGTTCACTAAGGGGATTAACCGAACAGCCCCTGGATGAGTTTTGTTGTTGTTGTGTCCAGTCTGACTCTGTTGTTACCGGACATTTCAAATTCAAATTTGAATTTATTTAAAAATATCTGAAAATATTCTCATAAAAAACCTGAACTTTTTAAACCTGGTTCGGCCAAACCCATTCGGGAGTGGGACGAGTCCATCGTCATCGCACGCACCGCTCCGAGGTCTGACTCCTATATAAGCCTCACTCATTTCTATCCCAAAACCCTAGAGCTCACCCCCTCCGCCGCCGCCGTTGCCCCGCTGCCGCACACCACCATGGTGACCTCCCTTCCATCCGCTCGCTTATAATCTCCTTAGCGTCAATCACTAGCTTACACGTCTCTCCTCCGCTCACTCGCAGGGTATCGACCTCGTTGCCGGCGGCCGGAACAAGAAGACCAAGCGCACGGCGCCCAAATCCGACGATGTCTACCTCAAGCTCCTTGTCAAGGTCAGTTCCCTCTCCTCCGCTCCGATCCGATGTCATCTTCTCCGTTTACCGCTCACGGAGCTGGATTTGAGTCCGTTGCGTCTCGATCTGTGCTCAGCTGTACCGCTTCCTGGTGCGGAGGACCAAGAGTCCGTTCAACGCCGTGATCCTCAAGCGGCTCTTCATGAGCAAGACCAACCGCCCGCCGCTCTCGCTCCGCCGCCTCGTCAGGTTCATGGAGGGCAAGGTCTCTGTCTGCTCCATGTCCATTTCGTTCGGGTCTATCATGCCCTTCCTTTGCGAATTCGCATGATCTCATTTTGTGACTCGTTGTGCCCGTTGCAGGAGAACCAGATCGCTGTGCTAGTGGGCACCGTTACCGACGACAAGAGGGTCTATGAGGTGCCGGCGATGAAGGTGGCTGCGCTCAGGTTCACTGAGACCGCGAGGGCTCGCATAGTGAACGCTGGCGGCGAGTGCCTTACCTTCGACCAGCTTGCACTCCGTTCTCCTCTGGGCCAGAACACGGTATTTTCCGCTGTGTTGTCTAATTCGTATACTAGGACCATAATGTAGGCTTTCGCGAGGTAATTCACCATATTTTTGCCATGTGCTTTAGATTCATGGATGTCCTATGTTCCACCTCTATTGTTTAGGGTTGTTGGTGATCTACTGTAGTTAATTTACACTTGAAGAAACAGTGCATGGCTAGAAGTTTATATGTGAAATTGAGTTTTTATTTGAACTTAGCCTTATGAAACGTTTTCAATACCATTTGTTTTCTGTCAATGATGAGGACAAAGCAGACGGGCGGTCAGAATCTGATGCTGTGTTGAGTGTCTGCATGTTTGTGCACTCCTTTTCTGGAATGCATCTGAGACAAGTAACTTTGCTTTCTAGTTGCCTGAAGTTCTAATGGTTCTTTCACCTCACACAAGTTAATTTCCTTCAACAAAGAAGTGTTATAGACACGTCTAAACTCCGAACTCCATATAGATGATTACTGATATGAGCAGCCTGTACTCATTAACTCCTGCACTGGATAAGTTCTTCTTGGAAAGCTTAATGAACACCGAGGAGGTATAACTGGTGCATATATCTAAATGGTTGTCTTACCAGCCCATTGCATGACACTATGGTTGCTTTGGTGCCAAATGGTCTAGCCAAAATTTTTGCTCTCTATTTTGTTCTTGTGTTTCCTTCGAGGTTGTTTACTTTTGATAGTTCTTTCTTTCCTCAACTGGGTTTTCTTTTGTTTTTAAATTTATCGGTGAAATAATAGCATATGATGCATAATCTTATCCTACACACTGAATGCAATGTGTGGACTAATACTCTGCTTATTACCTGATGCCATTAGCTGATAATTGTATTTTTGTGTGACATTTGGTACTGTGGGCTTTTTTAACAAAATAAACTGCTCAAATCTCAGGTATTCAGAGGGAAATAGAATGTTGTTGGTTTTATCTATCTTGCTGTAATATCAACTTTTTGACCTGCAATAATGAGGTGTTGGAACCATTGGTGTCTGCTCATTTTTTTCCTGTAGTGTGCCTATCAGTATGATCCCCTTGGTTCTAGTCTTCTAGATTTCTGCTAGAACCTCTAAAGCTGATTTACATTGAAATTGTTATGCTTATAACTTATAAGGTGCTATGATTGTAATATTCTCAGCATTCTTGCCACCTTATTTTCTCTGTGCAAGGACGTACCCATTCTTGTGCTATTTCAAACGCAACGATTAACCAGCCATATTTTGGTATCTATTCTATAGGATCACATGGCCCTTGCTTTGTCCTACTTTGTGCTTGTGCTCTTGTCAATGTTCACAAGCTATGTCACTTTGCTGATCTACCCGTTTTTACAGCTTCTCCTGAGGGGTCCAAAGAATGCTAGGGAAGCAGTGAGGCACTTTGGTCCTGCACCTGGAGTGCCACACAGCAACACCAAGCCTTACGTCCGCTCAAAGGGAAGGAAGTTTGAGAAGGCAAGAGGAAGGAGGAACAGCAAGGGCTTTAAGGTCTAAGTTGTTGCCCTCTTATTTTTGTTGCACTGTATGGGCTGCATATCTCTTGTTTGAGTTACGGGAATTCTTATGTTATAACCAAGTTCCAGGATCAGCTAAATTTTGTTCGAATGTTATGCGCTTGACTAAGAAATTTACGGATGTTCTGGCAGCACATTAGGCTCTCATGTTGTACATCCTTGTGCCAGAGATTTTGTTTTCCACTCTGAGAAGAATTCTTGTTCAGTTCAGGATGATTTATGTACAATTAGCGGTTTATGCTAAATTTAAAGTCGATCCTGAAACGTACAGAAATATTGCCATTCGCTACCATTGCCAGGGCAAACTATTAATTGCCACAACCCAGCAGTAATGATCGATCGCTGAATGCATGAATATCTGTTCTGGATTCGACTAGTTTGTTAGACGTCGAATCCTGGTTGTTTAATGATGTGAATCGTCGTTTATGATGAGCTTATTAGCCTGTAGATTGTTTTTTTGTTTGTTCGTGAGGAGCGCAATTGCTCGAAATCAATGACTCGAAATCCTGTTTATGTGAGCATGCCTTGATAGAGAGAACATAAAAAAAGTTGTCTGCTCTTGGACGTCATGACAGTTACTTGCCAATCTTGAGCAGGAGTCTTCTTCAGACGGTAACATCCTGACTAAACTTATCGGTTTCGACATTGATCTGATGAACCTCGTTCCAGCACTCAATTGCGAGGCTGTGCGCAAATCAGCCAATAATAATAGAATATATAATTTTTTATGTGAAATTGTACTTCCAGGTGACCATTACACATTGACAAAGTCTAGATCCGAAGTTTGAAGATAAACTATCCTTTGATCATACTAGGTTACTACATTAGAGATAAAATTTGAACTCTTAACATACGTTATGTTTTGGGATGGAGTGTCGACTAGATTTGATGGGATGGGTTGTTGTAGCAAGATTCTATTTAGGTCCATTTTGGTTGTAGTATCTCTCATGTTCACAAGTAGCCCTGATGATTCTCTTCGGAATTTGACAAAGGTCTACCAAACGCCACATGATTTAAATTAATTGAGATGGTGTTTGGCTGAGCAAAAATCTGACAGTAATAGGCCCAGATTTCGAGCGTTACTGAAACCAAAACCATTACATGAGACAACCAAACAAAATAAACAGTAGTAACTCGATGAAAGGACTAACGTTTATGTTGGCCTGCTACACGTTAGACCGGGTGAAATGAAATGGTTTCTCATACTGGAGTATTTGGAGAAGCAGAGGCAAACAAACAGTCTTATTCTTGATCATATATATCATTATTCTTGTATTTACAAATTATATTACGACCTTATAACCGGCGAAATATATATCCGCAACTACAAGAAAAGATGAACATGTACTGCCCCAGCCCTAGCTCATCTCAAAAAGAGTAATAAAAGAGAAATAAATTGGAAAATAGCTTAAGCAATAGTAACCATCACGCATGGCGAATATATGTTATCAAAAGGCTAGATTAATCTCCACTGTAATAATGTCACATTGGCATGGACGTGATGTCATCGAAGTTCCACATGAGCTGATGAGCGCCCACCTCTTGGTGCTGGCCGTACGTCGTCGTCAATGGCGCCCGATTCGCCGCCGCCGCCGACACTGGCACGACGGCGCCACCGCCGGCGGAGTACTGGTAAGGCGGAGGCTGGAAGAAAGCCACGCCTGCGTCGACGGCGTCGGCGTACTCCACCATCGTCACCAGCTGCGGCTGCTGCTCCCTCGAGACGGCCGCTACGCCGCCGGCGGCCGGGTAGAGGTAGGAGGAGGTGGATGAGGCGTCGTCGTGGTAGTAGGCGAGCGGCAGCGTCGGCGGCGCGTAGTCCTCGTTGGGGAAGTTCACCTTGGCTTTGGTGCCCCGGATGCGGCGAGCGGCGCGGTCGTAGGCCCGCGCGGCGGCCTCGGCGGTGGCGAAGGTGCCGAGCCAGACGCGGGCGCCCTTGGCCGGGTCGCGGATCTCCGCAGCCCACTTGCCCCACGGCCGGCGCCGGATGCCTCGGTACAGCGTCCTCCGCTCCCCGCGCCGCTTCTTCGCCGGCGGCTGTTCCTCGTCCGCCGCTGCACGTCGTCATATATAGCAATCAGCTCACTGATGCAAAGCTTTCACGAGGCTACCTACAGGCTACATCCACGTCATGGGCTAGCTAGCAGATAGCTGTATGAATTACCTTGCTCCGGTGGAACGGCCGTGGTGAAGTCGTCGTCGCTGGCGTGGGCGGCCGCCGCCGCCGCCGCCGCCGCCGCCGCCTGCTGCGGCTGCCAGAGGTCATTGGCGGCGCACAGGCTCCGCTTTCCACCGGCGCGGCTGCTGAGCGTGACGAAGGTGGAATCCATGCTAGCGCCGCCGCACATCTCGCCGAGGAGGAGCTCCTTGCTGCGGAACACCCAGCTGGTGCAGTGGCGGGCACGCGCGCGCGGGGGAGCAGCCGAACCGAGCAGCTAGCTAGCGCGTGGCCGTGGGTCACTGTAAAAATCTAAACCGGCGGCTGGCGGGGACGACGAGAAGAGGCGGATGCGGGCGCGCCTTTATATAGAGATGGAGACGGCGATAGCGAGTGGGCCGCCGGGGCGCGTGGAAGGCTGGAAGCTGGCTGGGGTTGGTCGCGCGCGTGCGTGGCTTACATCTGCCGGCGGAGAAGAAACGCTTTGTTTTTAGATTTTTTTTTGAAATATTTTTTAAAAAAATTCAAATCGGTATGTCAAATTTAAAAAATTGCAACTAATAGGCAGTCCAGTCGGCACTTCAAATGTCGACTGGTGCCGACTGCGCCATGTCAGCACCAGTCGACACTTCAAGTGCCGACTAGAGCTGACGTGGCAAGTGCCGACTGCCTGTTAGTTTATCAAAATTTTGAAATCAGCATACATATTTGATTTTTTTAAAAAATATATTATTTAAAAAAATCTTGTTTTTAGGCTATGTATCATGCTTACAAAACCACCTTCGTAAATGTACGAGTTCTATATATTACAAATCTAACGATCCTAATTTGAATGGTTATTTTTAAACTTACATGAAAAAGCGGAGGGATTTTTTGTAAAAATGGAGGGTCGTTGATTTTGAATGTGAGGCTACGACAAGACTTACGTATTTGTACACAGACAGAGTTTTGTGTATAAGATACGGAACCTTGTTTTTAACCTTCAAAATTTATCTCATAAATATTCTAGTACTAATGATACATACAAAATTAACTATTAATATACTGAGATTAAACTTGTTATAATTATATCATCTTATTAGCTACATACGGTACCAATTTTACTCGTCAATGTACACAATAATGTATATGGTTTGAATTTAAATTAGGTCGATAGATATTTGGTTTAAAACCTATATATACACTGTTTTATATCATTACTCATGCATCCGATTTCCAGTTTTAGCTGTTCATGTATGAGTTTTATGAGCGTATGTTTAAAAGTGTTTTATAAGTGGGTTTTTACTAAACCCATATGTTCTTACTTCGACGTGATTTCAGATATAAGGAATAATTAATTACTGTGTATTTTTTTATTTTTATTCTATTAAATATAACGTAGAAGTAAATATAGTATGAGAAATGAAAAAATAGTATTACATCATAAATATAGTTGTCCAAAATACACAATAAAATATAAAACGATTTATTTTAAATATCTTTGATACAAACTTAAAACGAAATTTTTTTGAACGGGAAGGAGTATGTTTCATATCTATTGTAATCATTAACCAACATACTTATTTAAAAAATAAAGATAACATGATTAATGAGCATACCTAATTTATTATTAACATCTGTGATAGAAACAAAATGGTGCGTTAGGATGGAGCGAGCAAGTAGGAGGTGGAGTCGAACTGTCGAAGGCGACGGGCAGTTTCATCTCCTCTGGATGGATGGTGGGTTGGTCAGGCGGCACGACCACAATTAATGCACCCTACGCTCCTAGCAATCAAGACCTAGGTAGCTATATATATATATATAGCCTATAGACTACATAGCTATATAGAGGTGTACATCTCGGGACGTACGACGTTCATGGCCGCCACACGCCTGGCCTCCAACTACGTGTCACTATGCAAGCTAACAGTGGAACCGGAAGACTCGCGGTTGCTTAATTATTCAGCTCACCACGATACGATTGTTTTATACGGTACTGGTAGATCGACGTGAGCGTACAGTCGAGCTAGCTGAGCTACGGATCGATCGATCGATCGATCGATGCAATTAACTAATAATCCATGTGAACATGCATGCGATCGCCGAGTTAATCTACACGTGAACGATGGCGTCAAATTAAATAGACAAGTTGCTCGATCGAGCATGCACTTGGGTTCAATTCGTTGTAGATAACAACGCAACTTAACGCCGCCGTCGATGTTAGGAGAAAGCCCACTGATTTCCTCCCGTCCAAATCAAAAGCTCCACGTCAAACGGCCACATCGATCGTCGTCACACAGAATGCTAATGACAATTAATTACACTAAACATTATAGATTGTAAACTTCTCTCTCTCTCTCTCTCTCGGAGACCGATCCATTTATGGGCCATAAGCTTTACGAAAGAGACGGTGTGCCAAAAAGACAAACGCAAGGGAGCTATAAAAACCAAGACCACAGTCAGAGTACATCATAGTATACAGTCTATTGATAATATTATAAGAGAAAAGTAGGTAAAAAATTTAAAAGAAGCAACATATATAACAAAGTAAATGATCCAATTGGATATTATATATATATATATATATATTTGTATCAATCCATATTCGATAGATTTTTTTTCTGATTTGAACACGTGACATGAGGATTTTTAGTCTTCTGCTCTACCAAAGGAGCTATATCCCGACCTTTTCTTGTGTATCATATATTGTTTTGGTCTTGTGCGTGAGAATTAATGGCCTGAATTGATTTTTGCTTTAAAAGATCAACTTTTTATTTACAAGAATGATACAATTCATGTGATAAAAAAAGATATGAAAGAATTTATAGAATAATTTATATTAGGAAGGAATAAGAAATCTAAGACGAATTGTATAAGAGATCGGCGGTAGCACATGAACAGCTGGTCAGCTAACGAGGTAGCACTTGTCATGTCGCTCGAGTAATTAATTAGCAAGAAACACTGAATCCAGAAGCCCATAGTTTGATACGCGCGGCCGTCTGTTTGTCATGCAAGTGTATGACAGTGTGACGACTCACGAGTAGATGCCAGTTGATGGAGACACGCAACCAAAAGGAATTATTAGAGATTCTACTTACTATTTGCCTATGCTAATTTGTTATTTATATAATATAGGTATATATCCGGTAAAAAAACAAAACGATCGTTAGTTTCGAGTGAAATGCAATGTTTGTTTCAGAATCGCATGAACAAGACAGGGCGCAAAGAGTAGAGAAACAGTGGCCGTCACGCGCGAGCAATGTCCAAAAATGTCATAAATCCATCAACAGTCAGGGAGAACATATGTCGCATGAGCCAATCTTACTGAGTAAATTAGGCTGCTAAAACATGCATAAATATATATTTTTTTGTGTGGTTTCTCGCGTCAACTTGTGACACAGTACATACACAACTCGAGAGGCGACAGAGACTTCGATCACTTCCCATTTCGCAAAGTGCAAGGCTTACCTCCATTGTTAGCAACTTAATTACAACACTTAGCTAGCTCGTCGTGCATGCGATCCTTTGGTACGTACGTGGCCTATCAAACGTTGATCTAACAACGTAAAAGTGGAGGACAACACAAACTTTGCCATCACTCTGATGCAACTGGGCCACTAGATTGACCACAGAGTGCATGCCAATGTTAACCCTTGATCCCATTGCATACTACACGCACATATTTATATATCCTCACAAAAAAACACTACGTATAATTAAAGGAAACTGTTGCTCTTGTGCTCTTTACGATATCTCAGCAAGGACGTGTAAACATGCAAGATGCAAGGTAAAGAAGAGAACACAATATCAAACACATTTGTTGTGGACGGGGTTAGGGGCACCAAGGCAAAGCTGGACTGTCAGAGGAGTCAGAAGACCAAAACCTCAAAACCAATCAAAGTACTGACCTTGTGATTGAATTAGACTTGATCTGATAAGCACCTTGAATTATTTAATTGTGGCAAATGCCACCAAAGCTGAGTTTCGCACATAAGCTAAGCATACGTACAAGATCGAAGCACGCGGTTTTAGCTTATTCTGGTCCGTGTAGTTGAATAAACACACCAATGTCCTTGCCATGACGACTCTCCGATTATTCTATCCCATGTCAAACAGAAATGTCTTGCCAGTTCTCAACTAAATCAAGAGTCAACGAATCCTTGGCACGGGCAATTCATCGGTAAGAAATGGAAAAGTGGCTTTGCTTGGTCCACAATGTACTTAAATCAGTCGCAATCCAGTTGCATAAGTTAAACTGTAGCATCCGAGACGTTCTCTTGTTTCAGTAACTGCGCAGTCTGTGCTGGTGCTGCAAAACACACGACTCTAAGCTCAATTTCTCGTGCTCAGCTCAAGCCATTGGTCCATTACACTCGCCCTCAGAAAAAAAAACTTATCCACTTATAAAATAGAAGCAACAGCATATCCATAAGCATGACCGAGAGAGAAACTAACATATACGGGCAAAATTTGGGGCATTGGTATCCCAGGTCAAAATTCTAGCTGAACATGTAAGTACACAAGTAGTATACGAATGACAAACAAAAAAGGAGGGAAGCATCCTTTGTTGGTCACTCCACGGAGGCTCTTTGTATAATCCAACCAATCCCTGAACTAACAGTTACGCTACTCGCTCATCTATGTACACTCCTCTAGCTTCCAAATGAGCCAGAACATCTGGTTCCAGTTTGATCTACCCTCACTCTGCCTTCTTTGACAAACAAGTTTAAGGGTAGCACAATCTCATCAACCAAGATCTGGTTGCTCCTGAACCATTGAGCGGAACAATTTCTTGGTTCTTAAAATTCTCCTTTCGGTGGGGATGAAGGTGAACTGACGCAGCATGATGATTCTTGATATATGCTAGCACTCAAGAACACCCAAAGGATTACAGCTGCATCCAACAGACCAGCCAAGAACACCAAGAATCATCTCAACACTGGAGCATGCGCTGACCTGCAATTGTAATTTTCTATTTTGGTACAATACTCATGTAAAAAACTAAAATAGGAATAGATATGACAGTTAAGCATACCACATTCTCATATGTTCCCTCAAAATGGAACAACATCACACCTATTCCCCTTCTTTTATCTCGTTCCGCCTGAGGAGACAACACAGATCATCAAATACAAACAGTACAGAGTGGTTGCTGACACAATCAAGATTAAAACTTAAAAGGTTAAATAATGCACTGTTACATGGATTATCACACAAAATTGGGATGCTTTTGAATTACTGAGGGATGTCTGGTTCACTTACAACACAAGAACATACAGTAATTCCACACGCCGTTAGAGCTGATGTAACTTCTGCAATCATTCCTGTGAATGTTGAAAATCAGATAATACTCTAAAATTTGCAACAAAAGGTCAAAACAACATAGCCCAAAAAGAATTCATGATGTTGGTAATATATATCACAAATAAGTTTCTGCTACAACTAAAAATATGTATTCCATCCAAGGAAGAATCAATGCATTGTACAACAGTAGAACCAGCCTTTTGATGGAAGTTAGGGAAGTAGTTGTGCAGAAAGGAACAAAATGTCCACAGTTTTGTGGTCAAGCACTCAAGCTTATTGTTACTTGAGAATAGAGAGGAGAGAAACTAGTAAAATATTTTCAGTTTTGTGCAACAGTTAGATGGCAAAGGAGTGGCACCTTTTCGATCAACACACACTATGCACAGCCATTGGATAGAGGTGCCTTCTGTATTGTGCCACGTGCAGATTTTACCAAATTTCCAGTTATCCACACATGGGAGAACTTCCTTACTGGTGGAAACACCAGGGTGAATGAATTCAGTGAAGCTATCACTTCGAACTGTTGAACCATTAATTTTGATGCCCAGTTCCTTGACAGTTTTGTTGTGCTTCCCGTTAATCTTTGGCACATTGACATTTTTAACAGGTAAAAAGCAATCACTCTTCTTGTTTGCAAAGGATAATTTTTCAGAACTCAGTATCTTCTGCCAGTTGAATGTATAGTCGTTATTTTGAGTACTTGGAATTGACTGTTCACTGTCACTTTCATCATCAAGATCAGCGACAAAGTTATTAACTGCATCAGCAGTTATTTCAGCAGCAGAAAGAGCAGCTTGTTCCCTCAAGAACTGGAAAAGGCAGATGATTAGTTACTGCGACCATCTAAAACTGTAAGAAGTCATTTTAATGATAAGACTCACTTTCATAATTTTGTGCCTAGCACTGCGAGTTTTTGCATGCTGTAGCCACTGCTGGTGACGCTGGAATGCATATTTACTGGATAATTTCTGACACAAGAAAAATTGGATAAGCTTATCCAGATGTTACACATGTATGATATAAGCATGCCAATGCAACACCCTTCAATCCTCTTAATGGGCAAAAGGCACTAGTAATATGGGTAACAAGTAACAACACAGTATTAGAGTGAGACAAAATAAACACACACCCTGCCAATGGTGTGATGAGACATCATATCTATTTCCCTCAACTACAAACTAGGGCTGACCTCACAGAGTCACGGTACAAATTGGAAATGCATCTTTGGTCTTTCAATTGAATCAAGGACAATGGGAGTTGTCATGTCGCTGTATCTTTTAGGGCTTATTTAGACGGGCCAGGATTCTGGCCCTAAGGGGATTATCATATTGCAGTATGGATTTGTCTGTAGCAAGTTGAATAGTACATATAATGAAGAATATCATGATACAGCGCGTATAATTTGGATGGGTATATGCTGGAATGAAGTTTCAGAATTACTAGTGTGAAGTTTACATTTGAAAAAGATTGAAGAGCATAGGATGCATAGACACCCGGCCAGAGCATAACTTTCCTTTCAGTCAGCCCCATTCACTCTATATATACTAGAGAACCAGTCAAAATAGTTGCACCTTGCATGCTGTGTACATGTGCATTAATGTAGAAACATCAACTCACTCAAAAAACATATCTTCAAATTGCAAAATTTGTCAAAAAGGTATAGATTAGAAATTAATCATTAAATATATGAGATGAATACTGACATCATAAGTTATAATCTCCACAACTTCAGCATTTGCAAGTACATGGATTGGTGAAACTAGATTTCCATTCACCTGAAAAACTAGAACATGAGTACATAATAAAATTAATTATTAAATCAAAGCATCATTATCTGTAACTAACCTTTGCTGCCACCATTTTGTTGCCAATTTCTGTGTGAATCAGGTAAGCATAATCAATCACACTGGCCCCCTTAGGCAAGTTTTTAATCTGCCAGTGAAAACAATATCAGACCAAACACTCAACCCAAATGAAGGATCTCCAAGTCCAGTGCCTCACCTCGCCTTTTGGTGTAAAAACAAAGACACGGCTTCCCAGAAGATCTCGGGTGATGGTATCAACAAATTCCCTAGAACTCATGTTACCAACAAACTCTTCTTGCCATTCACGGATTGCATTGAGCCAACCAATCTGTCAAAGATGACAAGTAATTGGAGGACTTTCTCAGGCAAGTCTGATAACAATAATTAATATGAACTATGAAGTACAATAGGATTTATCCTCATTGTGATTGTTTTCGATGATTAAATATATACCCTCAGAGCAAAGCCTGTATTGTTCAGACATATCACTTTCCCATTTGAATTTCTTCCACTTGATATTCCAGGACGGACAGGCCCTGAAACAACCCCTCTTCCACTGTAGTGCGCAGCAATACCTCTTTCTGCTATGAGATCCATGTCTTCTGTTCTTATCTGCAATATAGTTGGAACATAAATTAAACTTCATTAGAATGAGCACATGCTTGAGATTTTGTAGCTTGAATTTAGGCAAGCCATAAGTCAACATTACCTGAACTTCCAAATGGAACATACTCTCATTTAAAAATGGTATCACTGTAGTGTGTAGACTTTTGTAGCCATTAGGCTTTGGGGTTGCAATGTAATCTTTCACCTATTGACATGACTGAATTTTAGAAACTGTAAAAGCAATAGAAGTAAAAAGATGCTGAATAAAAGAAATAGATAACTCACAGCTTGGGGTATAGGTGTCCAGACACCATGAACAAGACCTAGGACATGGTAGCAGATCTGAATTGAATTGAACATACTTCCACATCAGTCAAAATTCATACAAACAAGATGATACTCCGTACTTGGTATATAATGTTATACAGTTATACCTGTTGTGCAGTGCACAATGGCCCAACACCATTGCAGGATTTTGGTTTTATGATAATCCGCAGCTGAATAAACAATATAAAGACGTAATTTTCAGAAAACAACTCATTCATTGAATCATAAAACTAGGCATACAGCTATCAGATGTAGGAAAATCATATTCATACCTGAGCAACCTGGTTAACCTCCTCTATTGAACTCTTGGATTTCAACACAGTTTTATAGATGCTGCAATATGACTCAAATAGTAAACAATCCACATAAGAAAACAACCTGACCACCTATTCCAAACTTGGAAATGAATAATAATAACCTCTAATGCAAAAACAATTATTGATCTAGCTTTTAGATCAATGCAAACTGTTAGAGAATATGTTTCTTGTATTAGAGATGAGAATCAGGATACAAATATATAGCCCTGAGACTCAACAGAATTCTAACAGAATCCCAGACTTGCAAGACAAGCAAGCCGGTGGACATGCCAACTGGCACAGTACTGGCACAGTACATTACAAGACACAGTAATGTCTAACACAAACAAGTGATCGGATGATGCAGCAGCAAAACATCAATTATGTAGCTTTACCACATTATTTACTGATGTTTTCCAGAAATTTGACAAATAGCAAAAACAAATTTCCACTTTTTTCAGAGATCCAACTAGAGAAATCTGTGTGGCGACATATTCTGTTCTAATATGAATTGGATTGATAACTAGTGTAAACAAATAAGCTAACCAAATCTGTACCAATAGTATATCACTGAGCAGAGGCGGTATTAAAGTGGAAACTTTGATAATTTGATTCCTCATGGAAATAACAATAATTTATCTTT
The DNA here is from genome assembly GCA_019279435.1 of Zizania palustris. Taxonomy (NCBI): domain Eukaryota; kingdom Viridiplantae; phylum Streptophyta; class Magnoliopsida; order Poales; family Poaceae; genus Zizania; species Zizania palustris. The sequence continues at coordinate 56,369,321 of JAAALK010000286.1, forward strand.
AATCAGGGTGAAGGTTCAAGACGTTGCTTATTTTAAATTAATGAGATGGCATGTCTGCTCTCTACCTGTAAAGTTCTTTGCAGACTGAACGCACTTGTGTTTCAACACTAACAAGATCGAGAAATTGATCTTCCGCAATTTTTTGCCCTAAGATTTTATTTGCCTGGAGTTGAAGATTAGAAAGAATGTCATCCAGGTATAATCAAAAACAATATTGATGTGCAAAGTGTGATAGCAAAAACAAAATACCTCTTCTAATTCTTGTTCATGAGCCTTATAGAGATCTTCAACCCTTTTCTTCAGTTCAGTGAAATCACCAGGATTCATGTACATGAAGGACAGATACTCTAACTCAGACTACAAGAATGAGAGCAACTGGTTAAATGAAAGATATAAGAGTACACAAAGTAAGTACCAGAAGCTACAATAAACTTCATAGCAAACACATAAACATTCTCACAAAGCATGGATCTACAGAGGAGAACTCTTTAGGACATAAAAAGCTATCAGTATGATTCTAGTAATCTAGTTATAAGATGAATGGGGAAAACTCTTCCTATGGTTCCTGAATTTTGGAGGTAGGTCTTTTTAAGTCTCCAGAACCACCATTAAAACCATAACCAGGGGCTAAAATAATGGTCTGAGTTCAGCAGTTTTGGGGCTTGGATGTCCCCCTTTTATAATTGGAAGGTGAAAATGGATTTTATAATAGCTGAGGTAGATATAATTTGTTTTCCACCCAAAAGATACATGCATAAGGAAGTTCGTGATGGAATAAGTGGAACCTGACGTTTTTTAGAAAAAGATAGCAGATATTGAGATAGGTAAATCCCAAATTTGTTTTCAGGGCAATGGGTTATGTCTCAGACTCTTTTCCCAACAAAAAAGGTCCCTTTGTTGTTGCCTATTTATATGCCACACCGACATAGAGTTGGCTAATAGACACCACACCAGCCAAAATCCTGGCGAATTAGGAAAGGGAGGTTATTTTTGCACGGTTGCGAAATACCTAGCTTCAGCATTGATTCAGGCTCGAGCAAGATTTGAGGGTAAAATGGACTTATTCCTCAGTACTTAGTATTATTAACAAGTTAAAGACCACAAGTATATTGATCAATGATAACAGATAAGACACGTCAAACATCTAGGAAACAATACTATAGTTACTTAAACTAGCTTGAGATTTGTAGTGGCCACAATATATCAAATTATAGCATGGATACAGATTTTAAAATCACAATGCAAACAAAGAAACAACTGCCATTAAAATAGCAGTAGAAATTTTATTGCAATAAGCATGGCAGCATGCAAAGTAGAACACAATGTCACAATGTTTGTAGGCAACATGGCAGAACCACAAAAGAAGCATTGCACTAAAGAAGATAACATATTCAATACACAGAAATAACAGTTATCTTCCAAGATGATTTATCATTAGATACCTTTATTCGATACATCCCAAGAAGTTTTGCTAGGGGTGCAAAGACCTGCAGTGTCTCCATTGCAATGGCATACTGAAAAGAGAGTGCTTACAATAAAGACAGAGCTAGCTAAGCTAAAGCCAGATATTGTATCAGTGGAACAAGAAGTTACTTGCTTGTGCTGAGGCATATGTGTGAGCGTTCGCATATTATGCAGCCTGTCTGCCAGTTTCACAATGATTACACGAACCTACAGAAGATTTTTTTCATTTTCATGCAAACTAGTAAAGTGTTCAAATCGCTCTCAATAAAATAGCCAACAAGGGGAAAAAACAATACCTCTTCTGTCATGGCAAGAAACATCTGTCTTAAATCTTCAGCCTTGATGTCTTGTTTTGAATTACCCTTATTTTTGCATTGAAGTTTCCCTAGCTTAGATACCTGCATTTCAAATGAAACAGGCCTATTATCAGATTAGCACATTAAAAACCCCTCTACCTAGATCATGTACGTTTTGCAGCAATATACAACATGTAAATATGTGGAGTGTGAAATACTGTACCTTTGTCTCCCCTTCAACAATACGACGCACAGTCAACCCAAACTCATTTTCTATTCTTTCAAAAGTAACCATGTCTGTATCTTCAACAGTGTCATGCAATAAACCAGCAGCAATTGATTCCCAGTCAAGTTCCTAATTATGTTCACGGAACAACACAAAACTTCATTACATTTATATGGCTACAAAGTCATCATTGCAGTATTAATGATATATTGATATATTACTCACGTGCTCCCCAAGAATACGAGCAACTTCAACAGGATGAATAATGAAAGGTTCCCCACTTCGGCGTTTCTGCCCATTATGTGCTTCATATGCCAACTGCAATATTCAGTCAATTATCGTGATGCATCCTCTGGTGCAAACACTTCCCAAGAAAATATAAAGTACAGAATAATGTCCACAGGCCATATGGAAGAGCAATATTGTATTTTATTTACCTTTAAAGCGTCTTGTATAAAGTTCAACTCTTCAGGTTGAAGGTATGAGATAGCTGGTTTGAGATCCTGTCATGCAATTGCATTAAAAAATAGAATGTGCTACAAACAAAGTCATCTCTTGCTTCAAATGAACATTAATGGTTACTTGCGTTCAAGAAGGGTATCCTTGAACAGTGCAATTGCAATTTCATACTTGTAGCAAAAAAACATGCTGTCAAATTACAGGTAATAGTTTCATTTTGAAAAAGCACTGCAGCTGCAACATTGGACAAATATGCTTAGCCTGGAAGTTTCCGCGACTTCCAAAGAGCTGAAGGTGTTTCATTGTCACATGTTCTAGTTAGGTTAGTTATGAAGTGTGTTTACAACACTGATAGTAAAGTGTCTGTAGTACTATATTACCAGGCACAAAATGGTTCCTGACTTATTTGAGAAAGTTTGATGGATCAAAGCCACAAATTGCTAACTTTAATCTTTTAAAAATGCTTAACTCTTAAAATTGGTTTTTTACTAAAATTGCATCTTGCACAAAAAAGTGAGCAAAAATGTTGATTTACGCAGTTCAGTGACACACCTCCCACAAAGTTTCTGGAGAAATGTGGCTGAACAGTCCAGATGACGAACAGCAGAAAACTCTCCATGTTGGGTCCGCAGGAGTTGACCAAGATCTGACAACATTTCCAGAGGGAGAAGTATTGGCCGATGAACCATAACCAAACTTCCCTTTGTTGATATCCTCTGCCCATGTGATGTGCAGAAACTGGAAAATTAAGGTGACATGTATTAAGACAGTGCAAAGAATTATGGTTTCACGTGAAGACAATGGATTATGGATGTTTTACCATAACCACCAAAAAACTAACATGGCATGACCGCATGAGGCATTAGTGCATTACAGACTTGAAAAACTAATGATGCCACATTTGGCGCCATCACCAAGGTGGAATACACAGTGAACATTGATCAATAAGATGGCATGACCGGTATCATAACAGACTCTTGAACTGTAATTAATTATAAGATATTTGTGAATGTTTAAACCCAACAATACAACCTAATTGGATCAGAACAGGTGATTCTGATTAAATCATTTTACATTAAAGGCAAGCATGTTTTCAGTGGGTGTTAGACAATAAGCGACCATGCACAAGAATACAGTTACCAAAAGGGGATAACTTTCAATTGGATTTTTACTGACTACAACTACAACAGGAAAATTTGAAAAGTATTAAGTGGCATTAAAACTGGGGCATGTGGTTTGGAGTTTCTCCTCTAGATCGTGATTAAATAACCAGCCAAGAAGTAAGTCAAGTAACCTGTTGTTCAGTTGGAACACTTTCTAATCACAATGCACAACTTGGAATATAGGTATGAAAGCAGGAGATAATGGTCAGGCTCATAGCCTCATACAAGTATCTCCAAATAGGAGGATAAAGGAAGACACATAGGATTGCATACTCGTTAGGTTATTTTGGAGTACCTCTAATCTATACCAGAGATTAGCCTGCTACCAAATAGATCTCCTTTTAGAACATACACAATCTAACTATTCAAACTTTCACTGCTAATGCCTAATATACACATATGTGACCGCACGGAAATAGCATAGTATATATTCCAAAATGATGTTTTGAATTGCTCCAATATGGTGTCATAAAAATTAATAGTCAAATAACATCATTACTAATATGTTGTCACAGAAATTGGAAGTCAAAGATGTGATTTTTTAAAATAATATTTCTCATTACAAAGAGAAGCAAATATAGATAATCATAGTTATTAAGGCACCACTTTAACGTCACCTAGGCAATAAGGCAGTGTGGGAGGGGCAAGGCAAAGGCATCCCACCGCTTTGGCCCCCTGCGCGCCCCACAAATCTTAGTCACAACCACTAGTGTTTCCATGGTGTCTCAGACTTCCAATCATGAAAAAGAGTTGGCAGATCGGGTGAGCAGCACAGAGAGGTGAGGCACGGTGCAGACGGGGAGCGAGTTGTGCGCGGCGAGGCCTGGCATGGCTACCATGGCAAGGCCTGGGGTGGCGACTGGCGAGGACTGGCACGGCAAGGCTCTAGCACTCTGCAATTTCGGCAGGTAGTCTCTGTCTCTCTCAGTTTTATTGAGTCAGACCATACTATCATAGCCATAGTGGCTAATTGGAACTATAGTTATACTTCATAAGTTTATATGTTGATTGCTGCACTGCTGTAGTTTTGTGAAAAAGACCAGCATGATGATTCAGGGAATGAAGAATCTCAGGAAGATCCACGATGATGTGGATGTAAGTGAGAATGATGAAGCTACCGAAGTACCGATGCCCAAGATGATGGAGAACAAGATGATACAACTTCCAATCCCAATGAGTTTGATGATGGCTACTGATATTTGACAGATGTGATAATTGGGGAAAGCTCGCTCTGTGCCATCGTACAAGCTTCTGCAGGCCAAGAGCTCAACAGGCATGAGGAGGTGATGTGAAGTAATACTTCCTGATGATTAATATTTTGGTGCTAATAGCCTGGTTTCAATGTACTAGTTGATGTTATTCCAGTAGCTCTTTCTGTGTAAAATTTGGTGATTGTGGCCCTCTGAGGTCCAGTTTAAACTGTGGTGACTTCAGGCGTTTTGATAGATTGCTTCCCCTGAGTGTCCAGGGTGATGGAATTGAAATTAGCTTATATTAGTCTTTTGGTTGATATGTTGATGAAGGTAAGATGCAATGCTCCCTCTGTAAACTGGTAACCCCAGTCCCTATCAAAAAGCTTTCTATAAAAGCTGGGCAAGATCCTTGCCTTTTCTCTAAAAAAACAATTGGGGAATTGGGCTGTTGACTTATTTGCTACTTTTATTATGCTGCATTGCTATATTACTATTGTTCTATTGCTACATGGTATTGCAACTTTATCATGATATATTGCTATTACTATTTGGAATTTGCTACTTATCTATTGATGTTTTTTTTCCTAAATCCTATATTTTCTATGTGAGTAGGGCAAGGCCTCGCCTTACACCTTTCCGCTTAAAAGGTAAGGCAGTCCTCAGGCATCTCACTGTTGGACTATAGATAAAAGCCCCCACCTCTCCCACTATAACGCCTAGGTTTTATGGTTGGGTTGGCTAGGTGGGGTGAGCCTAACATGGTATCAGAGCCAAGGTCCTGGGTTCGAATCCCCCTGGCCACGCATTTCCGCATTTCCGCTGCGTGATTTCCCCTGCGCCTATCTAGTGTGCTGAGACCTGTTGCGGGCTACGCCGGGCCCTCTAGAACCTGCTGCGGGCTACGCCGGGCTCGCACGCCGTAGGGGGAATGTTGGACTATGGATAAAAGCCCCCACCTCTCCCACTATAACGCCTAAGTTTTATGGTTGGGTTGGCTAGGTGGGGTGAGCCTAACACTCACCTTACTGCCATAATAACTATGTAGATAATACAACAAAAATGACAAGTATATGGTAGACGGGGTAGTGACTAGTGAAGCTAAAACAGTAATAGTATGCTGCTATGGTAATAATAGTACAAGTCAGACTGGACCAAGCACTAAAGTAACAGTGAGCATCTAAATAGCATGATAGTGGAGGATTACAGTTTGCAAACTGGGTATGATTACATCACGATTGACTAAAGGTGAAAGTAGGGTCAACTGAATCATGAAATTGTGTGTCCAGTGGCTGTTGCCTGTCAGTTTATGAATTCACATATTATTCATGTAACACCACAACAGAACACAGGTAGCATTCGGAGTTGAGTTACAAATGCAAATCTCACTTTAGTAGTTTAGTTACATATTTATGATTAAGCATGCTTCAAATAGATAGAATATGGTTTTTGCAATTGAAGATAGTATCACTGTATCAGCTAAGCAGTCAGATCAGATGGTACCAATAGCCTGCCAGAATGGTTGACACAAAAGGAACAAGTAATGCATAACCCAAGCAAACAAATACAAGTGCTCAAAAGTAGATGAAATGCCCAAAAGTCAGTAATTTCATCAATTCCTTCAATGTTGGAACTCTAAATAACAAATACATTCTTATGGCATCAAATAGTACTTACCAAATCCTAGAGAAAAACATTCCCAATGGACTATGTCTAGATACAAGCCAAATTTGGAATGATTCAACAAGACTTGCTACTCCTACTCAATTACTCATAATGTTTGTTAATCAGACATAACATAAGTAATAATGAAATGAGATAAGCAGGAAAATATTATTCCTCATACAAACCGAAGCTTTTCCCCCCCTAAGTGAATAAACTTCAGCATGACCTACAAGGCAGAATAATCAAGTTGACCTATACTACAAAACTTGTTTGTTAGCTTTGATGATTCAATACATCATTCAGCAATTTCAGTGATGCTACCAGATGGGGTAGGACACCAGTAAGCATCTCCATTTTCCACACCAATAACCCTAAAGTACGCAAAAGTGACAAATTCCAATCAACATTACGGCTAAATGACAGAATCCAACAGGTAGCAGCAACACACCGAATTGTTACTCCGCCGCGAGCGCCCCCGCCGCTTCCACCCTCCTCCGGCCTCGGCATGGCTGCAGGAGGAACACTGCGCTGTGCTGGCGAGCGCACCCGTGAGGGCGCGCGGGGCGTTCCAGGCGCACGAGAGCACGCTCCGTTCGTACGGCCTCCCTCCTCCGCCGTCGCCCTTCCACGAGGCCCTGCACGAGCTCACGCACTCCAGCGACGACGCTGCACGCCGCGTCCGCCACAAGCACAAACAGACAACAAACATCAGTCTCCGAGAATCCCAAAGCCCTATCCGGCGGCGGGGCGAACCAGCAAAGGGAGCCGCCGTCCCAGGCCTAATCGCGGAGGGACATCGGAGGACGGGATCACCTGACACGGAGGGCGGCGGGGACTGCATGGCGCGGCGGCGCGCAATCTCATCGGCGGCTCGGAGGCCGTCCCGCCGCCACCGCCTAGGGCGCCACCGGCAGGTCCCGCCCGAATCAGGGGAAAGGGGAGAAGGGGTTTGCCGAGGAGAAGGAGGAGGCAGAGGCAGAGGCAGAGGCAGAGGCAGAGGCGGAGGCGGAGGCGGAAGAAGGGGAAGGAAGAGAGGATAACACGAGACGGAGGCCACACAAACGCCGCGGCCGTGGTGAACGGAAGAAATAGGTGGCGAATGTCTCCCTCGGCTCGCGGGGGCCGGGCTTTTTGCCCCTTTTCGCTTCCGCTGCCTCCTTCCTCCCTCCTCCCTTTCATATCTTTTTTCCTAGTTTGTTGCGCGATTTTGGATGCTTTTGTGGATTTTTTCTAGCTTCCTCCTTGCGAGAATGGTGTGGTGTGGTGTGGAATGTGGATAACCACTGGAGTCTGGTCTCTGGAGTTGGAGTAATCCAGTACTCCTCCCCTCCCTCCTTGGCTCCTTGCAATACAACAGTCGCGGCCTAGGATTTGTAAAAGTAAAACCATAGTTATCGATCGGTGCCAAGCGCTGCACATCATAGTTGATTCGTTGGATGTAAAACTGACGGGCTATATTGCTATCCCTACGACCCGGTTTAGGATTTGCAAATCGATTAGTCCAATATTTTTACCGGTCTAGTCTACACTAAAGTTCCGCGGCACCTAGTATTCGGTATCTAGCGAAAAGCCGAAAAGAGCTCGAATCTGATTAGATCTTTGTTCGATGTTAGTGATCCAGGTCAAAGGCCAAGCCGTGGTTAGTGGCGAAATCATACTAATACGCCACTTTTGACCTGCATCGCTACGTGGGCAGTGTGCCACGAGACCACGCACGTCTGGCTGGACCTGACTGTCAGTGTGACCGAGTAAGGCTAATAATATAGTTAGCTGCTAACTTACAGCCCATCTTTCAGCCTATTCGTATAGTAGTTAGTTCTTCAATATTAATATATAAATAACTTGTGTCTCTCTCACATATTTTTTGGTTCATGTGTCTAAGTTGGTTACAAGCTTATAGTTTACTTATCTCTCTCCTCCACCTCAACATTTAGTCTGCTTATAGCTTACTTGCAGCCTGTTATTATATTTGCTCTAATAATCCGAGCATGCCACTAATTTAGCTAAAGTAGACCAATAACCATAGATAATTTTTGTCAATCTCACCAGCCAGTAATAAACGGTACCGGTGGTTAAACTGGACCGGCCAGTACGCCAGCTGTTGGAGGGGACAACCACGAATCCATTGATCAGCAACGCCAAGCCAAATGATCATCTGTATGTCTCGCTCGGATTCTCCCGATGATTCTTCTGCTACGAGAACTCTTAAGCAAGCTAAACAAGTCTCTAGCTTGGGAGACGATGCATACTTGACAAACTAACCATTCCGCGGCAACACAAGTAAATGAAACAACATATGCATTCCGCGGCAAACCGAATACAAATCACAATCGCATTCGGGCAAAATCAACCATGCTGTGAGCTTGTGTACAAAAAGCATCACAGCATAACTGAAGTGCCATCCAACAGCTGCCGGGAAGATAAATTTAAAACTGAAGCAGCAACAACTAATTTATAGGAAGTTACAGTTATTACAATTACAAGGTCTATCAAGCTGCTGCCGCAAATAACAGCAGCGCATTACCACGTCTTTTGCCCCGTGAATTCAAATATTTAAACGCTTAATTCAAATATTTAGCAAAAAGAGATTTTATACTCAATATCTCTCTCTCAAATTAAGCCACAAATTAAATAACTAGAAATAATCATCAGTTAGCCAGACGAATTAGCAATGTCCAACGTTGACTTGTATCAGTTCCGTGCACGATCCTGCTTTGAATTAGATGATGCATGGAAAGGAAGCATAGTGGACATCTCACAATCATAAGCTGATGAATGTAAAATAGCAGTGCCGCAACCTATGATCAACCATCCAATTTAACATATAGATATCCAAGAAAAAAAGAATGTTGGTGAGCATTACAAGAACAAATTTAGACATTCATCAATGTGTGAGATGACACAGTCTATGTAAGAGGAACTGTTTCTCAAAGAACATGATTGTTTAATCTAAAGATTGTACCAATACCAATATATTATCACCTGTTATGTTGTGAGAACCCAGAATGACACATATACTTCCCATCCAACCATGAAGAAAGTCAGAGCAGTCATGCCATAAAGTTGTAATTCTTAAAGCAACTTTGATACAATAGATGATTATACAGATTAAAGAATGTAATGTATGTAAATATGTAACAACACATACACAGATTATTCCCCCAAAGCCACAAGTATAGTAAAGCAATTCAAAGTAACTCACAGTTCTCACGTCAAGGATGGATTACAGTGGTAGTACACAAAGGCAGTAGAAAAAACAGCTCTAGTCAGCCATCTTGTTCAGGCGATGGATCATACTCCTGGCAAGCCTATTCCCAGGGTCAATTTTCAGAACCAAACGGAGGTCCTCTGCCCCAAGCCTATATTTCTCAGAGCTCTCATATAGGAGAGCACGCTGAACGAGCACCGACACATTTTCCTTTTCTTTCTCTAGTACCTGCACAAGACACAAAACCAGCAAACTAAGTCATAGAAGCACCTCTTAACATGTCACAAGTTAACAGGTTAAGACATTGCAATACCTTTGAACAGTCTGCAATTGCCTTCCTGTACTCACCAACCTCCTTGTAAGATGAAGCCCTTAATGACAACACTTCTACAATGTCAGTATCCTTCCCAGTCTTCTCCATGAGTACAACAGCCCAAGATAGCCACTTGATGGCATCAGCATACTGCCCACCCTTGTAATTATCCATTCCTTTGGTCTTAGCAGCAGATGCTGTCAACCCAGACGGTGGCGGTGGGAGCCCCTCCAGCTCTGTGGTTGTGCCACTGCTGTCACCACTTGCAAACTCCGCTTCCACATCAACCCAACTATCCATCTCACCAAACATGTCACCGCCACCCCTACCATTACTCGGTGCAGTCGGTGCCGCTGTTGTTGAAGCAAAAAGCGTGTCCAAGTGATCCACACCGGAGTTCACCGTGGCAGCAGAAGGAGCTGGCGCCGGAGCTGGTGCTGGAGGAGTAGTAAAGCTAGAAGGTTTCGTGGCACTGGAACTCTGGAAACTACTGAACCCAGCGTCAGCGCTCTGGAAACCACTGAATCCTGCATCGCCACCCAAATTCGCGCCCTGGAACGCCCCAAAACTTTGATCTGGATTGACGGAACTAGACTTCTTTGCAGCATTCATAGAATGAGGCTTCGCCGCAAAGGGATCTATCGTGCCGAACGGGTCCTTCTTCTGCCCCATTGGTTGCGCAACGGCTGCCGACGCCATGCCCGTCGGTTTCATCGGACGGACACCAACACCGTACCCACCACCGGAGGCCATTGGCGCCCCGGTCGTCTTCGGGAGCGTGCTCGCCATGCTGCCCATCGAAAATGGGGAGCTGTTGGTGCTAGGATTGGCCGGCTTGGAGGTCTGCGGCGCCGCAGATCTGAGTGGCGCAATTGACTGGGCGCGGGAGGAGGACCCGAGCGCGGAACCGAGAAGGTCGCTGAACAGGCCTGGATTGTTTGCCTGCGGGATACCGAGCCCGGAGGAGGGCGCGGCCGACGACCAGCTCCGGCCGGAGATGTCGCCGACCATGGACGTGGGCCCGGATCCAGGCGCCGCCGCGGCGAGGGACGGCTGGTGCGTCCACGACGTCTTTGCGGGCTGATGTGTCCATGCCGTGGTGGTGGTGGCCGACCTCGCGGCGGTGTTGGCCGCACCACCCGACCTCTGGTCGCGGAGGGGGCGGGACGCCGAGGAGCGGGAGGAGTTCACCCCGAAGTCGAACTGATAGGAATCAAACGAGGTGGTGGTGGTGGGGCGGGACGAGGAGCGGTCTCCGGAGTAGGAGTTCATGGTGGCCGGCCGGTGGCGAGGGAGGGAAGGAGAGATCTGCGAGGAGGAAGGGGAACCGTGGTGGCCGGGCGTCGGCTTCCGGCTTCCCCCTCTTTATTTAATTTTTCCTTTTTTTCGGTGACCCGTTCCCATTATGGTAGGTTGTTAGTTGTTACGTGCCGGGAAGTCTGCGCTGTCGGGCTTTTTTGGGCCTCGTCTTTTCATATTGTTTTAAGCCCACTAAGCATTGTGGTTTGCGGCCCATTCGGCCCGTTACTGCTTGGAAATCCGTCTCTCAGAGTATGCTAGTCTTCCTAGATTTTAGTCTCTAAATCACGTATAAGAATCATCCTAAACTCTATCTTCCTAAAAATTAATTAATCTACAACAGTTTCCCTATAATCTTAATTCTTATTTTTTAAATCCTACAAATATGGTCTATAATATATAATAATTTTGTGTAAAACTATAATGCATTTAAATATGTGTATCATCCAACTTATGATAACACGTAAGGAAAAAAATAATGCACATGCAAGAAAAATATATGTACAAATGAAAATAAGGATTTTCTAAATTAATCTTATATTTGAGAGAGATGAATAGTGATTTAGGGAATAAATTAGGAAAGAGACTCATTTAAAAAAACTCTTGGAGTTTCATTTTTCATAAAATAGCTAAATTCAAATTTAAGTAGTTGTATGGGTAATTTCTTGGAGATGCTTTCACCTGTTTGCTCCTTTTTCTCCACCTTCTCCGATACGCGCTAGTTATTTTTTTCTATTTTTTTCAAAAGAAACGATAAGCTCAGCTGATGAAGTAGTGTCCCGCCGGCTCCCTACAGAGCGTGTGAGCTGCTGGGATGTCAAAGTTATTGAGGTTGTTCACTTAATACTGTTGGGGTTTATGTAAGCTGATGAAGAGATTAGAACCAACGATATTTTTAAGCAATAAATGTATTTATTCGGATTGTCAAATAGTTGATATAAACTTAATTCCATCTCGATTCTTGACTGCTGTTTCAAATGTTTCATAAACAGAGTGATTCGAATGATCTGACGAAGAGAAGAGGCGTAGCGCCTGTAGACCGCAGCGCTGTCCGAGCAAGAGCAGGACACGGCGGCGCCGTGACATCCGCTGGTCCGCCACACGTGGCGCGACGACGAGAAGCCACCGCTCCTCTCCCCCCGGCTGCCGTCGAAGCGGCTCTCTGCACTGCAGCGGCGAGATCAAAAGAAGCGAGAGGTAGGAGGAACTATCTCGTCGCTTCGACGGATTGGTTTGCTTGTCAGTTTGTCCGAAAGTCCAAACCAAAGGCGCCGAGCTGTTTGACGGGGAGGTCCATCCAAGCCACTGACACCGCAGCCCCGGACGTGAGCGTGTCAAATATTTGGGCGTTCTCTCTACGGACTTAAAATTCTGAAAACCAAATAATAAATACCTACACAGTAAGAATTTTAAAATAGAGAAGCTGGGATTTTTTTCACTTCATCGTACTAATTTATTTTCGGATTTTAAAGCATTAAACGGTACATTGTAAAATAAGAGTTTAGACCGTGTAAAATCTACATGTTCTAAAAGTAATTAGACTATTAGAGACGCTCGCTGTCTGAGCAAGACATGGCCTGGGCGTAACGAAACCGTCGTTCGCTTCTCCCACTAGATCAGACTGACCAACGGGTCCCACGTCGTAGTGGGCCCCGCGGATCAGTGGAACAGCCTGCACAACTCCCATCTGCGTGTCCCCGGGGTGCTAACACGCGGCTCAGTATAAAACCGGGCATCTCCTCTCTTGCTGCCTTGCAGGTGCTCGCACATTCACCGGCTCACCGCCACCGCCACCGCCACCGCCACACCGCACCGCACTCCCCGCGACGGAAGGCATGGCCGCCCCTAGGCTGGGCCGTGCCCCGAGCATCCGCGACCGCGTAGAGGACACCCTCCACGCCCACCGCAACGACCTCGTCGCCCTCCTCTCCAAGTGAGTGAGCGCGCGCCCGCACACGCCTTCACCGATCGCCGCGGCCGATTTTAACTGCTAGATGATGGATTCTCATCTGGTGTCTGCGTGGCGGCAGGTACGTGAGCCAGGGGAAGGGAATACTGCAGCCGCACCACATCCTCGACATGCTCGACGAGGTCCAGTGCTCCGGCGGCCGCTCCCTAGTCGAGGGCCCCTTCCTCGACGTCCTTCGCTCTACTCAGGTGCGCGGGATCCCTCGAAACGATCGGTCGCCGTGCCGGTTTTGGGGGACTATCCTGAGTTAACTAGTGACTCGTCGCGTTTTTTTTTTCTCGCAGGAGGCCATCGTATTGCCGCCGTTCGTGGCGATCGCCGTGCGGCCGCGGCCCGGAGTGTGGGAGTACGTCCGCCTTAACGTGCATGAGCTCAGCGTTGAGCAGCTCACTGTGTCGGAGTACCTGCGCTTCAAGGAGGAGCTCGTCGACGGCCAGTATGTGCTCCTCCCCTGCCCCTCTCTGCTTTCGCGGGGAATTTCGGTGGTTAGTTTTAGGGTGTTATCCTATCAGTGGTATAGCCGTTTAGCTCTCGTGGCCGTGCGTGGTTTGGGTTTCATACATCCATGACTGTTTGCTCGATTTGCCCCTGAAAAAGTGAATTTTAGTGGGAAGTTCGTATGTGGGCAATTGAGCAGAGATGTAGGTAATTACTGTGAGCGCATCAGAGGCTTAAGGAAAATCTGTTGAGTGTTGATCTGAGATGTTGATAGTTTATTTCAGTCCCACACCTCTGAAGACGAATAGTAGCATAGTCACAAGTCCGTGAAGTCACAACTTTGTGACCGCGTTATCACTTTGCTTGATATCTGCATTTGAGTGGTCCAAGTTAGATACTAGACCTCAAAGCTAGACGTTTTTTTTTTTGCGGGAATCAATAGATTTGGTTATTTTGGTATACAGACTTCCGGGCTGTGCTGGCAGAGAAAGTATTTTGCTCACTTTTAGTTTATGCTTTTAATGATACTGTTCTCATGGTCTGTGTAAGAGAATCTTAAACTAGATTAATTATCGCAGGTACAATGATCCGTACATACTCGAGCTTGATTTTGAGCCATTCAATGCCTCAGTTCCTCGCCCGAATCGGTCGTCATCAATTGGAAACGGCGTGCAGTTTCTCAACAGGCACTTGTCTTCCATTATGTTCAGGAATAAGGACTGCCTGGAGCCTCTACTTGATTTCCTCCGTGGGCATCGGCACAAGGGGCATGTGAGTTTTGCAACTCCTGTGGATTTTTTTTTTAAAAAATGGTCCAGTTTTATATTAGGTGTTAAATTTGGAATTTTGTGTGTATTCTGCAGTTGATGATGCTAAATGATAGGATACAAAGCCTGGGAAGGCTTCAGTCTGTGCTGACAAAAGCTGAGGAGTACTTATCCAAGCTCCCAGCTGACACACCATATTCACAATTCGCATATAAGTAAGTTTAGCTTATCACATTGTGCTCACTACTTGTTTTAGTAGTGAAAAATAGTAGTTTCGGCTTGTTCTTTCTGTGGTGTACCTATAAGGCTTGAGTTTCTGCATCAACTCTATATTTCTAGGGCCTACGGGGATGTTTTTTTAGATTTTCAATTTGACATTAGGTTTAGCTTTTCCCATGAAGCCTCTTCAGAAATGGCATTCTCTACCAAATTAATCAATTGGGCTGTTGGCAAGTATAAACTCATCTTAAACTCTGTATGTTAGTCATATGTTGAGCGTTACTGACACCCATTTGACAGGTCTTGCATATGTGAATTCACTGATAAATGCTTCATGATATATACACTATTTATCATATTGTTCACAGATTGTTAGGCTATGTTTGGTTTGCTACCATTTCCATCCAAACCAAATTTTAGTAAGGTATGAAACCAAACACATCCAAAAAAATTTTCCACACCAAAATTTGGTAACACTAGAAACTTCCTCACACGAGAATTTGGCAACTAGAATCTTCCTCACATAAAAATCTAGCAAGCCATCAAACCAATCGCACAATCAAATACACTACCTTACCAAAATTTGGCAATGCCAAATTTTCGCATTACCAACATTTGACATTAGAGCATCTCCAAGAGTGACTTTAAAAATTGATTCCGTATATAATTTTTTTGATCCATTTTTGAGGATACAAAAAGTTTAAATATGTTTCTCTCCAATAGAATCCCTAAAGTAGAGTATGTGAGTATGTTTCCTACAAATAGGGAATACAATAATTAATTTTGAGGATCCTTTATTTTTGGGAGTCATTTAGAATATATATTGGAGGAGATTTTTTAATTCTAATCCAAAAATTTAGAGAAAATAACTCTTTAGAGCTTCTCTTGAAGATGCTCTTACTACTTTTGGCATCAATCCAAACTCGCTCAAAGTGCACATTTTGGAGTACAAATCACATTCTAGATGAATAATATAGCTCTATTTCCACACATCACTATTTTTACCCTTAACCTTCAGGTTTCAAGAATGGGGATTGGAGAAAGGTTGGGGCGATGCAGCTGGAACTGTCTTGGAGATGATACATCTCCTTCTAGATGTGCTTCAAGCTCCTGATCCATCTACACTTGAAACTTTCTTGGGAAGGATCCCCATGATCTTTAATGTCGTGGTCGTGTCCCCTCATGGATATTTTGGCCAAGCTAATGTGTTGGGCTTACCAGATACTGGAGGGCAGGTACCAATTGATGACACCTCTGATTTTTAGGTCGGCAGGCCACGACCAGGGATCTTTAGCTTGTCATGGCCATAAAAGTGCTTTCCCCCACCATTTCATTTAGTACATATTCTCATCATCTTATTCTTGGAAGTTTCATGCTGTTGGTTTTCTATGCATTTATCTAGATTGTCTATATATTGGACCAAGTCCGTGCATTGGAGAATGAGATGGTTCTTAGGTTAAAGAAACAAGGCCTTGATGTTGCCCCTAAAATTCTCATTGTAAGTATATGTATATTTCTTCCCTCAAATTTAGTGTCCATCAAGTGTAATGTTATATCAATAGTTCAAAGTTCACACATGCTCCAGTTACCTTATTTTGCTGAACATTATTATTTTTAGGAATTTTTAACAAGCTAACGCCATGGTAAAGTCTGCAAGTTATTGATGTGATTGTTTTTTGTGAAAAAATATCATCTAATCACATTCTTTTGTTATGTTGTTCAGGTTACTCGGTTGATACCAGATGCAAAAGGGACATCGTGCAATCAGCGGCTCGAGAGAATAAGTGGAACAGATCATACTTACATATTACGAGTACCGTTCAGGAATGATAATGGGATACTCAAGAAATGGATATCAAGATTTGATGTGTGGCCGTACCTAGAGAAATTTGCAGAGGTAAATATAATGTGTCCATTTTTACTCTATGAAATTCCTATGATGACGCTGAGCTGCTTTATTTTCCCCTCCCAAGAAAAAAAACTTTTGATGCTTTGATGACAGTGTATTGCGTGAATTGAAGGATTTCTTTTCAACACAAGACTATCGAAAAAGATGTTCTGTTATGCATGGCAATCGACATTTTTTGTTGGTGGCTCCGAGAAATTTTCATTTTATTTCTGCCACTAGGCTATGTCACTTATGCCACTCATTTGTATTAGCTACAGTGGCAAAATGCACATGGAAAATCTCTCATATCATCCTTAATGGCAAATATCACCCTTCAAAGGCTTGGGAGTATAAGGTTTAAATCCAATTTGAAGGGTTAAATCACTTGTGTAAAAACAAAACGGAACTTTGGAGGACTGCTTTCTTCTTTAGCAACCCCATTTCTGTATAAGAGCTCACTCTCTGGGTGTGAATTTGCATTTAGTTTGAAGGGCCTTCAGTTGTGTATATGGGTACTCTCTGGGTGTGAACTTTGAAGTATTGATTTCAGTTCTGTATATGAGCACTATAGTAATGTGTTTCTATTTTACAGGATGTAGCTAGTGAAATTGCTGCAGAACTACAAGGTACTCCAGATTTCATAATCGGAAACTATAGTGATGGCAATCTTGTTGCATCATTGCTATCTTACAAGATGGGAATTACCCAGGTATTCCTTGTTACATACTTTTAAAGTATGCACCTTGTTTCTTATGCTGATTATATTAGCATGTTGATTGCAGTGCAATATCGCTCATGCTTTAGAAAAGACTAAATATCCAGACTCAGACATATACTGGACAAAGTACGACGAGAAGTACCATTTCTCTTGTCAATTCACAGCTGATATAATCTCTATGAACAATGCTGATTTTATAATCACCAGCACATATCAGGAAATTGCTGGAAGGTTTATTCTCTTCCTTGTTTGCCATTAAAGTTGTTCCCAAATGATTTCATTGTTGGATAATTGTTTTTCTCGCACAGTATTTATCATTTCCGATTGCTGCATTTCATTAATAAATCTGCCTTTGTACTGATTATGCATGGGAATCTCTTAGGATATATACTGATTGAACAAATCTGGAATGCTTACTATTTATGCATGGACAATTCTTAGGATATACTTATTCCTGTTTTCCTGTTTCCTCAGCAAAAATACAGTTGGACAGTATGAGAGCCATACTGGTTTTACTCTTCCTGGTCTGTATCGTGTTGTCCATGGGATTGATGTCTTTGACCCCAAGTTCAATATAGTCTCTCCAGGAGCAGACATGTCCATATATTTTCCTTACACTGAAAGGGCCAAGCGTCTCACTTCGCTTCATGGTTCCATTGAAAACTTGATTTATGACCCAGAGCAAAATGATGAACACGTGTGAGTAATTTCTGCTACCTCACTCTTTTCGTGGTACTTTAGGGGTTAAGCTGGTTGTCCTTTGCATCACTCTTCTGGTTTGGGGTCTATCATCATTTGGTGGGTTGCTTGTTATTCCATCTTTATATTTTACTTACCAAGTTACCATGAATGGTGGGATGCTAGAATGTACACACAACATATTCTTAGAGATATTAGGATGTTGGTAACAGTAGATAGTGATGGGAGTAACATTGTACACTTAACTGCTTAAGTACTCAAGATATCTTGCGAGATAGTCCTAGGATGTGTGGAACAATAGAAAGTGGTGGCATGTGACACTGGTTGTTTATGATGATGATAACCTGTTTTCTTTGTAGGGGACACCTGGATGACCGATCAAAACCCATTCTCTTCTCCATGGCAAGACTTGACCAAGTGAAGAACATAACAGGATTGGTTGAAGCTTATGCTAAATGCACTAGGCTGAGGGAGCTGGTAAACCTTGTCGTAGTTGCTGGACATAACGATGACAAGAAATCCTTGGACAGAGAAGAAATAGCAGAGATTGAGAAGATGCATGAACTTATCAATACCTATAAATTGTTTGGGCAGTTCCGTTGGATCTCTGCTCAGACCAACAGGGCTCGCAACGGTGAGCTCTATCGCTACATAGCTGATACTCGTGGCGCCTTTGTGCAGGTATGGTCACCAGTTTCAACCTACATGTTCTCTTGTTCGTATCACTTACGTATTGACTTGTCATATTAACTGCAGCCAGCTTTCTATGAAGCATTCGGTCTCACTGTAGTGGAGGCAATGACATGTGGACTCCCTACTTTTGCAACTGTCCATGGTGGACCAGCTGAGATCATAGAGCACGGCATCTCAGGGTTCCACATAGATCCTTATCATCCGGATCAGGCTGCAAATCTGATAGCTGACTTCTTCGAACAGTGCAAACAAGACCCCAACCATTGGGTTAAAGTTTCTGATGGAGGTCTACATCGTATATACGAGAAGTCAGTATTGCCAAATGCCAATCCTTTTTACTTTTTAGCACATGCTATCTTCTTTCATGCCTCTTATGCCGATATCTCCATTTTCTCCCCATGATGTATATAGGTATACATGGAAGATATACTCTGAGAGGTTGATGACGCTGGCTGGGGTCTATGGCTTCTGGAAGTATGTCTCGAAGCTCGAGAGGCGGGAAACTAGGCGCTACCTTGAGATGTTCTATATACTCAAGTTCCGTGAGCTGGTATGCATAAACTTCATCCCTCTTAGTGCATCGAATTAGTTTCCAGACGAACTGTGCCAATGCACGCCATTGTTGCAATTAGATTGACATAGTAGGGAATCCAGCTGATATTTTTTTCCCACCTTCCTGGAGAAGAGAATTGATCCCTGTTCTGAAAGAGTGTATTTTCTTGAAGTAAAGCGGTTGCATTTTGATTGGCTGATCCTTTTTCATTCATGCAGGCGAAGAACATGCCTCTTGCAGTAGACGAGGCACACTAACTGTCGGTCCTGGAGGGTAAACTAGCGCGCGATGATGTATTCTGAGAAAAATCCTCATGCAGCCAGACGGAATGGTACAGGTAGCAAGGTGCAGCAGATGTCCGGTAATAAAAGAGCTGTTCTTGTGTGCTCAGCCAGGGACGAACTTGGGACTCTGTCTCTGTACAACTAGATTTGTCGAAACAGTATCTTCGCTATGTACATTAAAGTACTTTGACACCTTGTGATCCATTGCCATTTGTTGTCGTAGAGCTGTTGCCGTATTGACGCACTTCGCTGGTATCCTGTTTTTTGTTTTCCATTATAGGGGAACCAGCAATCTAGAATCTTGATAGACTAGATCCAGTGGCGGAGCTAGACCGAAAATGTAGGGGGGGCTAAGTTTACAGGATCAAAGGTTCAATACATTTTTAGTATAATTAATTAATTTTTATTCAATATTTGTTCTTTGATTCATGAAGTTCTATTATTGTGAGAACTAGCTCAATTCATGTTTATATTGATTCTAAGAAATAAGATTCTAAAAATAATAAGCAATAAACATGCAATAAATAGGGATGCACGGTGCAGGGCGACACCGACCACAGTAACGTAGGACGGTAAGACACGGCCGACGTCTGCCGCAGGTGGCGTGGCCAAGTGGGAGACTATTCAGAACGAGCAGGGTGACATGTTGAGATTTTAATTGAGATAAAAATTAAAATAAAATTATAAATACATGAATAACCGGTTATTATAGATCACTTGATAATTCTGTCCACGTGTATATGCTATTATAGAAGGAAGTTATGTATATATACAGACAATACAGTTTAAGAGAAAGTTAAAAAGTATACATAAAAATAGAGAAAACCATGTAGGTAAATAAAAATACAAAGAAATTTAAGAAAAATAAAACAAGATATGTAAAATTCTACCGCATTCTAACATAAAAATTTATATTAATAATTAATTTTTATTATTATTTATATATAAAAAAAGTGGAACAGGGGAGCTGTAGGGGGGGCGCGCGCCCCCCCAGCCCCCCCTGTATTTCCGCCACTGACTAGATCCTGTGCCACTACTTTCAAACAGTAAAATGCCGTCTCCATCCCCCTTCTGCCATCGTGTTGGGAAAATTATTATGATCCATCAGATCAGCCGGTAAAGTGATCTGCTGCATCATTAGTACACACATGATCACATCACTCTGTGATCTGTGCCTTGACAACTCGTTCCGTAAGTGATTGTGCTCATGATCAATCTCACTTTGCTCTGTCCTCGTCCGACTCCCTCCCAGGTCTCCTTGCCTTGGTCCCATAACTTCAGAAAATACAATTTCGTAGAACCTAGCAATTTCGTAGAACCTAGCAGGAAATAAGATAAATGAACAAACGGGCGAGCTAGCAAATTTCTTTTTTTTAAACCAATATATCATGTATTAATTAGGGAGAGATAGAGTTACAAGTTCTAAGATGTTACAAGTTCTAAGAAGAAGACGAGACAACCAAGGTTGACTGAGGAGAGAAAAAGAAGAAAAATAGAAAAAAGGAACAAGATAGCAGAAGAGAGAATAACAAAAAAATACAAAAGGAGAATAAAAAAGACATCTAGATAAAGCTATGTCAAAATACTTGCAAGATGTGTTCGTTCCACCTTTGCGTCACATTCGTAAATTATCAGTAATGTGATCAACTAGAGCCACCGATGTGGTTTCAATAACCTGAAAAGTGTGTTTATTTCTCTTTTTAGAGTTCCTAAGTAATTAAGATAAAAATCGTTCTGGCTCTCTTTCTAGCCTTACCATGGAACTCATTAGTACTAATACTCTATCATTAAGAACTGCTGACTCCATAGTTGTAAGATACCTTCTTAAAGAGAGCCCAGGTGAATCAATTCCTAAGCCTAGAACAGACCGATGTGAAATGACATTCCTAAGCATAAATAGTTGTTAGGCTATCTATGAAGCTGAAGGTGATCCGAAGTCTAAAGTCAATTCTATAGTAGGAGCCAAATGAAAAACTCATATTTCGAGGGAATTTAGACTTTTCGTATCAAGCCTGTTGATTCGGATATGATAAAACCAGCAAATTAGACAATATTTACTAAGATCTCCCTGTAATCTCTGGAGACACGTGAGTTCACTCCAACGGCTATATTCATGTAGCCTAGTTGAAGCTGTGCGCACTAGCGCACTACTAGTTATGAGCTAGTTTTGACTCTAAGTAATATACTTAAACAGTTAATTTTAAAATAAGATTAAAATAAATAATTTTAGCCACATGATATACTAAGTACAATACTTAAATCATAAATCTAAATATACAACTTTTACACTGCATATTTTGATTATACAAATTAAAAACGTTAGTCAAACAGTAATGCTTCGAAATCAAAATCGCCATCTAGTCACGTAGATAGCTACTTGCTATCGCACTTGTCATCCTTTAAAATAACAAGTATGATCAAAAAAAATCTTTATTGTATTTGCTACTTGATTTGTTATTTTAGGGGGTTTGTTATTCTTCTCTCTACACTTGTTACATCAGTCAACCAAACTTATTATTCTATTGAGTGTTGAGCTTGTTTAATTGTTTTTATTTCCTTTATATGTATATAAAGTGATAAAATATAACTACATTTAATATTTAATGAGTAGCAAAATAACAAATACAATGAAAATGTTGTAAAATATGTTATCTAGGAGAGTGAGTAGCGTAATATGTTGCCGATAGCAGCGGCATGAAGCGTATTCATGTCGATTCGGCACATCTGCTGCACGCGACGACGAGAAAATGTGCACATGATCATGCATGGCAGGTACATCATAAATGGCTCTGGGTCCGGCGACGCTGCAACAAGTCGATTCGATTGCACGCCTCTCTGCCCATGTTCACTACAACAATCCGGTCAGCCACACATCTATCGTTTCAATTTTCATTTTTTATAGTTTTGCTTATGCATCGAGTCAAATTACAAACCACTAGTGGTTCAATCCTTGAAACCGTAAATACTTTCTGAATTTCGGGTTTCTAGATTACAACATCCGGCTATAATTCCCACGGGTTTGATGAAATGCTGTAACGAGCGTGTACTTTTGAATTTTTCAGCTCCCGGTGATATATGGGGAGCTTAAAGGTGTTTTTGGTTAAACCGTGATTTTTTTAAAAAAATTTGTTGTGAGCCGTAGAAAATTATTATGAACTATAGAAAAACTGAGAGTTGTTTGGTTGGAGCAGATGTGAATTTCTGTTTCGATAGTAGATGTCTGTGATACCCTTGATGTTTGGTTGTACTATTAAGATGTACTCCATATAAACACTGATTTTTTAATAACGCGCATTTAGATATTGTTGTAATAAAAAACTAAAATGAAATTATTTATAACTGAAATGTATTTATGTTTTCTAGCAATTATATATTAACTTTTATTATTAGAAAACTATTTAGTTCAAGTACTCTATATCAACACAAGTGGTATTTTATTAATGGCAAAGGTGAGTAATTTCTATCAAAAGCTGACAGTGAGAATATGTGGAATCTGGGTACCCCTAACTTCCTGTTTGCACTGCAAAAATCTGCATATTTCAATTTTCGAGTCAGGGAGTTGGTTCAAAAACCTAAACTAAATAGACCCTAAAGCGACTGATGTGTAGGATGAGAATTTAGTTGTAGGAAACATGGTCTAAACACATTCGGAATTAAAATAGTTATAGCTACTAGAATTTTCTCCGAAAAGTGTCATATTATTTGTTAAGAAAACGATTAAATATATGGAGAGTTAACATGATCAAACATTCACATGTTAATTTTTTATAGCCCGTTAGAAGATCTTTGATACGCATGCTACTGTATCCCATCTTTGTAGGCCCGATCTGAAAATGAACTAGTTTTTTTTATGATAATCATATTATTTCTCAGGATTTAAAACCCTCTAAATAAAATGTAGATGTTATTTTACAAATTAACTTGTGTGTTTAATTATAAACTGTTGAGGAGTTTGCCCGGCCCTAGCAATGCTCCTTGATAGACTTTTGAGGGTGCTGTAAAATCCATATTTTTGAAACACCGACGAAACATATATTTAAATCAAAAACTTATCTTTTGAGTTAAACTCTTGGATTTGAAATGAGTGCTAAAATAAAATTTTCTCAAACAAATAAATAGTTACTATTCCAAATCTGAAAACACTATTCCTTGTCCTATTATAAAATTCTTCTAAATCTAATTAATCAAACCAACTTCTTTAACTTCAAATCATTTTCTCTTTTAAAGATTCAAAACTAAAATTCTAACCTCCATGTTCATACAGTCAAAACTACAGATTTTTTTCCTACCATTTTGTTTTCCCTGCTCTCTTTCCTCTTTCCCCTGATATTTCTCTCCAACGTTCTTAGCCAAAAAAATTACTGTTGTTGCATGTCCGCATGCTCGCAGGCCCCATCGCATGCACCTACTCGCAGGCTGCGCATAGCGCTGTGCGCCGTACCCTGCTTGCCGCGCACGCACGCTGCGCCTGGCCGCCGCATCTCCCGCGTCGCGCCTTGCGCCCAATCACGCGCCGCGCCGCCTCGATCCCTCCCCTCCTCCTGCACGCGCGGGCGACTGGCCACTCCTCTTCCACAGTTGTAGTTGCGTCTCCTCGCCTCCCGCGCGCCTAGCTCATGCATTGGCTTGTTTGCCGCCCTAGTCACCTCACCGGTTGTAGCTCTCGGCCTCCCATGTGAATAAGACTTCCCAAGCACGCCCAACGCCTTACACACTCGCTCAGACCCCTAATCCACTGAACCAAGCTCTTGGAGCACCGAAGTTCATCGTCTCTCCGCCGGAGACCCTCGTCGCCGTCGTCGCTCTCCGATCTAACCGAAGGTATAACTTCCGCCTAATTCCTTGTATCAGTAGCTTCCTTACACTCTAGCAATCATGTTCCATGGGTTAGCCATGGCGGAACACCACCGTAGCTCGCCGACGGCATTGAGCCATGGAAACCTCTAGGCATCACCGTGGGTAGACTTGTTCGGGCCATGGTATGTCGATCAGAGGCCACAGTTAGACTCCTGCTAGTGTTAATCCCATGAAAAACCACTACATTCGTCACCGGAGCACTTGTACCACCATGCATGCCAACCAATACCCGTACTGCCCCCTTTTTAATTATGAGTAAACCGTAGCTCTAATTGGAAATCCAACCGTAGAGTATGTTCATCATGGTATGTTTAACCTACGGTTAAAATTTGGGGTCAATCGGAGTTGAAACGAAGAAGTTATGCTCCAGAGAAATTTCAGCCGTCCGTAGTCGTCTTCAACCTCCAGCCGCCCAGCCCTCCTCAACTTTCTGCCACTGACCAGTGGGACCCCCCAGCCAGCAGCCCCAGCCACTGCCAGGCGGGCCCTGCCAGCCAGAAGCCCAACACCACGCCGCCTGGCCGCGCGCCCCGCCATGGGCCCTTCCGGCCGGCCCACTGTGAACAATAGCCTTTTTTTTATTTTCTGGTTTAATTTCTGAAAATTTGAACAGGCCGGCCCAACAGCGATAAATAGTGCAATTTTCTATTTTTCCCATTTATTTCCTGTTCGGCCCATTAGGAATAGTGAGTTTTCTCCTTTTTCCAATTTCAGAACATAATTGCAACTTTAAAAATTCGTAGAAAAATCATTTTAACTCAGAAAAATTCCATTCAAATTTCTATAGGTTCGTAAAAATCTAAACTTTAATTTAGAATAGTATAAAATTGTTTTCCCGAAACTTTTTGTGTGTTTTTATTTATGTGATGTTATTTGTGCTATAGTTACCGTCGTCGAAGACCCGTGAGACTACGACCCGGAGATCCCGAGTATTATACGGTTCGAGGCAAGTCTTCCTTTGAACATCCTTGATCCTATTGCATTGATTGTTCCACAAATTTATATATGCATGTTTAGGATTAAACACTCACGTACACTATTAGTCAATTGCTTGGGCAATTAAGACAAATAAAACATACGCTTGTTATCAAGCCTCCTTGATAATTGAATACCATGTTTACCTTGTCGCTTTAGGATTTATTTTACATCCATGATTTAATTTATTCTTTTAATTATTTTTAGCACATTCCTTGTCAAATGGGTGCACTACACATACACTTACACACTTATATCAAAACATAACGACTAGATGTAGAATGGGTGATGATGACGTGATTTTGCAAATGTGTTGTGTGAAATGAAATTGTGTGTGTTACAAAGACTATTAAGGACCGATTCCTTGGGAAAGCATGAGCACAACATCGTGCAACCTTGTGGGTACGTGAGAGGTGCCCCTGGGCTAGTACTTAGTGGGTTTGGGATAGCCTGATTGCCGATGGATGTGGAATCACCGGGTGGCTCGTGGTATTACCTGAAAAGTCCCTAACGGGCACGAGATTGTGGTTGTGATTCGAGGAGTTGGGAGTGGAGCACCCGTGTGATTGCCTGGGGAGAAGAAGGAAGACGTACTTTCCGGATCCTTGATCGTGAATCCATCTAGGTGGCAGTGGGATATCCTAGGTTTGCTTTGGAAAGTCTTTGTCTCGAACCTCCTTGCCTAGCTAGCATGGAGTAGAGTTTGAGTCGCTAGGGTAAAGTGTGCACCTTCAGCTGAAGTATGAACTGTTCGAACAGCCGTGCCCACGGATATGGGCAAGTGATTTCATGTATCTTCCCTAGCGTAGCGTTTACTTGTTTTCAACTAAATGGGAAATGGGTTGGGACGTTACCAGAGTATGCCGTTGGGTATACGACTAGCCTGTGTGGTTGGATAACGTTCATGTGTGGAGCGGGAAGTCGAAAGGCTTCATAGGGAGTGATGTGAGATGTGATAACTAGTTGAGCGTTAAAATGAATAGGGTTGAGATGTTGATAATGGGAACACTTCCCCGATGGATGGGTAAGCTAGTACCGAGATAATGATATAAGAGTTATGATGATGAGTTGATGGTCGTGATATGTGGAATTGATGAAAAGAAATGTGACTTGTGGAATTGATGGAAAATGATGTTGGGATTTGTTGCAAAGCAATCCCGGTTGGTGAGAATGTGAGAGTTGATTTAGCTTTTGAACTATTGCTACTTTATGTGGGAACGGTTAGAGGTTGGGACCTCTACCCGTGGGTATTAAACACTTAGAATTTATAAACTATATATTCCCTTGAGAACCATTGCCGCTATTTGTATCCTGCATCTATACTACTTCCAAGACTTGCTGAGTACTCTTGAGTACTCACCCTTGTTGTTTTACACCCCCACCCCACAGTTCGCTAAATCTTTCGGAGGACGTCAAGAATCTTGAAGGTGAATATGAAATTGTTGCCGATGAAGATATAGAAGATTAGGGTTTCGGGCCTAGTCCCCAAGTGGTGTTTGGATAGTAGTACATGCTTGAGTGATGAAATGCTTCCGCTGTGTTTTTGTAATGATTGTTGCTGCGAGGTATGCCTCTTTAGCAGCTTTTGTAATACTTAATTATTGTAATTTTCTTTCTGCAATGTACTACTATCGAATGGAACAATGTCAACGGCGATATTGTTCGTCTTCGATGAAGTATCGGCTCGTCCCGCTCGATGGTATTTCCGAGTCCCGGGACGGGTCGTTACAAAAGTGGTATCAGAGCAGAACTTGGCCCTAGGAACGAAACCCCTACAGACCATAGGATCAATATATTCTTATAAAGAAAATATTATTTTTTTTAAACACCATCTAGTATTCTTATCTATCCTACTCAAGTTTACAACAAAAACGTTTCTCTTACTCCCTATCTTTTCAAAGATTTATTAAATGCAAGTTGGTAACTTCATCGCTTCTATGAGGAAGGATATCAGCTTGGAAGAATGCAACTAGAAAGAAGTCTTCAACAACACCAAACTCAGAGTTGTTCAACTAAATGTAGTAACGTCAACTCCTTAAGAGTTGTAATATATTCTAGTATATTGTATTGTATCGTATTATTGATTTGGATCTTCTCAGATGTGTGATCAATCTGCCCTATGAAGCAAGTGACTTTGCCACATCCCCTAATTTATTGGATTTTTTGTTTGGCTAAACTATATACATTGTATTTCTACCAATTTATTTCTTGTCCCTAATTCATGTTCCTTTCTATAGTACATGGGTAGGAGTATTTGTCATTAGATTTGTATCTTACACCAAAACCACAAGGAATGATTCCGTAGAAGCCCTTTATCTAACTTATGTGTCTAAAAGTATTACATGGACAAAACACATAGGGCTTTGGTAAATCAAACAAGACAAAGATATAATAAGTGCCTTAGTCCTTCCAACAAACATCAAAATATTTATAACGAATGAACTCAACGTTGGTTAATATATGCAAATATCTATATATTAATAAAATGATAATAATAATAATAAAATGATTAATAAAGAGCTTATTGTGAATAAACTTCACCTTTCATCTTTTAGATCAAACTAGTCAACAAACAATCTCGATCAACCTGAATATTATAACAAAACAATAACTCTAGCAAGCCCCGATAATACAATGATAAATCTAGGATTTATTCTACCTTAAATCATGTGTAGATCGTTAACCTTATAAAAAAAATTAAGTAAATTAAACCACTAGTCTAAGAATATATCGAGCTTTAGCAGATAACCCAACTAATCCCCCACGTGATAAAGTGCTAGAATTATGTATAGAAGTTATATTTAAACATAATCAGAAACACAATTAGCTCAAGCAAAAAAAAATAATTAGTAGTAATATGTGAAATACTACCTATCACTCGAAAAACCAATTTATTTAAAAGAATATTAAACCGATAAGCATAATTAATAATTATGAAATCATTCTTTATCAATTGAACATCTTTATTTCTATCTTCAAACAAATTCACCATTTATTTTATGCCGTCATAACATAGATATTAAGTGAGACCCTCCTAATTAAATTACAAGTAGTAGTTATTAGTCATAGAATGAAAATCATATTTATGATCCATAACTACAATACAATTTTCAAATTCACTATACTAAATTCAAAAACATCCTTCATTATTCAGAAATATTATACACCACCTGTATATGTATGTATTAAAATTCAGAATTTAGCAAAAAAAAATCAAGACTATTACTTCTCTCTTCACAATCCTCATGGTATCATTTTAATTCTAAACTGATACACTCTTCAATAATTGAGACGACAACGCCAAAAATAAAACATATTAAAACCTTTAGGCAAACTTAACTTTAAGTGAATCTTTATCTATCTCCTATATCTGAATTGAAAACTTGAACATAATGTCTTGATTAAAGTAATTTATTCAAGACTGAGCCACATTAATTTACAAAGCTCTCTAAAAAAATCAGAATACAATATCTGAGAAAACGAGTTCTAAATCTGAATTTATTATTTCAAACAACCTATTAGATCAATTCACATTTCAAAATCAGTACACACAAAAGAAAAGAAAATGATTAAGTATCTCTAATTAAAATTAAAAATAGTAAATGCATTACTGTTCATGACTTAAAAAAATTTCCTAATACCCAAAAACATCCTCTCTAGTTCACCCTCCTGTTTTAATTTAAAGTTCAAATAAGAGACATCTACCTCTTCGTGTTTGTAGCATTCTCTGTAAATAAAATTTTAAATATCACTTCATTTAACTCGAAATGTATTTTGCAAACACCATCCTAAACCTACAACACTATTCATGTTCTATCAAACTAATAAGAATTCCTCTTTTACTATTAAACTAACTTATTATCATGTTATATCATCAATCCCGTAAATCATTCAAATTCCAAAAAATATATATGTATATATATAACACAATCGGGTTGAAGTAATCAAATTATAATATGTACTTATTATTCACAGTATGAAAACCCTATCCTAAATAAAACCAAACGCATTTTCCCTAGCTATAAATCAATATACAATATCCAAGAATATTGAATTGTCATCTTCATAACACCATTTCCTAATAGAGAGAAGCAACCTTTTGGTTACTCAAACTTCGCGCTTATAAACCCATTGACAAGCCATGTTAATCTTTAAGTTGCACATTGATCAAAACAACATCGATCAAAACAAACCCTTCTTAAAAACCCAATATTCCTTTTGAAATTAGAACAAAGCTCTCCCTAAATAGTAATTACCATTTACAAAACACCACTTCCTAATACAGAGAAACAACTCTTGGTTATACAAACTATGTGCTTCTAAATAACCTTAGCAAGCCACCTTCATCTCTAATTACACATTAAATTAAAGATAGACCACTCTTAAGCCAAGTATTCCCTTCGAATTAAAATAGGGCTCACCCTAAGTAGTAATTACTATTGTTAAAAAAACTGGTCATCTTGTAAAACTCTAACTATCGTCTAAAAATGGTGCTAATGAACATCACATTATTATCCGCACATATTTTTCCTTACTCATAATCTAATCCACAAATTCCTTTCCACAAATAATAAAAACCTTTAGATGGAAATCGGTGTGAGATGTATAATGATCATATGTAAATAAGAATGTATATATAGGCATATACATATATACGTATATATACCCAGACCAATAGGAAGCTAAGCTAAGAAGAAAGCTTTTAAAAATATATATATATATAATAATACCAACAAGTTGATATCCGTTCCTATAAAAAATAAATTAAAACTAATGTGTTGATAAGTGTCCCAAGTTAGAAGATCTTTTACAAACTAGTAAATAATAATAATGGAATATATGTACAATGAAATTTTTACCAAAAAAAAAAAACTTTGAATTCAAGGTTAATGATCAAGCCCCTTTTGATGTATATACAGTTATAAAAAAAATGTCACAAGAAGTTCAATGGTCTATTAACTAAAGAAATCCATACAAGAAAATATATATATCACGATAAAATCAAATTTTATATGTACCCTAATCATGCCTCGACGATATAAAGTCCCAATGTCCTAACTAGAACAAATTACTTCTATTAACTATGGACAATCATCAGAACTCATGTTAGATGTTAGAAAATGTCATATTGATGATTTATAAAACAAATATAGTTTCACCACCAACGTCACGTAACCACATAATAACTCCATAATGGCCTTAGTTTATTATTGATCTAAGGATAGGGATATAATATCCAGTATATATATATGATAAAATAATAAGGGTAAATAACTAATGTTATACATATAAAGACCATTCATATGTATGAATATAATGAAACCATAATCATGTATCCAAAATGAACAAGTACATTCCAAGACTAATAAAATGTCAAAAGTAGAAATATTCTAGATCTCACAAAACACTAACAATAATAATATAAAAATGGCATGATCATAAAAGCTCGATCAGAAGGAATAAGTTCAATAAAGATATAGGTTGATTGAACAAAGGTATATACATATAATAATAATGATAAATCATTCAAATCAAGGAGTTATTTAAGTAGCACCCCAAAAAGAGAAGACTATGTCCCATAAAGCATAATGCCTAGATTACTCTAGATAATATTAACTTTTACAAGTCTAATGAAGCCAACGTCTTAGGAAGCCAAGCCATAGTAAATCATGTATATCCTCTAATGTCAATCTTACTAGTATTAAAAAAAAATTGGTGTCACATACAAGGAATTAAATTTATTAAAGACCAACGTATGCAAAACATTCAATTCATATTCTTTAGATTAAAGAACATTAGTCTCGGCGAAGATTGTCAAGCTCTACAAGGATAAAAGAGTAACCACTCAGAAGAAGATGCTACATCGGTTCGAGAAGACCATGAACAAGTCGAGTACATGTAGTTGTTCGTCTAGCCTAGAAATCTCGGGTCGAGATTTTCATAAGGGGGGTAGGTTTGTAAAATCCATATTTTTGAAACACCGACGAAACATATATTTAAATCAAAAACTTATCTTTTGAGTTAAACTCTTGGATTTGAAATGAGTGCTAAAATAAAATTTTCTCAAACAAATAAATAGTTACTATTCCAAATCTGAAAACACTATTCCTTGTCCTATTATAAAATTCTTCTAAATCTAATTAATCAAACCAACTTCTTTAACTTCAAATCATTTTCTCTTTTAAAGATTCAAAACTAAAATTCTAACCTCCATGTTCATACAGTCAAAACTACAGATTTTTTTCCTACCATTTTGTTTTCCCTGCTCTCTTTCCTCTTTCCCCTGATATTTCTCTCCAACGTTCTTAGCCAAAAAAATTACTGTTGTTGCATGGTCGCATGCATGTCCGCATGCTCGCAGGCCCCATCGCATGCACCTACTCGCAGGCTGCGCATAGCGCTGTGCGCCGTACCCTGCTTGCCGCGCACGCACGCTGCGCCTGGCCGCCGCATCTCCCGCGTCGCGCCTTGCGCCCAATCACGCGCCGCGCCGCCTCGATCCCTCCCCTCCTCCTGCACGCGCGGGCGACTGGCCACTCCTCTTCCACAGTTGTAGTTGCGTCTCCTCGCCTCCCGCGCGCCTAGCTCATGCATTGGCTTGTTTGCCGCCCTAGTCACCTCACCGGTTGTAGCTCTCGGCCTCCCATGTGAATAAGACTTCCCAAGCACGCCCAACGCCTTACACACTCGCTCAGACCCCTAATCCACTGAACCAAGCTCTTGGAGCACCGAAGTTCATCGTCTCTCCGCCGGAGACCCTCGTCGCCGTCGTCGCTCTCCGATCTAACCGAAGGTATAACTTCCGCCTAATTCCTTGTATCAGTAGCTTCCTTACACTCTAGCAATCATGTTCCATGGGTTAGCCATGGCGGAACACCACCGTAGCTCGCCGACGGCATTGAGCCATGGAAACCTCTAGGCATCACCGTGGGTAGACTTGTTCGGGCCATGGTATGTCGATCAGAGGCCACAGTTAGACTCCTGCTAGTGTTAATCCCATGAAAAACCACTACATTCGTCACCGGAGCACTTGTACCACCATGCATGCCAACCAATACCCGTACTGCCCCCTTTTTAATTATGAGTAAACCGTAGCTCTAATTGGAAATCCAACCGTAGAGTATGTTCATCATGGTATGTTTAACCTACGGTTAAAATTTGGGGTCAATCGGAGTTGAAACGAAGAAGTTATGCTCCAGAGAAATTTCAGCCGTCCGTAGTCGTCTTCAACCTCCAGCCGCCCAGCCCTCCTCAACTTTCTGCCACTGACCAGTGGGACCCCCCAGCCAGCAGCCCCAGCCACTGCCAGGCGGGCCCTGCCAGCCAGAAGCCCAACACCACGCCGCCTGGCCGCGCGCCCCGCCATGGGCCCTTCCGGCCGGCCCACTGTGAACAATAGCCTTTTTTTTATTTTCTGGTTTAATTTCTGAAAATTTGAACAGGCCGGCCCAACAGCGATAAATAGTGCAATTTTCTATTTTTCCCATTTATTTCCTGTTCGGCCCATTAGGAATAGTGAGTTTTCTCCTTTTTCCAATTTCAGAACATAATTGCAACTTTAAAAATTCGTAGAAAAATCATTTTAACTCAGAAAAATTCCATTCAAATTTCTATAGGTTCGTAAAAATCTAAACTTTAATTTAGAATAGTATAAAATTGTTTTCCCGAAACTTTTTGTGTGTTTTTATTTATGTGATGTTATTTGTGCTATAGTTACCGTCGTCGAAGACCCGTGAGACTACGACCCGGAGATCCCGAGTATTATACGGTTCGAGGCAAGTCTTCCTTTGAACATCCTTGATCCTATTGCATTGATTGTTCCACAAATTTATATATGCATGTTTAGGATTAAACACTCACGTACACTATTAGTCAATTGCTTGGGCAATTAAGACAAATAAAACCTACGCTTGTTATCAAGCCTCCTTGATAATTGAATACCATATTTACCTTGTCGCTTTAGGATTTATTTTACATCCATGATTTAATTTATTCTTTTAATTATTTTTAGCACATTCCTTGTCAAATGGGTGCACTACACATACACTTACACACTTATATCAAAACATAACGACTAGATGTAGAATGGGTGATGATGACGTGATTTTGCAAATGTGTTGTGTGAAATGAAATTGTGTGTGTTACAAAGACTATTAAGGACCGATTCCTTGGGAAAGCATGAGCACAACATCGTGCAACCTTGTGGGTACGTGAGAGGTGCCCCTGGGCTAGTACTTAGTGGGTTTGGGATAGCCTGATTGCCGATGGATGTGGAATCACCGGGTGGCTCGTGGTATTACCTGAAAAGTCCCTAACGGGCACGAGATTGTGGTTGTGATTCGAGGAGTTGGGAGTGGAGCACCCGTGTGATTGCCTGGGGAGAAGAAGGAAGACGTACTTTCCGGATCCTTGATCGTGAATCCATCTAGGTGGCAGTGGGATATCCTAGGTTTGCTTTGGAAAGTCTTTGTCTCGAACCTCCTTGCCTAGCTAGCATGGAGTAGAGTTTGAGTCGCAAGGGTAAAGTGTGCACCTTCAGCTGAAGTATGAACTGTTCGAACAGCCGTGCCCACGGATATGGGCAAGTGATTTCATGTATCTTCCCTAGCGTAGCGTTTACTTGTTTTCAACTAAATGGGAAATGGGTTGGGACGTTACCAGAGTATGTCGTTGGGTATACGACTAGCCTGTGTGGTTGGATAACGTTCCTGTGTGGAGCGGGAAGTCGAAAGGCTTCATAGGGAGTGATGTGAGATGTGATAACTAGTTGAGCGTTAAAATGAATAGGGTTGAGATGTTGATAATGGGAACACTTCCCCGATGGATGGGTAAGCTAGTACCGAGATAATGATATAAGAGTTATGATGATGAGTTGATGGTCGTGATATGTGGAATTGATGAAAAGAAATGTGACTTGTGGAATTGATGGAAAATGATGTTGGGATTTGTTGCAAAGCAATCCCGGTTGGTGAGAATGTGAGAGTTGATTTAGCTTTTGAACTATTGCTACTTTATGTGGGAACGGTTAGAGGTTGGGACCTCTACCCGTGGGTATTAAACACTTAGAATTTATAAACTATATATTCCCTTGAGAACCATTGCCGCTATTTGTATCCTGCATCTATACTACTTCCAAGACTTGCTGAGTACTCTTGAGTACTCACCCTTGTTGTTTTACACCCCCACCCCACAGTTCGCTAAATCTTTCGGAGGACGTCAAGAATCTTGAAGGTGAATATGAAATTGTTGCCGATGAAGATATAGAAGATTAGGGTTTCGGGCCTAGTCCCCAAGTGGTGTTTGGATAGTAGTACATGCTTGAGTGATGAAATGCTTCCGCTGTGTTTTTGTAATGATTGTTGCTGCGAGGTATGCCTCTTTAGCAGCTTTTGTAATACTTAATTATTGTAATTTTCTTTCTGCAATGTACTACTATCGAATGGAACAATGTCAACGGCGATATTGTTCGTCTTCGATGAAGTATCGGCTCGTCCCGCTCGATGGTATTTCCGAGTCCCGGGACGGGTCGTTACAAAAGTGGTATCAGAGCAGAACTTGGCCCTAGGAACGAAACCCCTACAGACCATAGGATCAATATATTCTTATAAAGAAAATATTATTTTTTTTAAACACCATCTAGTATTCTTATCTATCCTACTCAAGTTTACAACAAAAACGTTTCTCTTACTCCCTATCTTTTCAAAGATTTATTAAATGCAAGTTGGTAACTTCATCGCTTCTATGAGGAAGGATATCAGCTTGGAAGAATGCAACTAGAAAGAAGTCTTCAACAACACCAAACTCAGAGTTGTTCAACTAAATGTAGTAACGTCAACTCCTTAAGAGTTGTAATATATTCTAGTATATTGTATTGTATCGTATTATTGATTTGGATCTTCTCAGATGTGTGATCAATCTGCCCTATGAAGCAAGTGACTTTGCCACATCCCCTAATTTATTGGATTTTTTGTTTGGCTAAACTATATACATTGTATTTCTACCAATTTATTTCTTGTCCCTAATTCATGTTCCTTTCTATAGTACATGGGTAGGAGTATTTGTCATTAGATTTGTATCTTACACCAAAACCACAAGGAATGATTCCGTAGAAGCCCTTTATCTAACTTATGTGTCTAAAAGTATTACATGGACAAAACACATAGGGCTTTGGTAAATCAAACAAGACAAAGATATAATAAGTGCCTTAGTCCTTCCAACAAACATCAAAATATTTATAACGAATGAACTCAACGTTGGTTAATATATGCAAATATCTATATATTAATAAAATGATAATAATAATAATAAAATGATTAATAAAGAGCTTATTGTGAATAAACTTCACCTTTCATCTTTTAGATCAAACTAGTCAACAAACAATCTCGATCAACCTGAATATTATAACAAAACAATAACTCTAGCAAGCCCCGATAATACAATGATAAATCTAGGATTTATTCTACCTTAAATCATGTGTAGATCGTTAACCTTATAAAAAAATTAAGTAAATTAAACCACTAGTCTAAGAATATATCGAGCTTTAGCAGATAACCCAACTAATCCCCCACGTGATAAAGTGCTAGAATTATGTATAGAAGTTATATTTAAACATAATCAGAAACACAATTAGCTCAAGCAAAAAAAAATAATTAGTAGTAATATGTGAAATACTACCTATCACTCGAAAAACCAATTTATTTAAAAGAATATTAAACCGATAAGCATAATTAATAATTATGAAATCATTCTTTATCAATTGAACATCTTTATTTCTATCTTCAAACAAATTCACCATTTATTTTATGCCGTCATAACATAGATATTAAGTGAGACCCTCCTAATTAAATTACAAGTAGTAGTTATTAGTCATAGAATGAAAATCATATTTATGATCCATAACTACAATACAATTTTCAAATTCACTATACTAAATTCAAAAACATCCTTCATTATTCAGAAATATTATACACCACCTGTATATGTATGTATTAAAATTCAGAATTTAGCAAAAAAAATCAAGACTATTACTTCTCTCTTCACAATCCTCATGGTATCATTTT
Source organism: Zizania palustris (assembly GCA_019279435.1). Lineage (NCBI taxonomy): Eukaryota > Viridiplantae > Streptophyta > Magnoliopsida > Poales > Poaceae > Zizania > Zizania palustris. Next base: position 56,405,724 of record JAAALK010000286.1, read on the forward strand.
AATTCTAAACTGATACACTCTTCAATAATTGAGACGACAACGCCAAAAATAAAACATATTAAAACCTTTAGGCAAACTTAACTTTAAGTGAATCTTTATCTATCTCCTATATCTGAATTGAAAACTTGAACATAATGTCTTGATTAAAGTAATTTATTCAAGACTGAGCCACATTAATTTACAAAGCTCTCTAAAAAAATCAGAATACAATATCTGAGAAAACGAGTTCTAAATCTGAATTTATTATTTCAAACAACCTATTAGATCAATTCACATTTCAAAATCAGTACACACAAAAGAAAAGAAAATGATTAAGTATCTCTAATTAAAATTAAAAATAGTAAATGCATTACTGTTCATGACTTAAAAAAATTTCCTAATACCCAAAAACATCCTCTCTAGTTCACCCTCCTGTTTTAATTTAAAGTTCAAATAAGAGACATCTACCTCTTCGTGTTTGTAGCATTCTCTGTAAATAAAATTTTAAATATCACTTCATTTAACTCGAAATGTATTTTGCAAACACCATCCTAAACCTACAACACTATTCATGTTCTATCAAACTAATAAGAATTCCTCTTTTACTATTAAACTAACTTATTATCATGTTATATCATCAATCCCGTAAATCATTCAAATTCCAAAAAATATATATGTATATATATAACACAATCGGGTTGAAGTAATCAAATTATAATATGTACTTATTATTCACAGTATGAAAACCCTATCCTAAATAAAACCAAACGCATTTTCCCTAGCTATAAATCAATATACAATATCCAAGAATATTGAATTGTCATCTTCATAACACCATTTCCTAATAGAGAGAAGCAACCTTTTGGTTACTCAAACTTCGCGCTTATAAACCCATTGACAAGCCATGTTAATCTTTAAGTTGCACATTGATCAAAACAACATCGATCAAAACAAACCCTTCTTAAAAACCCAATATTCCTTTTGAAATTAGAACAAAGCTCTCCCTAAATAGTAATTACCATTTACAAAACACCACTTCCTAATACAGAGAAACAACTCTTGGTTATACAAACTATGTGCTTCTAAATAACCTTAGCAAGCCACCTTCATCTCTAATTACACATTAAATTAAAGATAGACCACTCTTAAGCCAAGTATTCCCTTCGAATTAAAATAGGGCTCACCCTAAGTAGTAATTACTATTGTTAAAAAAACTGGTCATCTTGTAAAACTCTAACTATCGTCTAAAAATGGTGCTAATGAACATCACATTATTATCCGCACATATTTTTCCTTACTCATAATCTAATCCACAAATTCCTTTCCACAAATAATAAAAACCTTTAGATGGAAATCGGTGTGAGATGTATAATGATCATATGTAAATAAGAATGTATATATAGGCATATACATATATACGTATATATACCCAGACCAATAGGAAGCTAAGCTAAGAAGAAAGCTTTTAAAAATATATATATATAATAATACCAACAAGTTGATATCCGTTCCTATAAAAAATAAATTAAAACTAATGTGTTGATAAGTGTCCCAAGTTAGAAGATCTTTTACAAACTAGTAAATAATAATAATGGAATATATGTACAATGAAATTTTTACCAAAAAAAAAAAACTTTGAATTCAAGGTTAATGATCAAGCCCCTTTTGATGTATATACAGTTATAAAAAAAATGTCACAAGAAGTTCAATGGTCTATTAACTAAAGAAATCCATACAAGAAAATATATATATCACGATAAAATCAAATTTTATATGTACCCTAATCATGCCTCGACGATATAAAGTCCCAATGTCCTAACTAGAACAAATTACTTCTATTAACTATGGACAATCATCAGAACTCATGTTAGATGTTAGAAAATGTCATATTGATGATTTATAAAACAAATATAGTTTCACCACCAACGTCACGTAACCACATAATAACTCCATAATGGCCTTAGTTTATTATTGATCTAAGGATAGGGATATAATATCCAGTATATATATATGATAAAATAATAAGGGTAAATAACTAATGTTATACATATAAAGACCATTCATATGTATGAATATAATGAAACCATAATCATGTATCCAAAATGAACAAGTACATTCCAAGACTAATAAAATGTCAAAAGTAGAAATATTCTAGATCTCACAAAACACTAACAATAATAATATAAAAATGGCATGATCATAAAAGCTCGATCAGAAGGAATAAGTTCAATAAAGATATAGGTTGATTGAACAAAGGTATATACATATAATAATAATGATAAATCATTCAAATCAAGGAGTTATTTAAGTAGCACCCCAAAAAGAGAAGACTATGTCCCATAAAGCATAATGCCTAGATTACTCTAGATAATATTAACTTTTACAAGTCTAATGAAGCCAACGTCTTAGGAAGCCAAGCCATAGTAAATCATGTATATCCTCTAATGTCAATCTTACTAGTATTAAAAAAAATTGGTGTCACATACAAGGAATTAAATTTATTAAAGACCAACGTATGCAAAACATTCAATTCATATTCTTTAGATTAAAGAACATTAGTCTCGGCGAAGATTGTCAAGCTCTACAAGGATAAAAGAGTAACCACTCAGAAGAAGATGCTACATCGGTTCGAGAAGACCATGAACAAGTCGAGTACATGTAGTTGTTCGTCTAGCCTAGAAATCTCGGGTCGAGATTTTCATAAGGGGGGTAGGTTTGTAAAATCCATATTTTTGAAACACCGACGAAACATATATTTAAATCAAAAACTTATCTTTTGAGTTAAACTCTTGGATTTGAAATGAGTGCTAAAATAAAATTTTCTCAAACAAATAAATAGTTACTATTCCAAATCTGAAAACACTATTCCTTGTCCTATTATAAAATTCTTCTAAATCTAATTAATCAAACCAACTTCTTTAACTTCAAATCATTTTCTCTTTTAAAGATTCAAAACTAAAATTCTAACCTCCATGTTCATACAGTCAAAACTACAGATTTTTTTCCTACCATTTTGTTTTCCCTGCTCTCTTTCCTCTTTCCCCTGATATTTCTCTCCAACGTTCTTAGCCAAAAAAATTACTGTTGTTGCATGGTCGCATGCATGTCCGCATGCTCGCAGGCCCCATCGCATGCACCTACTCGCAGGCTGCGCATAGCGCTGTGCGCCGTACCCTGCTTGCCGCGCACGCACGCTGCGCCTGGCCGCCGCATCTCCCGCGTCGCGCCTTGCGCCCAATCACGCGCCGCGCCGCCTCGATCCCTCCCCTCCTCCTGCACGCGCGGGCGACTGGCCACTCCTCTTCCACAGTTGTAGTTGCGTCTCCTCGCCTCCCGCGCGCCTAGCTCATGCATTGGCTTGTTTGCCGCCCTAGTCACCTCACCGGTTGTAGCTCTCGGCCTCCCATGTGAATAAGACTTCCCAAGCACGCCCAACGCCTTACACACTCGCTCAGACCCCTAATCCACTGAACCAAGCTCTTGGAGCACCGAAGTTCATCGTCTCTCCGCCGGAGACCCTCGTCGCCGTCGTCGCTCTCCGATCTAACCGAAGGTATAACTTCCGCCTAATTCCTTGTATCAGTAGCTTCCTTACACTCTAGCAATCATGTTCCATGGGTTAGCCATGGCGGAACACCACCGTAGCTCGCCGACGGCATTGAGCCATGGAAACCTCTAGGCATCACCGTGGGTAGACTTGTTCGGGCCATGGTATGTCGATCAGAGGCCACAGTTAGACTCCTGCTAGTGTTAATCCCATGAAAAACCACTACATTCGTCACCGGAGCACTTGTACCACCATGCATGCCAACCAATACCCGTACTGCCCCCTTTTTAATTATGAGTAAACCGTAGCTCTAATTGGAAATCCAACCGTAGAGTATGTTCATCATGGTATGTTTAACCTACGGTTAAAATTTGGGGTCAATCGGAGTTGAAACGAAGAAGTTATGCTCCAGAGAAATTTCAGCCGTCCGTAGTCGTCTTCAACCTCCAGCCGCCCAGCCCTCCTCAACTTTCTGCCACTGACCAGTGGGACCCCCCAGCCAGCAGCCCCAGCCACTGCTAGGCGGGCCCTGCCAGCCAGAAGCCCAACACCACGCCGCCTGGCCGCGCGCCCCGCCATGGGCCCTTCCGGCCGGCCCACTGTGAACAATAGCCTTTTTTTTATTTTCTGGTTTAATTTCTGAAAATTTGAACAGGCCGGCCCAACAGCGATAAATAGTGCAATTTTCTATTTTTCCCATTTATTTCCTGTTCGGCCCATTAGGAATAGTGAGTTTTCTCCTTTTTCCAATTTCAGAACATAATTGCAACTTTAAAAATTCGTAGAAAAATCATTTTAACTCAGAAAAATTCCATTCAAATTTCTATAGGTTCGTAAAAATCTAAACTTTAATTTAGAATAGTATAAAATTGTTTTCCCGAAACTTTTTGTGTGTTTTTATTTATGTGATGTTATTTGTGCTATAGTTACCGTCGTCGAAGACCCGTGAGACTACGACCCGGAGATCCCGAGTATTATACGGTTCGAGGCAAGTCTTCCTTTGAACATCCTTGATCCTATTGCATTGATTGTTCCACAAATTTATATATGCATGTTTAGGATTAAACACTCACGTACACTATTAGTCAATTGCTTGGGCAATTAAGACAAATAAAACCTACGCTTGTTATCAAGCCTCCTTGATAATTGAATACCATGTTTACCTTGTCGCTTTAGGATTTATTTTACATCCATGATTTAATTTATTCTTTTAATTATTTTTAGCACATTCCTTGTCAAATGGGTGCACTACACATACACTTACACACTTATATCAAAACATAACGACTAGATGTAGAATGGGTGATGATGACGTGATTTTGCAAATGTGTTGTGTGAAATGAAATTGTGTGTGTTACAAAGACTATTAAGGACCGATTCCTTGGGAAAGCATGAGCACAACATCGTGCAACCTTGTGGGTACGTGAGAGGTGCCCCTGGGCTAGTACTTAGTGGGTTTGGGATAGCCTGATTGCCGATGGATGTGGAATCACCGGGTGGCTCGTGGTATTACCTGAAAAGTCCCTAACGGGCACGAGATTGTGGTTGTGATTCGAGGAGTTGGGAGTGGAGCACCCGTGTGATTGCCTGGGGAGAAGAAGGAAGACGTACTTTCCGGATCCTTGATCGTGAATCCATCTAGGTGGCAGTGGGATATCCTAGGTTTGCTTTGGAAAGTCTTTGTCTCGAACCTCCTTGCCTAGCTAGCATGGAGTAGAGTTTGAGTCGCAAGGGTAAAGTGTGCACCTTCAGCTGAAGTATGAACTGTTCGAACAGCCGTGCCCACGGATATGGGCAAGTGATTTCATGTATCTTCCCTAGCGTAGCGTTTACTTGTTTTCAACTAAATGGGAAATGGGTTGGGACGTTACCAGAGTATGTCGTTGGGTATACGACTAGCCTGTGTGGTTGGATAACGTTCCTGTGTGGAGCGGGAAGTCGAAAGGCTTCATAGGGAGTGATGTGAGATGTGATAACTAGTTGAGCGTTAAAATGAATAGGGTTGAGATGTTGATAATGGGAACACTTCCCCGATGGATGGGTAAGCTAGTACCGAGATAATGATATAAGAGTTATGATGATGAGTTGATGGTCGTGATATGTGGAATTGATGAAAAGAAATGTGACTTGTGGAATTGATGGAAAATGATGTTGGGATTTGTTGCAAAGCAATCCCGGTTGGTGAGAATGTGAGAGTTGATTTAGCTTTTGAACTATTGCTACTTTATGTGGGAACGGTTAGAGGTTGGGACCTCTACCCGTGGGTATTAAACACTTAGAATTTATAAACTATATATTCCCTTGAGAACCATTGCCGCTATTTGTATCCTGCATCTATACTACTTCCAAGACTTGCTGAGTACTCTTGAGTACTCACCCTTGTTGTTTTACACCCCCACCCCACAGTTCGCTAAATCTTTCGGAGGACGTCAAGAATCTTGAAGGTGAATATGAAATTGTTGCCGATGAAGATATAGAAGATTAGGGTTTCGGGCCTAGTCCCCAAGTGGTGTTTGGATAGTAGTACATGCTTGAGTGATGAAATGCTTCCGCTGTGTTTTTGTAATGATTGTTGCTGCGAGGTATGCCTCTTTAGCAGCTTTTGTAATACTTAATTATTGTAATTTTCTTTCTGCAATGTACTACTATCGAATGGAACAATGTCAACGGCGATATTGTTCGTCTTCGATGAAGTATCGGCTCGTCCCGCTCGATGGTATTTCCGAGTCCCGGGACGGGTCGTTACAGGTGCCGACTGGAGCTGACGTGGCACCAGTCGGCTCTTCAAGTATCAACCGGTACCTATTTTTGTAATTCTCTAAAATCATCGTACATATTTAAAATTTTCTTTTAAAAAATATCATTTCGGGAAAAATATTCAGAGAGTGACCATTCCATTAGGTCTCGCATTCGTCAAACGTTTTCCTATCTACAATTATTTCTACTTCTCACATGAACAATCTATCACGCATCTTAATTTCATTATAGTACGATGCTAAATAGTTGCTAATTTGTTTCATGTTGAGCATGACTACGCGAGTCTTTTAATTTAATTTATTTACCTCACCATTCCATTCCACTGGCAATATTATGTTCTCCACTACTTTAAATAATAACATCAACTTGGAGGGAAAATAGACTACAAAGTGAAATAAAAAACAACATCTTATTTAATTAGAAACCTGGTGCGTGGCGAAGCACGCATATTGTTTCAGAATAAACATATCTTTCTAGTTTCTACACACTTACTACTGTAGTGGCTCCAATGTCCTTGTTCATCGAATCATTAATTAGTTGCCAGATTGTGATTAGTTTCCCCTTAATTCGTATATGCTTCAAGTTGTCATATATACCGTGGTTTTAAGCCGCCGGTATATATTAACTAACTCGATGACTATATCAGTTATTATTATTATGATGCATGGCTAGCTCGAGATGGTACTGATAATCAGTAAGATTCCGTATGGTTAAGAGAAAGGACTCGTTCTATTCTAATTATGAGATTTGATCGTTTCATTCTGTGAGTCTAGTTTCATGTTTGATAGGTGGATTTATCGAGAGAAACGAGACTCCGTCGCCGGAGCCTCTAATCTATCACTAAAGCCACCGCCCCGGAACCACCTTAGACTCCGCCCCGAAGCCACTGCGCGCGAGGTGGAACGTGATCGTCCGACCTTTTTACGACAAGCTCGTCCCGAATATTTCCTAGTTGGATAACTCTGTCTCGCTTGAGACTGAACCAAACCCCATAAAAAATAAGATTGTTAGAGCATCTCTAAGAGATCACATGTATTACTATCTAAATTTGAATTTAAGTATTTTGGTAAAAATAAAGCTCCAATAGTCTCCCTAACACTAGTCTCCCTGACACTAGTCTCCCTAAATGAATATATTTCCTAATCCATTCCCTAAATCACATCTCATCCCTCAAATATAGGATTAGTTTAATTAATCCCCATTTTTGTTCTCGCCTATTTTTTCTCTTACACGCATTATCTTCTCATCCACGTGTTGTTGTAGATTAGCCAACACATATATTTGAAGATATAGAGATAGAGTTTACAACAATTCTTATATAAGATTTAAGGAATAAATTTTAAGACTTCTCTCAGAGACTTAGACAGTGTGTCATAATTTGTTCTTACGACCAAACCCCACCTTATTGGGTAGTGTTTGGTTGCTTGAATCAAACTCATCCTGATGGTTTGATACAACTTCAAAAAGCAAGTCTGTTTAGTTGGATGCATTGTACGAAACCATTCAGGATGGATTGATTCAGATTCTCAGAATATTCTCTCTAGATGTTGATCCATTTCGTACGGTAAAAACAAGCGAACAACGTCATCTAGTTTTTGTTAACTATACTAATTATTTATAATTAGTTAAGACTAGTGGTTATTAAGTATTTTTAGTGAAAATAATTATAATTAGATGTTATTAATTATAACTAATCATTATCATGTATCATCTCATACATCCAATCAAACAATCTAGTTGTATCATCTCATCCAGGACTATCTCATCCCAAATCAATCTATCCAGAACCATACATCTCATAATATCCAATTCTATTCGGCTAACCAAACACTAACTTAACTAACCGGACAGTTCAATTTATTCGTGCTCTAGTACTAAAATAAATAGAAATGACACCGCATTATTGGGGATTTATTGCGACTGAAACGGATCAAGATATATAATCAAGGCAAGGCAGGCAGCTATCGCCCGTACGAAATTACTCCAAGCTATATATGCATAAACATTTTTCGAGCCGATCGAGACTCGAACTTGTAAAAATGGCTAGTGATATTCTCATATTCGAATAGGATATATATGTACTTTGATTAATTTGCTCAAAGAAACTTTATTTCCTTCTGAAGCCTTCACGTACACACTGACATATAAATGCAAGTAATAATTGGAACACGTTTAATTCAGCTCCTGCTGTTAATTAGTTTACACTCTTAGAACTGGTCAGCTCACGCTAATAATTAACCCTAGTGCGGATTGGATCTGAAATCACCTTAAGATTTCATTCATACTGCTGCTGCTTGTAGTAGTAGTAGTATTTTCCAAAAAAAAAAAGTTGCCAGTTGCTGAATTTTGTACACACGGTCCTCTAATTTTGTGCAGAATCACATGCTGCATTGCGCCTTGCACGTCGCCAATTAGGCGCAAAGCTGACTACTTTTGTGAAACAATAATTCGTGCAGCTTAATTATTGTCATGTGGCGACTCGATCTTCTCAGGTTTTTTCTTGGTTCGTACAACTAACTGTCCAAAGATTGCTAGTGTGTACTTAATAAGAAATTCATGTATTGTTCTTTCATTGTAAGCAGGTAGATAACAGCAGCTGATTGATATGATGTTGCCAGGTTGCTATATGTTGTGTGATTGCAGGTATCCGGTGTGATTTTCTTGTCATTAGCAGAGCCAGATCTGGCGATTAACCACACTACAAGCTAGCTTAGCTAGCTTTTCTTCTGATTAGTAGCTTGCTGTGCATTTGGTTCTTGGCTCTATTATGTACATTGTTTTGAGTTGTGTGATTTGTATATATAGGAGTAATTTGTGTGGTTCTTAGCAAACACCAATGCCATTTTGCTTTCAGAAATGAGTTGCTCTACTTCCTTTTGTCCAAATTATACCACAACTTTTTCAGTAAATGACCAAGCACTGATGAGTGAAACAAACTATGTACAGATTTTGCAACAGAATGTTAAATCAAAAGAAGAAAACAAATGCATTTCATTTCCAACATGGTGTAAAATAATACACATGCATGAAGCATGCAGCCAGTAACAGTAACAGTAAGTACATGTGTAAATGTGTTTTTTTTTTATCTCAGACGTCTAATGCACCCTGCGGCTGCACTACCTTGGGGTCGGCCTCGACGGGGCAGCCGTCCGCGACGGCGGCGCGGCAGAGGGGACAGGTGGCGTGCGACCGGAACCACCTGTCGACGCACTCGGCGTGGAAGCGGTGCCCGCACCTCGGCAGGAGCCGGCCGGTGTCGCCGTCCCTGAGCTCGACTATGCACACCGCGCACTCCGCCGCCGTGCCGCCGGCCTCCGCCGACGCGCTGTGCACGTACACTGGCAGCGCCGTGAGGGCCTCTTTCCCCAGGCCGCTCGCCCGAGGCGACGCGCACGGCGAGCTCCCGCCGGAGGAGGACGACGCGGCGCCGTCCGCCTCGTGCGGCGCCGCGCCCGCGCCGCCCTGGCCTCCTCCTTCTCGTTCGTCTCTCCCCCAGAAGAAGATGCGCCAGACGACGAAGGCGAACAAGAGCACCGCCACCACGGCGTTGCCGGCGACGGCAAACTTCACGGCTAGCCCGTGCAGGTCCGACGACGACGTGAGGCACCGCCTGGCCATTGTAGCTTGCGCTAGCTTGTCACTCTCGAGTGATCGACGTCGTCGGCCCGGTGGAGGCTGATACGGGAGTAGGAGTAGGACGTTGGCGATGGCGCGATGCAGACGCGCGCAGCCGGCCGGGACGAGGAGAGATGCTTCTTGATTGGCTAACGCTTTGGCTGGCTGCACGCACGAGTATATATGACAAGAATAACAATGTTATTGATGTGGTTGTGGTAGTATATATTTACTTTTGGTAGCAAGGAGCACGACCCATGCATGCACCTCGCTATCAGTATTACCCTTCGGTCAAATATTTATTTTTAAAAATTATATTCTCTCTATTCATTTCTTAAATGATAGAGTTGACTTTTTATCGTAATATTTAACAGTTTGTCTTATTCAGAAATTTTGTACAAATATAAAAAATATAAGTTATGCTTTAAGTGACTTCAATAATAAAATAAATTATAACAAAACAAATTATATTTCAAAGAGATTTTTGAATAAGTGCACACCTAACAACCCTTCTATAAGTGACTCACATGCCATTACAATTTTTAAGAATTTTCTATGTATCATTTTCATTTTTATTGACGGTAGTGGCTATTTTTTGTTAATGACACACCAATGATATAACCGTAAAAATTGTAATAAAAAAATTAACCCGTTGTTAGTTTGGTAATAGAAGTGATCATTTCTAATTAGTTCAGACCGTACTATAGTCGTGTTTGAATGAAAGAAATTTAGTTGGGGTATATAAGTAGTTCACAGATTAGTCGAGTTCTTGATTCGATTGGATTGGTGCAGTGGTTCCTTGTAATCTGGCAGCTAGCAATGATTGGTGTAAGTGTTCACTTCGAACTCGATCGACTGGGATTACGGTAAGAACAATTAATTAAGCCTAATCAGAAAGGGACTTGCATTGATAGATTAGGGTTCTAGCCATACACGTACGTCATTAACGATTGATCGACGCTAGCACTTGCGCATGCCATGGAGGGCTACAGTTAACTCACACGTGTTTTGATTTAAACTCTGACATAAATTTTCTATGTTCTAAAGAAGATCTTAGCTCAGTCAAATGCTACCTCCATTTATTTTTTAAATAATATCGTTGATTTTCACCGTAATATTTGACCGTTCGTATTATTTAAAAATGTTGTGCAAATATCAAAAAATATGTGTTATGCTTGAAATACCTTCGATAATAAAATAAATTAAAACAAAATAAATGATATTTTAAAAACCTTTTACAGATTGATGATTTGTGGTTCAACAAAACACATCCGAAAGAAAGATATTTGACTTCGTAGTTGCTCCTGTAGTGAGAGTATAAATAAACACACGGTCATGTTATATGAATGGTCCAAATGACCTATTCGTTTCAAGATTAGAGTATACAATATCATTGACAATAATTGTCAAACGCACAAAATATTTAGGGAGATTGCAACAGGCAGGCTGGCAGTTTGGCATGGTAATGTTACATGATGCCAACTTGACAATTTTATTTTGAGCAGTCATGACTCCTACATGCCACTTGGGCAAATCTAGTGGCTTCATATAAACTGGTGGTTTCGTACTAGTATCTGATAAAACTTCCCCATAAAAAAAAGATATTTTTGCTCATACGAGCCATGTCTGCACTAATGTATTATGCGACAAACACCCCGACTCAACATTTCCACAGTTGAATACTATCTCACTCTTCCATTATATATTATAAGTTCGTTTGATTTTTTATAAGTTAGACTTTTTAATTTTAATCTATTTTGTTTAAAAAATAAAAAAGTTTAACTGTAAACTTTATCACCAGACTAGAGAAAATGGGTGTGAACAAATCAAAAGTTTAAAGATCTCACCACAAACTTTTCAAAAGCAACTTTGCATAGACATCTGTTACATCCAGCAGCATGAAACATAATGTTCAAGGTATTGGACTTGAAGATACTTAAATACTACGCCAAACGGTTCATATTTCAAAATTCAGCTAACACCTTCACTGGTTTCACTAAGCAGACCACCCTTCAAGCCAGATGTTTACTTCTTTCCCTTCTTTGGTGCTCTGCAACATTAGGAAGTTGAAGAGAATAAAACATACTGAAAGTAACCATATATATGGAGATGGAAGATTTCAAGACCATGATACTTACGCCGCAGATACAGAAGGAACTACAGGTGCTGCTGGTTCCCTTGGGCCCTGTTTGCAGTCATAAACATATTAAGAACATGACCAATTAATCTGATTACCAAACATGACATAATTAGATTATAAATCCAAAATAAACATGTGGTTTTCGACAAAAAACTATACTCGTAACAACATCATCATAATGGGCAATGTTATGTGAGAATGATAAGTTTATTGTTGTTGTTAAACAGTTTAGTCACTCCAACAGAACATTTAAATTATGGAACCATAATGCTGTGGTAAGATGTTAGTCAGCAGTTCAAATCCGATAAAGTACTTTTCTACTAAATTCATTCACTTTTTTTCTTAGTTTTTGAAAATTTCTTTTTTTATTGAATTTTACGACTTAGTGCGAGATGCATGCATTTTTGGTCTAAACATTACTCGAAACAGGGAGTGTAAATTAAAAAAAAAAAGAAATTGGACTCTTTTTCCTGTTAGATCAATCAAATAGAACACATCTCACCTGAGCCAACCTCTCCTCCCTCCTGGCAATCTTCCTCTGGCGGCTTGCCTTGCTCTTGGCACGCTTAGCCTCAAACTGGTCAGAGAGAGTCTTCTCTCTTGCCTTCTCAGCCTTAGACTTGTGGATGCTTTCCATAAGCACACGCTTGTTCTTGAACATGTTACCCTTCACCTTCATGTACATGTCATGGTACATGTGCTTGTCAATCTTCTTGGCCTCACGATACTTGCGCAACAAACGCCTGAGCACACGCATCCTCCTCATCCACAGGATCTTGGTTGGGAGCCTAGCCTCCCTAGTACCCCTGCGCTTACCTGCAGAAATGGCAGATTAAGGTATGCAGACTCACAGATTTGCACTACAGTATCAATTAACTTAGTTGAACCAACATACCATATCCAGAGTGGCGTCCCTTCTGCTTGGCCTCATGGGCTCTCCTCGCGCGGGACCTTGAGTGAATCTTCTGGGGCTTCTTGATGACAAACCCATCCTTGACCAACTTACGGATGTTCTGACCTGCAAGAACAGATAAAAAAATTAGATACTTCTACCATTTCAAGTGCTTCAAAACCAGAGCAGAACCATAAGAACATATATAGAAACCTTAGGGAAACAAACACTAGTATATGCAACAATTATACTACTTTCAGATATAATAGCTCAGAACTGTTAGCTGCACATAGTAGTAAGTTTTTCTTGATGCCTACTAAAAACAGGGGCTGAATTGATGCAAATCCATTTATTACTCTACCTTGGTGAAAACAAGCTAAAAGATCTCAAACTGAATACAGGGAAATTTGAATCATGCAACAGAATAGTTCATACAGGGAAATTTGAATCATGCCCTGGCTCTAGAAATGGCGGTGCAAATTTATAAAGGAACTAGACCTTTGAAATATGGATAATAGTAGCAGAACTGACAAATAAAGTCATTTGGCATGAATTGGAGCATGCATCCTACCTGATATAGGTGACAGGTAGACAACTCATGAAGTACTACAGCAGAAACACAAATGCAAAGGGATATCTAATGTGGAAGTATCAATTTGTCGAATTTACAACTAATAGTAGACACTGGACACATCGCCAGCATAGGTTCTTGGAATATCAACCCATAACGAAATGTTCACACTTACTAGTGAACAAAACCATCAATCTACACAGCAACCCTACAAGGCCCATGTACTAACCATTTCATAATTTTTCTTCAAAAATATCAAAACAAACAACTTAGCAAACCTAGAAAACTGAAACGAACAAATGTTTCAGGGTCTCTCTCTCTTTCTCCTAGTATGAGCTCGTCTCCGCAGCTAAATCAGACCACTCTCGCTGAACAAACCAAAAAATCACCTAGAATCGCCATACGGACAAAAACAGGTTCAGCGAAACGGACCGGCGAAGATTAGAACAGAGCTTCAGATCTAGCAATCACGTATTGCAGGAGTACCCAGCAATCAGAACATATCATACGGGAAAAGGGCCTGAGGGAAGAAGGGGTTCTCACGGGAGTTGGCCATGGAGATCTCGTTGACCTCATTAGGGTCGAGCCAGACCTTGCCCTTGCCGCACTTGAGCACGCTGGCGGCGAGCCGCTTCTGCAGCTTGAGGGAAACCATCTCCGCCTCCGCCGGCGCCGGCGCCGGTTTCCCTTTCCCCCTCTTACCTGTGTGAGTGTGTGGTGCAGGAGCGCGGAGGCCACTAGGGTTGCTCAGCGGCGGCGCGGGAGGCTTATATAGCTGGCGCCTTTGGGGCTAGGGTTTCAGCGCGAGCGTGCTTAGCTTGGGCCCAAAGCCCATCAGGAGTTGGCCTGGACGGGCCGGGTCGGGTCGAAGCGTCCAGACGCAGAAGGGCTCGAGTAAGTGCCTATTGGCTAAGATTTAATTCAAAATCCCAGTCCATCTATGTAAAATAGATCAGAATTTTAAATCTGTTAAACTTACCCTTGGCACGTTAAAACTTAAAGAAAAATGCAATGTGAAAGAGGGAAGCGTGAAATATTCGTCCATGTTTTCTTCACATTGTTCTCCGTCCAGAATGATACTCAAAAGGCTTGAGTTCTACCCCATAAACTATGTAACTTTTCTACCTTCATGGATATGAAAAAGACACTGAGTCACTGACTACCTAGTTTTCATCGAAGTCGCAGTGCTGTAGAAGATTATGGAAATAATCGCTCTACAGTGAAAGTTTTCATGGCATGTTCCACAAAAGAGTATATCCGTGTAAATTTTTACAAGAACTGTAAAATCAAATAGGGGGGAAAGGAATTTCAGCACACAGCCGTCTCGCATGATCGTCGCAGAAATGCAGAATTTGCACATGGTTAGCAGTAAACAACAGTGATAATTTACGGAAAAAACATAGATACTACAATGCAGCTATCTGTTCTATTCTCTAAAGTGAAGGCGGAATAGAGAGAGAAACATATAATCCGTTAATCAAATGTAAATATTTCCACGGGCATGGTTACTACATCGCTTATTACACGCAGATCCAAAATGTTGGGAAAAGGTTGGTATGCCGATGCCCGAGAAATGAACACCATCTGCTCCAACGAATCAAAGTACATTGTTACTCTTTGAATAACATGAACTAATTTTTGTTTTCTCCCGAATAATTTGCAATGCAAATTGCAAAATCAAACTCTCCAATAGAATAAGTAACTGAAGATGCTTCTGTCCTGCTTTTATTTACCGATGAGCAGAGTAAGCAATTGCGGACCACAGGAACTGGCATGTGGCAATGCAACCTGAATGCTTCGAAGAAAGAAAAGCAAACTAGCAGTTACTATTAATCAGAAGGACCGATCATTTTCTCTGGAACAACAAGTTCATCAAATTCTTTTTCTGTCAAAACTCCAAAGCTTAGAGCAGCTTCCTGGAAAATAGAAAAAGGGTCATTAAACTACATCGTGAAAAAAAAAAGGTTAAAAGCACACAACATCCGTACACAGTGCCACTTACATGATGATATACTCCGCAAACTATGAACAGGTGGCAAAAGAGGATAGCAAGGGGATGTGCCTATAGCCTTAGAACATCTCCAAGAGCATCTTTAAAATTTGACTCTATATAGCATTTTGGGATTCATTTTAGGGATACAAATCAGTTTAAATGGATTTCTCTCCAATGAAATTCCTATGTTTTAGTTTCTATGTACGCTCCCTATAAGTAAAGAGCGAAAAGATTAATTTTAGGGATTCTTTATTTTAGAGAGTCATTTAGAGTATCTATTAGAGT
Organism: Zizania palustris; assembly: GCA_019279435.1. NCBI lineage: Eukaryota > Viridiplantae > Streptophyta > Magnoliopsida > Poales > Poaceae > Zizania > Zizania palustris. The sequence goes on from JAAALK010000286.1 coordinate 56,421,503, forward strand.
TGAAAAATTTAGAGAAAGGAGCTCTTTAGAACTTCTCTCGGAGATCTGGCAGTCCAGCCAAGAAATGAAATTATGTCTTGCTCATATCACCTTAAAGCTAATACAAAGCAGTCTGGAATCCAAACTAAAATATATGAAATAATCACCTTCAATGTGGTTCCTTCTTTGTGTGCTTTCTTAGCAACAGCTGCAGCATTGTCATAGCCAATTTTCTGCATTTGTAAAATATAATTAAGCATGCATTCACAAAAGCATACAACATGGAAAATAAAGGTAAGACACCAAAACAGATGAATTTTACTTACAGGGTTCAAACATGTCACCAACATCAAAGACTGAACAAAAATGGGCACACGGATTAGTTAGAAAATTTATAGGAAAAAAACATAAACAATTGTTTCTGTGGTTCTGTAGCAGCTAGTTACCTCGTGCAGTAATTGTGAAATTCTCCTGTGGTTTGCTTGAATTCCCCTGACACAGTTTTTCTCAAAGGACACAGATGCATCCCCTAACAATCTCAGCGACTGTAAAACCGAAGGCATATAGCATCAGTCAGATTGTAGCATTCTAGCAGTAACAGTTTGCAACTCACTGTAACAAGAGGTATACATATTTACATGAGGGTCTAATATAGTATTTTAAAAAAGCTTGTACTCAATTAAGCATATTGAAGTATGGATAATAGAGATCAGATCAATACTCGAAGTAAACCCGCTACAATCATTGGCTTGAAGACATTCAGTTCAAAATGTCCATTCGAACCACCTACTGTAACACCAACATGATTACCCATAACCTGCAATATCACAAATTCAAACAAAAGTTATCTGGAATATTTGATCTTCCAATGAACAGAAAAGTAAATTGCATATTTTAGAGAGTGCGCCATACAAAAAAGGGAAGGGATAAGACACAGTAGAATCCAAAAACTGTCCCAGTCAGGCATCAAAGGCATAGATCATTTATGGAAAGCGAGGATTTGACTTTTAAGGGCTTCCCTTATAAAGAAAGACAATGGCAGGGCCAGGGCATGATATAGGCATATAGCATCTATGTATATAACCTAAAATTGTATGTCATATTGTCATCACTGTATTTAGATGCTCAGGTCCTTATAAAACAATGTTTTGAAAGCAAGATAAAGGGGTTATTATACAAACAAGACCCCCTGCAATCATTCCTGCAAAAAGCATGGGCTGATCATACCACAATATTCCTAAGCAATATATTCATGTGTAAGGAAGCCATTCATGAATATATGAGATGAACATGTAAGGAAGTCATTAATAGGACCACAAGAAACAGAAAATGAAAATGTTTTGCATTAGGATATTAGACAAATTAAATTGAAAAAAAACAAAAAAAAATCAGGTACAATTATCATACCTGAGCACAAACCATGGTCAAGGCCTCACACTGGGTAGGATTAACTTTTCCCTGTAAGATAGAAGTAGATAAAAATAAAAGCTTGACAACAATGATATAATTGAGAAGTAGAAACAACTATATTAATACAATATTAGACTTCTTACAGGCATAATGCTGCTCCCAGGCTCATTTTCTGGTAGGTTAAGTTCACCAAGTCCACATCGAGGACCACTGTGATCATATTAGAAAAATTGAGTACATTTCCCCAGAATATTATAGAAAAAACTACCAACTAAAAAGACTAGAAGATTGGAACACTGACCTTCCCAACAAGCGTATGTCATTTCCTATCTTCATAAGAGAAGCAGAAATTGTGTTTACAGCACCACTGCTTTCAACAAAAGCATCATGTGCTGCCTACTCAAGTAAAAAAATGAGATTAATCCACAATTATGAAATATTAGAAGATAAACCAATTAAAATAGCAACTAAAAAAGTTTAGGTAAGAGATACGGTGAACAAAACAATATTTTAGCAGCAATATCAAAGTAAAAAAACGAAATACCTGCCTTAGCATTAGAAAGAACAAAACCATACAGATAGCATCAATAAAAACATTTTGAAGTGATTTCTTACGTGTCCTGGGTTACTACTTACTGCCTAAACATATTGATTTCTGGAATGAATAACACCTGGGTTAAAAAATGTCAATAAAATTGCATTGGTGATTTTCCAAATCCGTGTTTCTGTGGTTTACTAACAGTTGACTGATTTTTTCCGTAGATGCAAATAAGCCCTATGTCCAACAGTACAATTACAAAGCTCTGACATCTTAAATGAAGAAAATGAATTTGCGGAACCAAAAATATCCATTGACAATTTCAAGTGTTGAGTGTGCACAACAACGAACCAAAGCTTCAAATTTGTTCTCTGCTGTCACGAAAGGTAGTTCTGTTTCCTCAGCCACTGCATCTGCAATTTTGACATCAAATCTGAAACACAGATACGACTTTAACTAAATGAGCATGAGCAAAGACCTTGGCAAATGCAAGGAGATAAAAATCTAAATAAACGTCATCAAACATAAGTTTTTCTGGGGGGATCAAGCATATAATAGTCATGGTTATACCAATATAATGCAGCATTTGACATCTGCTACAATAGTACAATACAATCTTCAAACCAGCCTTTATATCTCATTAGTATCAGGCTAGATATCCAGAAAAACAATATGAATTGTTTACTAGCAAACAAGAACAAAAGTTAAAAGCAAAGATATCACTGTGGCACTGTAAACATGTTAACGGCAAAAGATATTTCAAAATTACCCTTTCTTAGTGTTCAGGCCTGTTCCAACAGCAGTGCCACCTTGAGCGAGCTGCGCACACAGAAAATGATCAAAAAAGTTCATTTTATGCACATCATTTGAAAAAAAATGAACACTAGTAAAGTACCTGATACATCCGTGGTAGGGTACGGACAATTCTATCAATTCCATACTTCACCTATAAATGGATTTCAAAACAGCTTATAAGTTTTTCTGACAATCTAAAATGCATGGTAACCAATAAAACAACAACAGATGCTGAAAATTTTCCTACCTGTGTAGCATAACCACTGAACTCTTGGCCAAGAGTCAACGGGGTGGCATCTTGAGTGTGTGTACGCCCAATTTTAATTATGTCTTGAAACTCAACAGACTATTGCACCAAGTTAGCAGATTTTATGAGAATATCATAGTTACTGTATAGTATAAGGAGAAACATAAGTATATGATGTGCCCATGTACTTTGAAAATTTCCAATGTGGCAAAAAAAGATACAATGTACACTTATGATGCTTTGTTTTGAAACAATTAGCAATAGGGTCAAATGCAATAGCAGATACAATTGAGATAAGAAACATATTGCTGCAAATTGATATCAAGCCCATAGGTGAAGCATACATCCATAAATATTAAAGGCAGAAGACAAGGACAATCACTAGTGTTCCAAAGGAAACAAGAGAAAGAAAATTACCTTCGAGTGAAGTGACTTTTGCAACTGTTCCAAACTTGGGACAAACCTTGAGTTGATCTCTGTGGCTGCTGCTATGTGCATGACCTGGAAATATCAACAACATAAATCATAACATCTGCTGAGATAAATGCATATTGAAATGAAGAACAGAAAGCAGTGAAATCTTACAGTGGGAAATGTATCATTTGAGGACTGTGATCTATTCACATGGTCATTAGGGTGTACAAACTTCTCACCGCGCTTATGTCCAAGAATCTCAGAGGCCCTATTTGCGATTACCTAAATTGGAATAGTAGATCATACATGATATGGTACAATATATTAACATTAAACTGGGCTCACAACAATATTCAAGAGGAATTAAACAAAGTAAATAAATCAATAAAATAAAGAAAATAGAGGGACAATTTTAGTTTACCCAGCTATTTGGACATGAAAATTTTAACACGCACTGTAAGGTATAACTAACTTACTCCCTCCAGTCACTAATTTTAGTACTAAAATTAGTAACAAGAATCTCATATATTAATGACCAGAGGGAGTAGATTATTACTACAAAACTTACAAAGATTTAATATAATAGTGCATGAGTGGGAAATAAACCTCATTGGCATTCATGTTGCTTTGTGTGCCACTTCCAGTTTGCCAGATAACAAGTGGAAAGTGATCATCTAACTGTCCTTCTGCCACCTCCTGAGCTGCCTGTATTATTGCCTTCCCAATTGTCGGATCAAGGCCATACTCCATATTCACCTTTAAAAAATAAAAAACAAATGAGCAAGTGATGAGCCCTTCATACATACATGATACTGAAGCATCCTAAACCACCTAAACAATGTTATCGACAACATAACCTGAAATTTGGCTAAACCAAAATTCAAATCATGTATATGTGACATTTGAGTAACTGATTTAAAAATAGCAGAAAACTGAAATACGGCAGGTGAAAGCATTCCTTTTGTGACGAGTACATGACAAGTACAAAGTATGAAATGTAACATATACCTATCACATCACTAGCTTGGTAAGTGGGAATTGTTTAGCAATAAAATGAGAAACGGGTAAATCAAATGGTTGTCTAGCATATGTAAACACTACAGTCGCTTACAGAAGAAAAACAAATATGTGCACGTCATGTGCTGCAACTTTATGTCCAAAGCAAATAGAAATAAATTTCCAAGGCTCCAAGCTCCGTGTTCCACAGGACCAAAGGCAGTCTATCAAATGCATCTATTCACCCACGCGGAGGCATTAAAATAATACTGTCGCTTTATACCTTAGCGGCGCACTTTTTGAGCACCCCAAAGGCGCGGATGATGGGCACCGGCATCCGCTCGCGCTCGCCGCCGATGTCGAAGTTCTGCAGCGATCTCTGCGTCTGCGCGCCCCACAGCCTACCGGAGGGCGGAGGCAAAACACAACAGATTCCACCACCAGGTCAACCACGGCATCGATGTCGCCACAGCACGAAACAGATCCGAACGCGGAACACAAGACCCGCGACGAACAGATCGATCGCGCATGCTCCTACTACAAATGAATTTCACGAGGGGAACCCACGTACTTGTCGTTGGGGACTTGGATTGGGCCGAAGGTGTCGCGCTCCTCGCGGAAGTCGGTGGAGATCGGGCGGGCCAGCGCCGGCCGGAGCAGCAGCGCGGCCGCGGCCGCCGCCGGCGACGGCGAACCACCAGCCGACGCGCCCGCGAGGCGCCGCAGAGCCATCGCCATCACGGGTGCTCTCTCTCTCTCTCCTACTAGGTTTCGCGCGGTCTTGGAGCGGCGGCTGGTGAATGGGAGGGAGAGGGATGCGGGTGGTGCCACGGCCCACGGAAGTGGGGAAGAGGGGAGAAAGGGTCCGGGATTTTTTTAAAAAAATAATATATTTTTTGAAAAAAAATAAATATGTAAACTTTGAAAATTTACAAAATAGTTGTCTGTACTTGATGCGCCTCGAATCACAGTTGATGGTCGTCGGCCGACTCAGGCCACATCAGTGCGAGTCGACCATGGCCAACTCGGGCACATGTAGCGTTAGTCAACTCATCAAGTACATTTACCTATTTTTGTTGCAAATTTTAAAAACTATTATACTTATTTTATTTTTAAAAAAAATCAGGGTCCGGGGGGTTAACGAGGTGATCATGCGCGTGTGTTCTGCATCGGACGGTGGGATGATGCAGGCTGGCTGTCATGCAGGAAAAGTCCGATTTGATTTACTCTCTCGGGAGACAATACTTTGGTCAAATAGTATAAGTGCATATCATTCGTTTCAAAAGAAAAAAACATCAAAAACGTCGTCGTTAACCATCACACTTCGTTGCACTAAGACACTGGTGTGTCAAAATGATCAACTATTTCAACTATGCATGAACGTTCCATTGATTATTTTTAAAAGACATGAACTGAAGTAAACACAGTTATTAAGCTACTTCGGATCGACATATTCAGGTGATAAAATTCCATCTACAAATATAATTAAGATCTATGCATCATGTAGTATGTACATAGTGCACCCACTCCTACAAAGAGGTTAAAACCATCTCCGATGAAGGTCAAAACCGTCAGTGTCTCAGTGATGACTTCCAATCTGTAGCAGTGACCACTCCTGGCAGCAGCAGATTCAGAGGCTCGATCGATCAGAGCTTGGACAGTGCAGTATCCATCACGTCGACGAAGAAATCTGCACCAAACAGCACGGATCGAATCATGTTTCAGCACAGCGAGCCGATCGACGAGGTAATTGAGATTGTACACCAATCGGACCAGATCTTGATGGTGACAATTGAATTGACGACGACCTACCTGCATCTTCTTTGGTGAAGCATAGAGGGGGAGTGATCCTGAAGACGTTGCCGTAGAAGCCGCCTTTCCCGACCAAGACGCCCATCTCTGCATGCGCGCGAGCACATCCATGGCCATCGTCAAGTCAGATCAGGAATTAAAGCTCAAAAACATCCAAGAAGTTACCTTTCATGTGCTCCATGGCGTGGCAAATCTCGTCTTTCGCCGGCGTCTTGTGCTGCCGGTCGGTCACCAGCTCGACTCCCAGCATGAAACCCGTCCCCCTCACGTCGCCGATGACTGCATGAGATGAAGAAACAAGTCAAGCCATGGCGGCCGGCTGTGCGATAGATAGCTGGATAGTTGGGCGGGCCGGGGACGGTCTCGATCAGGTTTCAGATGGATATATGCGTACTTTCGTGCTTGTCCTGGAGAGCGCGGAGGCGGTCCTTGAGGTAGGAGCCGACGGCGTGGGCGTTCTCCTGGAGGCCCTCCTTCTCGAGCACACGGAGGACGGCGAGCCCGGCGGCGGTGCACAGCGGGTTGCCGCCGAACGTGTTGAAGTAGCAGCGCCGAGTCAGCACCTGCGCGATCTCCGGCGTCGTCACCACCGCACCCAGAGGGATGCCGTTGCCGATGCCCTGAGCGAGGATGATCGAGCCAATAATTAATCGTACTCGTACGTGTCACGGTGTCAGTCTCGCTAAAAGATAGCTTGATCAACTGCTCGCGCTGGCCGGAGGAGGAAGAAGAAGGTGGCGAGCGAGACATATATGTAATGTACCTTCGCCATGGTGACTATGTCGGGGACGACGCCGTGGGTCTCGAACCCCCAGAAGTGGCTGCCAACGCGCGCGAAGCCCACCTGGACCTCGTCGGCGATGCAGAGCCCGCCGGCCTTGCGGACCCTCTCGTACGCCAGCGGCAGGTACCCCGGTGTCATCTCCACGATCCCACCAACGCCCTGTGAACGTTCCCGCATCCACCAACCAAAAAGATCTCAACTTTGCTCGCCCATCACGTCACGACGGGCACACGATACGACGCCGGAGAGGAAGAAGACGCACCTGAATGGCTTCGGATATGAAGCCAGCTACCTGGCCGGTCGTGCCGAACTCGATGACCTCATGCACGTCTCGAACGTACTTGTCGGCGTCGGAGCCGAATGCCCCTCTGTATGGGTCCGGATTCACGGCGTGGTGCACGCCGCTCTTCAGATGCACACACGAAGTGATCGTTGGAAGGTTCAGAATCATGCCGTGTTTTTTTTACTATTGTGACATTTATACTGACCTGAACGACGCTGAACTTCCAATTCTTCTGGGCGGTGGCGCCCATGGTGCCGGCGGCGTTGCCGTGGTAGGAGTTCCGGAGCGATATTATGTCGTGGGAGCCGGTGTAGAGACGCGCCATCATGATGGCGAGCTCGTTCGCCTCCGTGCCGGAGTTGGTGAAGAAGACAACCTGCGTACGCGAGTGCACAAACTCCGTCAGGACGAGCAACGTACATTGCCAGCTAACAACGCCGCCAAAGTTGCATTTGCTGGTTTGCATGCCTTGAGGTCGCCCGGCATCTTGGCAGCCAGCGCCTCGGCGAAGTCGCCGATGGCATGGTTGAGGTAGAGCACGGTTGAGTGCTGCAGGCGCCTGGCCTGCACGGTGATCGCGTCGACGACGTCCGGGTGGCAGTGGCCGCAGCCCACTGTGGCGATGCCGGCGAACGCGTCGAGGTATCGCCGGCCATGCTCGTCGTACAGGTACTGCATCTTCCCCTCCACGATGTTGAGCTGCAAGAAAACAACACCGGCGATCGCCGATGGTGAGCACTGCACCGCGCAGAGTCTCAAAAACTTCATTTTTTTCTTTTGTTTTGAAAAAATTGTGGTATGAAAACCGAATCCTACAATCAGTATGCTGATCAATCAAAGATCGTCATTCCATCGAAATTAAAGCTTACTGGATTGGAATAGAAATGGAAGAGAGACGGGCTGAGGAACTCGGCGCGCTTCCGGGCGATCTCGGCGGCGGACGGGCCGTCGTAGGGGAGCGGCACGTGGTCGAACGCCGGCATTCTCGGCACGGTCGCGGTCTCCACCGCGGCGGCGAGCCTCGACAGCCCCCTCCTCGCAATCCTAGCCCCCCGCATCATCGTTGACCAACCTGTATGCAATTTGTCCCTCTGTTCCTCCTCTGTACCTCACATCCAATGGCGACCAGATGAGCTGACCGATCACCTCGCCGGAGGCAGCGAAGAAGAGGCAGGGGTGTACTGGTTGTGCGTCAGAGGACACAGGCGGGAGGGGGTTTATAAGGTGATCGGCGCCGCGTGCAACCCGAAAAGGATTTCGCCGGTGACAGGGCGCGCACTCGCCGCCGTCGCCACTGGCCTGACGATCGATTGATGACGAAGATTTTGAACGTGTGTGCGCGTGTAAATGTGTAATCCCGCTCAAATCCCGTAAGTTTTGCAGGTGAGTGGCGGGTGGTGTCGTAATTACGGGTTAAACTTTGTGATTAGTGTTGGGTTTGTTGCCGAAATAACAGAGTCGGGCGGCCTAAGTTTAACCTGTGAACCGAGTGAAATCCTCCATGTTTCAATGAACCTAGACGTGCGTACAGCAAAGAAAAAATTAGTTGTTCTATCCAGAAGATTTTATTTCTCTCTCTTAAAAGTTAAGCTTTATTTATTTAATATTCAAAATACATTATTTTTGTTTCTCTACCTACACTTGTGAAGTTTTATTTATTTCATATTCTTTGCATGCCACTTCACAACACTATTTTTTTATTATAGGTGATATTTTATATTTTTACTTTCACCACTAATTTACCAACTTTATCTGAAAAATATTTTTTAGATAAAATGCATATGTGTTGAGTCTCAAAAACATGAATTTAGATGGAGACTCACGGATATCGAACAAGAGCTCCGTGTATGATAGAACCCACCTTCTAGCATTAGAGAAGGCTCAACACATATGCATCGAACGGGGCAAATGGAGACTAGAGGACATCATTGTATCCTTGCAACTTCTCATAGACTATAAAAAACCATATATGTATCCTAATTCGAAAACAATATTTTTTCTTTCTACCCTTGCCCTTAAATTAATTAGTTTACAGGTTTGCTGCATTTATTAGGCCATCAACTTCTAATCTAATATTCTAACAGCCCATGGCCATTGGTCCATCTTGAGTTACTTTTATTTAAGCAAATGATATTGATGTGCATATTTGTTGATGTCAAGATTTGGTAAAACTCAAAAGCCCACTACGAGTTGTCGCACGGTCAACAAAAGGTCAAAAAAGATCTGGTCAAGGAAATTCAGAGGAGTCCGTCTATAACAGCTGCATGAGCGGATAAGGAAGCCGATGAAGATAAGAACATAAAATGGTTACAGGTTTATCCAGAATCGGTTGGATAGGTTACTTGGACAGCAAGTCTACAAACTATAAATATATATCACTTAGGTTAGATAAGACAACTCTCGTTCAACCAATCAATCGGCACATCGCCGCTCTTGAGCCCCAAGGTTATTTGGCGGGACTCGGGCACTTGAGCTATGCTGCATCGTTTTGATCTCCGGCATGTTCTTGTTCTTGTATCTTTTCCCACACTGTCCTTTGTGCATTGTTACACTTACCTTACCAAATTTAGAGCACTTTTACCATTTTTTAAGAAGCCACGAGATATCATGTACAAAATTAAATCTAATTGTTGATTTGGTAAAGACATTATTAGAAAAAATAGAGCATGTTGCCGCCGCCCCACCGCCATCGCCGTCGGTGCACCACATCTTGGCAGAGGCATCCCGGTCAGGAACTGTGCGTCGACGTTGCAGATGGCCAAGATCCCACCACCCCGCAGGCCGCGCCGCTGCCTTGCTGGCCTCGCAAAAAGACAAGGCTTGTTGTCCTGCACATTCGTGTACTACTAACGCAAAAAGACAAGAATGCATTTTCACTATTTGAGTTACCATTTTTTGCACACGTATGTACCACATTAATCTTAACCGTTGGATGATCGAGTATAATCAACTGCTCAGATTTATTACCTTTTTCCCTCGAGGATGGTAAAATTCCTCCTAATTTATCACATATCACTGTGCATGTAAGGTCTTTCACATATTTTGATGATGTTCTAGATAGCCTATGAGAAAAGGCTTGTATATGTATTGGTTGAGTGCTTGCTGTTCTCAGTGTGTTGTTGTGTAATCAGCTGGTATCAAAGCAAATTAAAGCTAGGATAAGGACGTTCTTTGTTGTGTAGCTAGTAATTATCGATCGAGAGAATAATGTCGAATGCAAGCAGCCACCTTTAATTCGTTAAATAAAATAGATGGATACCAATCAGGCCAATAATGTGGTCTGATGGTGATTATGGAACAAACACTGGTGGTGCACGGTGATCAAAAATATAATTCACAATCAAACAAACATGTCTTGCTCTGATATGATGATATATATGGAATGAAACTGTTCTGCAGAAACAAATTATATTGATGTAGACCTCCTATAAATCAATCAATCACACATAAGCTAGATCAAATAATATACGAGTAGAGAGAGAGACAGGTATACATTCGATTCTATACATTAAACCATATGTGGAATTGCGGATCGATCTAGGAATGTTTTGGAGACAGAACATATACGTCTAATTACGAACACCAGAAACAAAATACGCGTATTATTTATTGGGTTATTTTACAGTTCTTGAGGAGGTAGTAGGAGGTACCACATTTTTTAGTGTTAATTTTGGTACCTCCTGATACCTCATGTGTCGGGAGGTACCAAAATTAATACTAAAAAACATGGTACCTCTTGATATCTCCTCAAGAACGGTAAAATTTCTCTTATTTATTTTATTTCAGTTATCGCGGGGGGTGGGCATGCATTTTCTTCATTTGGGTGAGACTATAGGCTCCTTTGAGACAACTTAAAGTAATAACATAATCATAATTATTAGATAGGAGAAATTTTACCACTAAAAAGGTATCGTAATTTTTAGTGTTAATTTTAGTACCTTCTTATTACATAAGATACGAAGATTAATACTAAAAATTATGTACCTTCCAGTACCTACTCATAGAAAACCACTATAAAATCACTCATATTAATCACTCATTAGATAAATAATAAGATAGATGATTCGGACTATTAGTTATGTGACTAATTATAATTACATATGTAATTTTATGGTTTGGCACGTAATTGTTTATACTTTAAACACATGTCAAAGTACGTAGCAGATGAGATAACCCACTACGTACATAGACTTGAGCTTAAGCACTAGCCCACGGTAATCGGGCGTTAAGTCCACCTATGCACTAAACACACATATTATGGAGGTGGATCGAGCGTACATATATATTCAATGCATCAAGATCAACCACACATGCATGACATGAGATTGTGAAAGTAGTAAAACACAAAGAGAGAGAGAGAGAGATGTAAGCCCTGACGCATCAGGTTTCGGTACAGATTCTCTTCAGAATCCTTAGCTTCTTGGATTTAATATGATTTCAGATACCAAATAGGTAATGCCCCTCGTCCTCACGGTCTAAGTTTCACTAATAAATCGTTCGTTTTAGATATGATTTCAGATACCAAATAGTGATTAATTAGTGTGAATTTTTTAAGTTTGTGTTCTCGTTAAACATAATACCGGAGTACTAAAGATAACACGAGATATATATACAAAAAAAAAGTAGTACTACTTCAGTTCACATAACGTCCATAATACATCATAAAATACAAAACGATTTGTTTTAGATAAGTATTGATATCGTACGAAAAATAATACGTAGAAGTCAAGAAGGCACGTACAATTGCATTATAGTGTGGCTACAATAATGTGGCATAGGATGGTACACGTACCGAGAGGCTCGTGCGTGTAAGGTGATGCGCCTCCCACTAGAGTGTATAGTAGTGTACATATATTGGTAGGTGCAGTGGCTTCAATTCAACTTAACCTTCTTTTATAATATTGTTTCCATGTGTGATCAGCTAAGACATTAATTATTAAAAATACAATATTTTATAGATATGTTCAGTTATAGACGGCTGACTATATATATACACGTTAGATTTGACCGACTAAATTTTTTTTTGTCATATTGATTTTCTTTCTTCTTTTCTGTACTGTCAAGCGGGCCTTTAAAAGGGCAAAAGGCTTAAACATTCGGCGGTCTCTTAAACTGAAGTTTGCAGTTTGCAGCGTTGCATGCAGAGTTTGGAGCTCGTTTCCTTTCTATCTTTAATTTTAGATGGAGGTTTTTACGGTGTCTTTAGATTTAGATTTTAGGGAAAGTTGGATCCATGTCATTATAATTTTGCGACTTTAAAGAAATATCATTACAATTCACGTATTTAGATTAATTCATGCCATTATCAGAGAACTCTGAACTATACCATTACAAATTTGGAGAGTTCTGAAATATGCCATTACGATTTTAAAGAAATCTGAAATATGTCATTAGATTTTGTGAGAGCTGCAATTCCAGAATGGTATATATATCCAAATAAACGAATTATAGTTACAAAGTTCCAAAGCATAGTAATTGTAATTGCATACATCTAAAAAACCCTAAGCTTTAATGGTTCATTTAATTTATATGATCTAATGGCTCAAATTTGATATCAGTGATTTATTATATCTTAGAGTAATAGGTCATATAACATTCTTTTAATATATGTGGGTTCAAATACATGCAATAATTAATTACTTTCTTGGGATGTTATCCTATTATTTGTTGCATGCACTAAAAAAGAAATAATCAACAAACTTTCTATACATGTGACACACATGCAGATTACTTTCCATAATCAAACTAGTTAACCCATTTTATTTTTTAATTAATTATTTTAAATATATTTAATAGTCTACATTCGTTTTAACTATTACCTCTCTAAGTAAAGAGGATACCGTAAATGAATCCAATTTAATATCATATGAACGACATATATACCAACTCTTTTTTATAAAAACATAGACATACGAACTCTTTTTTATATATATAAACAGAGACGTACCGATTCTTTCCTTGCTGCTGTGGAAAAAAAAAGATTATAGTGAACGTACAGCTAGTCGATGGCATCACGTTATTGGCTCATGAGTACATTATTGGTTCGATCAGTAGCAGCAACTAGCTAGTGTGCACACATGCACGGATGCTCTCCCTCTAGCTCTAGTTGGATCCATAATGGAATCACACTTACCCCTTATCTGATTGCAGAATTCAGATCGAGTTGCTGATTATATCTCTTTGGCATTAAGCTTTAATCTTCATGGCAGACCATATGGATGTGGTCGATTACACACAAACCCTAATTAGCTGACGCGGCCGTAATTTGCATCTCATCTCGTACATACGATATGATATATGGGCATCAGTGAATCTTAAGGTGCATGCATGCATGTAACTTAATTATCATTATCAGTAATTAATTGAGCCCTGTCGAACTAAGCTTTAAAGCGAGCGAGCGATCAAAAATGTCTACCTACTACTTGCTAGCTTGGTGATATATATCTTGTTGATCTTTAGGCGCATTACAACCACCCATAGATATTGGTGCTAAACTGACAAGTAATTGTCTTCCATCTACTCCCTCCGGTGAACAAATATTAATTATTTTAGACAGAATTATATGTATCAAAATGATATTAAATAAAGCAATACAAGTTATTTCAATTGGTTATTAAGATAATATTCTAGTGGTGCCACCTAAGTTCAACTCATCAATATTAGTGATACTAGAAATTAGTATCAATAAAATATGTGATATGAAGATGTAGAATTATAAATTGGTACAACGAATTGTGAGAGCGGGGGAGGCGACGTGCGTGCTCAGTGGTACGGTTTTGGAGGAGAGCCGAAAAAAGAGATGATCCATACAAATTTGCTAATTTAGCTTCCAAATCGTATGGTCAATAATGTAGAATCTTCTGGTAGTGCAATATATATTAGCCGCTTTAGCACTAATTTTCTGTTCTACTTAGCTATAGCATTCGATATACACTACCACAAAAACAGTCTCTAATAGCTAAGCTCTATATAAAAGATAGATATTACTATCTATCAAACTTTCAATAAATACTGTTTTACACCGTCAATAAAGCTGATTAATCAGAGCAGCTAGCTATGCGCACAACCAACAATGCAACATGTCAATAGATTCATTGAACGTGGACGCAATACATCCCATCGTCCACATATGCAGATTAAGCAGCAGATTAATGAGAGGGGTGTTGTCTCACACTGCCTTAAGCTAGCTAGCTCGACCCAACACCTAATAAAGGTAGCTAGCACCACCGCGTAAGTCAGTGTGTCCCCGGCCGGCAAGAAACGGCAGCATCATCTCGGATCAGCCGAGCTTTTCCGGCATTGTCATGCATGCATCTCCCTTTCCTGAAACTCCACTTGAGCTAACACTATCAATCATTGGCTTGTGATGCCACCCATGTCACCTCCACCACCACCATGCATGTAGGTACTTGTTAATTCTGCAATGCTTGACGTGATTAGTTAGCTGTTAGGTGCATACATATCATTTAATTACATATCGGCTTGGTCTTTAGAATGTATCGTTGACCGCTAATTTCTATTGCGGGATATATACTCAACAACCCCAGACAAAAAGTTATTCTCCCGTCTCGTAATACAGCCGCTGTCTAAGTTTATTGTATTATAAAATATAAAATTTAATACTAAATTATTATACGGTGGGACGGAGGAAGAGAAAGCGTAATATTATGATCACTACAATAATCCAGGCAACTTCCGTCGGCCAAAGCCGATGGAAGAAGCTAACTTCCGTCGGCATTTGGCCGACGGAAGCGGGTAGACGGAAGTTAGCTAACTTCCGTCGGCCGCCGATGGAAGTTACTAACTTCCGTCGGCTTCACGTGGCCGACGGAAGTTAGCGCCGAACTCTGCCACGTCAGCAGAGGGGCCCTAACTTTCGTCGGCTTTGGCCCTAGCCGACGGAAGTTAGCCTTTCTGCCCACGTGGCCGAAAGCAGCTAACTTCCGTCGGCTATGGTCAAAGCCGACGGAAGTTACCTGGTATTTTTTTTTGTTTTTTCCTGGTTCCCCTACTCACACTCACATCCAACCACAATTTCAATCACATTCACATATACACATCCAAATTCACATTTCACATCCAAAATCACATTCAAACTTCACATATAACATTCAAAATCACATCTCACATCCAAAACTTCACACATCACATCCAAAATCACATAACACAACTTAATTCACATTCAAAGTCACAATACACATCCGCATTCACATATACCATCCAAATTCACATACAAAGTCACATAACACATCGAGATTCAATCCAGGTTCACAATACACATCCATACTCACTGATCGCCCACATTTGGGTCGTGGGTGCCGCCGCTGCCTCCCGCTTCATCCACATTTGCCCCGAAGGCTCCATCCTGACCAGGCGTACGGAAACTCTGAAGAAATAGACAAAATTAGAGAACGAACTCAACTACCCTTCTAAACGCTAACTTAAGTATCTAGGAGGTACCTCAGGTGATGTAGGAGATAGTGGTGGTGGCGGGGGAGGTAGTGGTTGGAACATGGACATGTCAAATCCACTATTTTGCTGGGCTAGTTGCTACACATGTTGTAATGTAATCAGTTAGTTCTAAACCTATTTCTGAATACTTTTGAACTGCAACACTCTAAACTAAACTTACTTGGATCATCGCCTGCTGTTGTGCTAAGCAGGTGGTATAGTACTCTTGTTGTTTCCTGTTGTGCTCGTTTAGCCGCCTCATTTCCTCCCTTACCTGAACCACCTCTGGGGTTTCTGAAGAGCGACGACGGAAGATATTTAACTTTCGTCTGCTTTTCTAAAAACCGACGGAAGATATTTTAGCCAACGAAAACTTTCTGTTTTCTTGTAGTGGATGGTGTTTTTTTTTGAGAAAAATCTACATATAGATATATTTTCTCGTGCATCACTACGGGAAACAAAACGTCTGCCGAGTGCATTATATTACCTTGGGCACTCGAGAAACATTAAACTTCACCGAGAGTTAAATGTTTGTGCATGCTAAGTCAAACACACTCGATAAACCTTGTGAAGTGAAATGTGAATGGCAATTTGTGGTGAAATGTGAATTATGAATGACAATTTGTGATGAAATGTAAATTGTGAATGAAATTTGTATGTATAAATGTTTGGGAATGTATAAATGTTTTTAGAATGCACTCGATTTCGAAAAAAATAAAAATAGGGTTTACCGAGTGTAGCACTCGCTAAAGACCCCCAAAACTCACAAAATTGCGCCATGTGGCACGATTTTGTGTGTTCTAGCAACTTTTGTCGGGTGCCTAGTGGATTTGTCGAGTGCATCATGTAGGGCACTCGGCAAAATATTTGGCCAACGTAGCCACGTGCCCCCACGCACATGGGTTCATGAGTTCGCCGAGTGCCACGTCGGGCACTCGGCGAAGTCGCCATCACGTCACCTCTACCCGTTAGTCCATTTATTTTGTTGAGTGCTACGTCGGACGCTCGACGAAGCCGATATGACACTCAGTAAAAGTTTCGCCGAGTGTCTGATAGAATACACTTAGCAAACCACCTATACGCTGAGAGCCTGATTGTCATGTGCGTTTTGTCGAGTGTGGCTCTCGGCGAAGCCTTCGTCGAATGGAAAAGAGGTTTTACCGAATGTCACACATGCGCATTTAATGTTTAAAGCTTAGCTTGATTTGAAGCAGGTACACAACCACGGTATTCCAGAAGAGTAGGTTTGTTAGGTTTGCGTCTCGGTTAGTTGGTACGTGCTGGAGCCTGGACGGAGATATCAGACGAGATCGATAGAGATCGAGAGGTGCAGTGAGTGGCACTGACAGAGTGCAGTGACAGGGGAACGAACAGGTTGACGTTGCATGCTCTTCAATTCCCTTTGTGCGCGCGGTGAGTCGATAGATCATATCGATGCCTGGATGGTGCGATTAACGCTAGTTAATTATGATCTCGATTTGTTAATCAGGCCTGGACGATCAAACAAGTTGTTCTTGAAATCAAATAATATGTTTGCTCTAATTTGAATCGATTTCATTAAAAAATATCGACGGAGAGCCGCCACGTCAAATTAATTAGTTCCATCAAATCTGTAATAAAACACATTTGATTAATTTTCGATGGTGTATTTATTTGATATCATACGTATCAATGTATTTTTATTTAAATGTAGTTAAAGTTATATATATGAGATTATAATATAATGGTACATAAAGGACGGCCGTGCACGAGGTCAACAAGAAGTACAGTATAAGTACAATTCTATATTCGAAAACTATATTAAATTAAACGTGAAGACTCCAATTATTCTACTAAAAATAAAAAATTCTCTTGCGTTGAAACTGTAATCTAGAAGCACATGCTGCCCCAATATGCCACATTAATATTACCACCAATCGATCCCATACGTTTGCGACAAAATATTTTCAATTCTGCAGCCCCAAATGCGGATACTACAATTTACAACTTTAATTTTTTAAAAAACATATATATACATATATATATAATTTTGGAAGTGTTTTCCGTGGAAAAAAACACCCGTACCGTTTTTATGCTTCGGAGTGACAAATAAATATAATTTAAAAGAATACTAACATTCGGCGCATCTGGTGTAGTGGTATCATAGTACCCTCCCACGGTACTGACCAGGGTTCGATTCCCTGGATGCGCATCGAAAATTTTCTTTTTTTCTTGTTGGTCATCACACTTATACAGCAATCCGATATATATACTGTAGTATCTCATATAGTTAGATTTATTTGTTTTAATTTATTTTAAATGATAACATTAAATATATTCTCAATAACCCTAACAAATAATCTTCACAAACAGACAGAGTAATTAATTGTTTTCTTTTAGGGATCTATCGCCATCCTACCTACCTAGAGCCCAGCAGATCTTGATGCCATTAATGGGCCTAATGATCCACCTACAAGGTCAGTGGGCCTACAAAATTCCTGAGGGCTGATTTAGGAGCCACAATCCCGGTCCATTTTCTGGGATGTGCCAAAATTTTAAATCCTGGTCCATCCTCAGGGAATGAGTCGGGATCGTGGACTCTCAAACAGACCCTAATGGCCATTCATGTAGCTGGCTATGCGCCACTGTTTTTTCCTTAAAAAATACTATGCAACTTAATGCCTACTTTGACTAGGAATATATAGTTTCTTAGAACGATAAATCAGCTTGGTTAAATTCTGAAAATAGTTATTATTTATATTTAAATCTATAATATATTATATTTAATCGTGAGGAGAGCCGTGCTATAGACTTATATTACAGTGTACGGGCCGGCCTGGGTGTGTATATTTACTGGAGTACATTTTGACCGTTAATTTTAAAGCGAGATTAAAATAAACAACTCTAACTGTATGATATTAATATAATATTTTGGATTGTGAATATAATTATACAGATTCTATACTATATAATAATTGGACTGTATAAAAAAATTTATTAGGACAATCTTAAATCTCTAAAGTCATAACTTAGGAGAAATCATGTCAGTATTAGTGAAGGTAGCAATAATTAGGGGGTGTTTGTATCTGGGAGTTAAATTTTAGCTCGTGTCACATGTTTAGACATCAATTCGAAATACTAAATATGAACTAATTATAAAAATAATTATAGAATCAGAGGATAATTCGAGAGACGAATTTATTAATCCTAATTAATTCATGATTAACAATATTTACTGTAGCATCACATTTTCAAATCATAACGTAATTAAGCTCATTAGATTCGTCTCGTAAATAATTCACCGATTATGAATGTGTTTTGTAAACCGTTTATATTTAATACTCTAAATATTATTTAAACATTGGATAAGAAGGAGTTTAGCCCTCGTCCAAACAGCCCTTTAATACATATAGCACTTGCCTAACTAGTTACCTAGGCTGGCTAGCTATCTATGAATCTACGATGCATGCACAACAGTAGGAGTGTACTCGACGTCGTCGTCTTCCGCCGCCGATAGATATGATGATGCCAACGCGAGCTACGACGTACTACACGCTGCGGCAACAGCAGCCGCGCCGCATGCAATGCAATGCCAGGGAAAAAAACAATACGAATGCAGCCCGCGCACGCACGGCTGCAGGAGGCTCCCCACCAAACGAACCGCTACTCGCCGCGCTTGTCCCGGCGCGCGCGCAGCAGCAGCAGCAGCAGGCGGCAGCGGCAGAGGCAGCGGCGTCGTCCTGCTGCCGGCTGCATGCATGCGCGCGCACACATCATGATGAGCTCGGCGGCCACCGCTGTCGTGCATGTCTGTGTGCAGTGCGTCCAGATCAAAACTCGCATGCACGCACGAGGCGCGTCCGTCCATCCATCCGTGATCCGTCGTCCATGGCGCGGCGGTGCCACACAAGATATAATTTCTCCCCGGCTATGATATATCCGTCGATTATTGTGTGTGATCCACATCTATCTCTTCCAGGTTCCAGCAGCATGCAGCTATAGCCGCGCGCCGGTCGTCCTGCCGGAGCTCGCGCCGGCCGTCGACCAGGTCATGCGGCATGCATGCGTCTCGATCGATACGGATGTCATCGCTACGGGTCGGAAACGATAGAGACGACGACGAGAGCGAGAGAAGCGCTGTAAAAATGGTTAATTTACGGAGACGTCCCGGCCCTTTCTCACTATGGTACAAAACATAAATTAATTAATACATTTGATTGTTTTAGCATTTTTAACTCTTTAAAATAAAAGTTGCTTGAGACCGTCTAATCATATTTCTACATTTTAATACTTAACATTGCTAAATAAATAATATTCTTTTCTCACGAATAACAACGCACCTCATTTAAAGAAAAATTAAAGTAAATAAAGTAAATTTCTTATTTTTTATAGACATAAATATTGAGCAATCAAATAGAAATAGAATAGATAGTAAACGAAGGGTGCGATTATAGACAGGCAGCAGCCAACCAAATTAAACGGACATGCCAAGCCCGATCAGATCTGACCGTCCCTAAGATTAACTTGTCGGACTAGCTAGTGTGGTCGATCGCAGCACGACGACGACACGGCGATGGACGTCGCCGGCCGGCCGGCCGGCTCAATCCGGCCGCGTGCAGTGGCGATAGATGTGCTTGGCGTGAGGTAAGCGAAGCGATGGAGCTGAGGCGTACATACGTTGTGCCAATGGCATGTGAGTGTACTTTCCAAGGCAGACGGATGGATCATATCGCCGTCACTCACGTGAGGCTTGGGAGCTAGTTTGCCGCCCCGAGAATCCTAGACACCGTTTTGTACATATATAGAGCCTACAGATATGTCCTGCCTTGTCAGATACGTACGTACGTACGTGCATGCATCATGTACCGCGCGCGTCCACCGATAGATGTATGTCATCCATCACATACACGGCAAAAATTTAAACTAAAAAACTTAAATTTTCCTACATATGATGAAAATAAAACACTAGAATTTTAGTTTCTAAAGTAACTTGAAGTTCACGCAGCTGCGTGCTTTTCATTTCCTCGATTTCCCACATGGTTACGTACGTTCGTTCGTTGCTGTTTGCAATTCGTCGTCAGCTGACACCGTCGCCTTCGTGACCGGCCGTGCCAGCTGATCGCCGTAGTGACGGCCGCCGGCGCCTCTCGATCTCCATTGCCACACACCTGAGTGCCTGACCTACCTATGTGTGCAGCTAGTTGGCATATCGATCAAACTAGCTTAGCTTAGCTTAGCTTAGCTAGCTTAGAGACTGGGCATGCCGGCCGGTTCGTTCGTGTTGTTGAGGAGCGTAGAACGTACGTACGCATGCAGCGTGCAAAAATGGCTACAAGCACGAGCGAGAGGACTATCGCTGTACGATCGAACAACGTAACGGTACCACTTAGACAGATATTTGTTGGAACAAAAACGCTATACTCGGCCAAACCACACCCGTCTTTCTTTCTTGCAAGTTGCATTTCAGTTTATTTGTCGCTATCATCTGCGCGCGTATATATACGTCGTGTTTAGTGCTTGCAATAATTGCTGGTAAACGCTAGATGCCACAGGCATTATTTGCCCTGTTTGTCTTATTTAGTAGTAATATATGTAGTTACTTCGAAAAAATATAATATGCGTGTGCATATATTTGAAAATGTTAATATTTTGATTTTTTTTACTAATAATTAAAGTAAGAGCGTATATTTTTGTGTTATGTATGTGATATATATAGGTACATTTGTATATGAAAATACTTTGATATGATATTGTCATTTTACAGATGCTAATAATATATTGTGAAAGAAATTAATTCCCAACGTTATACTACGTTCAAGATCGTACCAAAAAACTTAGATGTCTTATATTTTTAAAAGAAAAGTATAATATAAGGGGCCTTTTATGGTACCATGTACTTTTTCTATAAAGGTACGAGATAAAATCAATGCACCCTTAGATTAAACATAATTAAATTAATTAAAAAATCAAAAAATACTATTACCTCTTTTCTCCAGCTAGTTAGCTAGCTACCTCAGTTATTTTTTGTCGTCACCACCGCCGTCACCGCCATCGGCATGACCCCGGCGCCCCACCTCCCTGCACCGTGACTGGTGTGGCGCCAACGCCCTAGTCGGCGTCGCCTCGTGCCTTGCCGCCCCGCCGTTGCCCCGTCCGTCCCTACTGTCGCCTGTCCGACCCCACCTCCACCGTCGCGATGCCCTACCGCTGCTGTTTGTCTGCCCTTGCTGTCATCGATGAAACGGAAAGAGGGAATGAAAGGGAGAGGAGAGAAATAGAAAAAAAAAAGAAAAAAGGAGAGGTAATAAAATTGTTCTGTTTAAATTCATACCATTAGATTTCTAAAAATAAATGGTCCACGGTTGTTGTTGTTGAACGTACCATAAAAATTGCCTTACATAATCGAAGATTCAATTAATGAACGCAAGTTGTCCGTGCATGCATGTGCAGTTCCGAAAGCAAACCCAGCTTGTTCTGACCCTTTCATATTTGTCTTCAGTTTAATTCCGTTTGAAATTTAAATTATACATGTGAGAGCTACGTACCCATACGCAACCTAGATTAGTATTGCAATGTACTGTTGTACATGCACGCATGTGAGCTATAGTAGCTATAGCCTTGTTCAAAATCCGATTCACTGGCTTTGCCAAATCATCAACTAAATTTAATTTCATGGCTACTGATTAATTGCACAAAAGTACAATAATTACTCCTCGCTGATTAATTTATACAGTCACATAGTCCATACGTCTTCATCTTAAAAAAAATTAAGGGGTCCCAAGCGAAAAACAAGACAAGTATCCCCTATTTCATGCAAGCAAGCAAGACTGGAAGAGCATGCATGCACACAGGACAAAATGCCAGTCTTTTGCAAGGATATATACACACATATACACAGATACTTACGTCGGCCTACCTCACTTATGCCTGACTACTTGCACTTGTTTAGAGGAGCTAGCTTTAGATTAATTGGTGACTATATATATCTAGTTTCATGATTCTAGTTTATTATGATTCTAATTTATTTTTAGATCTTATAGTTGTCGAGTTTCACAATTTAGAGCCAAAATTTGAATCAATTGGAACAACTTCAAATTCTTCAAGTATGACCAAATCTTCTCATATATATGTAGATCCTTTATTATCAATCTATATATAGTGGCGCCATCAGCTTCGTTGCCAAGTGTCACGTATGGCACTCGCGTGCGGTGGCACTTGGCGAACGTGCACCCGCCGACTGTTAGCTTTTTTTTTGGCTGAGTGTCATGTTAGGCACTTGGTGAACCCTTATTCATCGACACTGGGTTCACCGAGTGTGTCACTCGCGAATGTGTCCAAAATATATTAACACTCTAATTACTAAGTAATATTATAATTAATATTTCTTAACATGAGAATAAATAGACAATATGGGAATGAATGAATGAATGAAGTCCCTGTCAATCCATCCTTCCATGCATGCATACCTCACCAACAGTCGCAGTTCACGAGATGTTTGTCAAAATTCCATGCATGCAGCCGAACATCCCCCACACTACTCTGCAACCCCCTCTCCCTCCCTCGCTCCCTCCCTCCCTCTGTGCGTGTGTACCTCTGCACATTAATATGGTTACACCACCAATGGCGAGCTTCTGCTTGAGATATATAGTTATCACCAATAGCTTATCATGCATATGCATATGCATGGTATAGAGCCCCACAAGATGCTGTGTCATGTGTAGATGGTCCAGCATATGCTCTAGCTGAAACTAGAAACATATATAATTAAGGAATAATACAATTATATATGTAAGCTTGAAAATGGCGTAATTAATTAAACTAATTAATATATGATCGAGAGAGCACCTCTGAACATGCTGCTATTATTGTAGCTTAGGTGTACGTGCTGAAGTGATAAGATTATTTATTAACTTAATTTGTATTATAATTAAGTCTTAAGTGAGACTAGCTAGCTAGATAGGAGTATATATATATATATATATATATGTACTCTGTATATGCATGCATGTATGCATGGTGTCTTATAGGGGGGGGGGGGGCAGGCCAGTTTATGTATACAGCTAAGCAACATAGAGTACGTTTGATTTGGGACAAGACGCACGCTTCATTGTTTAGGGATAAGATGATCTGTTTAGGCGCGTTTGGTTGGCCGATGGAATGATCCACTTATTGTTTGGTCAGAGCGATATAAATTAGATCAAATAAGCCAAAATTTAGTTGTATCCACTTGCCAAAATATAACAATCATGGAACCTATTTTATAGAGTTTAATTGTCATATGAATATGATGGTATATATAATTGAACTAAAATAGGATAGATAAATAGCCTAGAAAAAAACTAGTTAATGTTTTGCTAATAAAAAAGGTAAAAACCTTCTAAACTAACTACTATATCGGCCCATAATATTAGAATTTAGGACTGAATTTAATATTTCATGATAAGGTGCGTTCGTTGTATCATAAAATGTTGTAATGTTATAGTACCAAGATAGCATAAGATATTGTAATATCTCATGTAAAGTTGGATAGATTTAGTTGGCTTATTGTTTTTTCTAGATCTCTTCACCAATTACTCAGTGTGATGGCTATATATCTCTCTTATAATTATTGCCCTTAAACAAATACTGTACTGAAAACCAGACGGGCATCCATGTATGGTAGCATATCCATCCCATGGACCAATATATTCCCTGCCCTGCAGGCAAACACGGGAGGGCGATGCCGATGCATGCATGACGGACGGGTACGTTGTCCAATAAAATAGGGGGAATGTTGCTGCCATGCATCAAACACCCAGGTCACCTCACGTTGATAGATGGATGGACATGTAGATGTGAAAACCTTGCGTGCATGAGAGGAGCCGCCCTAGGCATGCATGCAACTACTACTGTATAATTCTCACAGTAGCTAGCTCTTTGATTTTCTCATGTCCAGCCTACACAGCTCTTCAGCCGTATGTGATGAGCTGGCCGCTCAGGCAACAGTCATATCGATTGATCGATCGGGCACGTATATAATATATACTAGAATAACCTTCATAATTAAGCTCGTAGTACATGCAACTTGGATCATATCAGACAAATGCATGGCCGATTATATTAGCAGGATGGCAGGTCGGCGTAGCTAGATAATGGTACTAGCAGTACAACGTACTTGTGCATGTCGTTCCTACATGAGTTCTAAACTAAATATATGCATGCATATATATGGGAAATTAATCATTGGAGAAACATATATGAATAGTGCATGTATTTATACGATTATTGATTGTTAATATGTTATATTATATATTATAAATAATTAAAAATTAGCATAATAGGGAAAATATTAATGCAGGCAGGGAAAATGGTGGAAAATAAACAATAATATTATTAAAGTTTATATCAGTGAGACGGGTGATGCCTTGTCGGCACGTCGTGCCGAGCCAGCCCGACCCATCCCATTTGGATACATACCTCTACTTCCGGGCTCCGGCCAGTGCGCGCCCGGGTGCGTACGAAGGAGCGAGTACGTGAGGAGCGCGCCTCTCTCTGGCCGTGGCATGAGGACAAATCGATCGTGAGTCCCGGCCACGCCACGCCACGTACTCAATCGATCGCGGCCACGGGCGACGTACGTCGATCCCGAACAAGCCCCGGACGCGCTCGCGCGCGCGCCATGCATGCGTACATGATATGATTTGGCGGGCAGGCAGCGGGCGCCGCCGCGCGGGGCCGGCTGCATGCCTATAGCTCGTCGCGTCACGGGCGCGCGCGTACGTACGCCCCGTGCTCGCGCCCGAGCGCCGTGCCTGCGCGGGTGGGGCGCCGGCCGGCCGGCCGGGAGTCAATATAATCTCTCCGTCCCGATCGGTCGGCACTCGGCAGCATGCAGTACGCGCGCGGCCAGGGCATGCACGATTGAGACTGGTGGCGGTGCAGCAGTCACACTCCCGCCCATGCATGCAATGTGTGGTGGCGTACGAGCGCCGCATGCAGACGTAGCCCCTTGCTCGCTTGCTCTCGGACGCGCGGGGCCGCATACGATCGACGAGCTAAGCGGCCCCATACACGTACGTACTGCAGGAGTGTGTGTGTGTCTATATATATATATATATATGAATATGAATATGAATATGAATATTTAAGCGCTACAGTAGTACCAGTTCTGGTTCTGCAAGCGTCCGCTTTTGGCACGTCGTTTTCCAGATGTCATGCTCATGCGTATGTAATGTACTAATGTTTCACGTATCTAGCTAGCTAGTATCTGGTTGAAGGCATGTTGCATTTCAGCTGGCATTCGAAAAACTTGTCAATTTTCACGCCCAATTACGGGGAGCTATATGTCATGATTTATTTTAAATGGAAGTTATATGTATTTGCTTTGCTACTTCTATAACTTCCTCCCCCAAATAATACTACACAATATGTGCATTTTTTTAAAACAACTATAGGGGCATACTACAGATGTATCTGGAATTTTTATAAAATAATATATTTTTTTTAAAAAATAAAATCTGTACGTCCGTTTGAAAAAATTGCAGAAGTAGCATGCGGTCACTTGAAGTGCCGACTAGATGCCACGTCAGCTTCAGTCGTCACTTCAAGTGCTGATCACATGTTACTTCTGTAATTTTTTGAAACAAACATACAGATTTGAATTTTATTTTTTAAAAAAATTATTTAAAAAAATCGATGTATCTATACAGTGTAATTTCGATTCCTTATATATATGGTATATAAGGTTATAAATGTTTAAATTTTTCTTTGATTATCGGTACGGTGAAATATTATAGACCATACAATGTTGAGGTTGTTGACATGAATTGTGCTAAGAACCTTATTTATTTAGTACTAATTTTTATTTTACTATTAACTTATTTAATTTTGTGTTCAATTGATAAGAACTGTTAACGATTTCCTATACCACCATATCACACACACACATATAATTATAGGCGGTAATTAATCTCACCAAAGAAAGCAAGAAGGTGAGACTCCTTATTACTCCAACCAAACATAAAACTAAAGTATTCCATTAATCAACCAAACACATCCTATTATATATATCCACTAAAAAAAGATGATCACATTCCGTACTCTTCTCTACCCACACATTGAAACACAACCTTACAAATTGCACTCGATCGATATGCATGATGATATAATCAATACGACGCGAAACAAGTAGCAAACATTACAGCTATATATATATATATGCTCGATATATATCTATCTTGTGCACACAGAGACTTCTGCATGCTGGAGTAGTTACCGTTTCAGTTAATTATCGTAAACTGTCGGCTAAAAACCATGGTAATTAACCGAGCTGAGCAAGCTGGTGTACGTGAGCGGTTTGAGGAATAATCGTGCGCACAGTAGTAGTCCGATTAGACCACTTCAATCGTTTTCGTGCCCCCGTGGCCATATGCATCTATCGCAACGAAACAAAACCGGTGCTAACTCATGAACAAAAAGCCCGTTTAATTTGTTCTTATTTCCTGCCATCGATTTGTTGCGATCGGCACGTGTGTGGCGCGGGCCGCATGCATGCATGCATGCATGGCGCCAACACGAGCTAGCTAGGGGGGGATGCAAGCGGACAAGGCACGGCGGCAAAAATCTCCCTCCCCGTGAGACCATTTCTTTTGGAGCCTTGCATGATATGCATGCGCCACACACGCACACATCGATCTCATCGCGCGCGACCGCTTCCAAAAAAAAAAACACACAGCTACAGAAAATATATATTATCTACACATTTTGGATTTCAAAATACGATCGAGTTCAAATTATTCCCGGCCAGCTGCAGCCACTTGCTTGGGACTAACTTATCTAAGAAGTTGCATTGGGTGCGATCTTAGCCATTGGATGCATGAGGTAGCATCGGATCGGACGTTCCTTAAAATCGTCGTCGTCGCTGTGCTCGCGGATACGCCCATGCGAGCTGCAGGTGTGCACGCCGGCCGCCTGCGATGATCACGGGCAGATTCCCTCTCGTCTCCGCGTGATTCATCACCGTATGTACGTACGGTTAAGTCAGGATTTATACAGACACATTTAGGCTTTAGCTAGCCGACTACGATTTAAGTACTTAAATACATTAAATTTTTACGACCACATCAAATTTTTACGACCACATCAGCTCCTTTCTCTATTGTCCGGATAATATATATATATATATATTTCTTTTGGTCACATTTGTACACTGAAAGAGAGGTACGTACGTAGCCTGAAAAAACATTTTTGCTCCTTTTTATATAGCGATGAATGATGGATGATTCAACTTGCCTTTTGCCATCGATCGGGCCTCAGCTCACCACACTCAGCTCGTCGTATATAGGCACATCGATCGTGTCGCCGGTATTAAATCTACGACGCCGATGGTTAGCTAGCTATAGTACGTGTCCAATTTTTTTCGGGTCCATGAACCGATCATTGCTCTCATGCATATGGATGCATGCGATCAAGCATGGTTCAACTGGATGTTGCTGGCAGCTGCTAGCTAAGCTATACTCCAGCAGTCCAGCTAGCTGCGTCGTTCTCGATCGATCTCGATATGATTATTGTGCTGTGTCACAAATACCGTCGATCACATGGTATGCCGTATGCTTATACGTAGAGCAAGCAAGTGGTGGTCACCCTAGCTACTAGCTAATCAGTTAACTATAAGTTATAGTTATATCCCTGCTGCCCGGCCGGCCGGCCCTCTCGTCGTCGTCGCCATTCTCGAAGAGAAAATACATAAAAAACTTATCGCCTCGTACGAACGTGTATCTATGCCTGCCGCCCTCTTCTGTCGAGCCCAGGGGATCGATCGATATGGTCGTGTACATGCTTAGCTAGCAGCCTCCAACTTGCAAGGCATAGACAAATGGCGTTGCATGATTTGCATGCGTGTGGGACGACGCACTGCATGGCATGTGTATACGCGCATATCTACAACACAAGTAGATTTTAATGATGGTTTAAAACGTACGTAAGTAACAGGCATTTAATTAATATAATATAATGATGGGTGATCAACTAGCACTGATGATGAGTTAGTGTTAACTTGTCACTAATAAATTATCATCACATAAGCGGATATATAGATATATAACTCTTTGATAACCAAACATTATTAGTAATAACAGATGCATTTCTATATTTGTCGTTAATAATTGATAATTATAGATGGAATGCACCTCTACGCCTGTCATGAATGATTGGACATTATAGTTGAGTATAGTTGTATATCCGTCCCTAATAATGATGAGTCATTAATAACATGGTTAAAGTGATTTTCACTAAAGGATTTTATCGACTATAACTAATGCAATCTGTCATGAATAGTAACACATATTTAGCTCATAATTTATTATTTTGTTTATCAAAATTATTCTTTCATGTTTTATATAACTATTTAAACGGCATGTAAGAACATAGCGGCATACATATACGTACACACCTAGCTAGGTTCGCATGCAGAATACTTTTCGATGCTTACATGCACGCATGCATGATATCTACCTAAGCTAGCTAGTTCCTTAATTTCTTTTATATGAAATGTCGATCAGTCGTATCGTCGTGGCAATTATGCTCTCGATCGCAAGTTTTTTTAGATGATTCGGCTAGCTAGTTGAGCCGCTGCCAAGAGCATGCAGTAAACTAATTGACCAGCCATTGCTAGCTAATGCCGTGGCCTTCCAATATTAATTCCTCTTTTGTTCTCCTTGGGAATGACCACCATGCATGTTACTACACACACGTCAGAATCACAGAATAATGGTTCATATGGAGCAGATCCCATGCATGCATGGCAAGCTAGATGTGTACCCATCGCTCGATCGATCGATCACCCCGTCGTCGGCGTCCAAGAAAGAATTCAATATTCAATATTCAATTCGTTCACTGGAATGTACCAACAACCATTCATACCATTGCCATATGTAGTAGTAAGAGTGAAGCTAGTTTGGACCTTGGATAACCATGTTCCATTATGGGGGCATCCGAGGTGTGTGCAGTGTGTGTATGCGCGATCATAAATAAATAAATATATATATATATATATATATATAAGTATACATGCTTACGTCACATCAACTTGTTCATATAATAGCCCTTGGATAAACTAATATGATGGCCAGTTCTTTAATCCACACGGGATGGAGAATGCCCTGCATCTTGTCAACTAGATTCCTTCTAGCTGGTGATCGATGCACACGGGAGCGAACCATTTGCACGTCAATCTAGCAAGCTACAAGCCTCAGTTCATCTTTAATTTAATTACACACACACACACACACACACCGAAAACGCGCATGATATTATTGTAATGTTTCGTTTAGAGCTTGCAGAAATATCAAGCATGCGTCGTGCTGTCCAGGAAATAATCAAATTAAAACCATGTACGAAATGCGACCGGTTTCAAATATGTCACGTCTAATTATGTTAGCTAGTAGCTACCACCAGCTGCTGAAATATTTACGCTATAACGAAAACACAAAAAGCAATCGATATTTGCCGAACCCTACCCTCCACTTGCTCGATCCGACGTCGTATGTAGCACGATGTATTAGGCGAAATAGTCGATCTTATTTTGTCGGTTTATCATACAGATTCAGAGCTACAACACTAGTAAACATATATATATATATATATATATATATACGGGAACGCTATTCTACACTATGAGTGTAAATGCTATTCTACACCGATCATCCCAATCGTGCCCACCCCCCACCCAATCCCAACCCCTCCATTCCACGTCGGTGTAGAATAGCATTCTACACCCGTGGTGTAGAATAGCATTTGTATATATATATATATATATGGCAAACGTCCAATGCTTCCTTTCCTTTGTTTTTTTAACTTCCTTCGTTGGTTTTATTTGTGCTCATTTAATTTCCTCTCTCTTTTTTTATTTCTGCACTTGATTTCAAGAGAGACGAGAGATGATGGTGATGATGAGAAGGTACAACAAAATGGTCACGTGAGTGGTGGCCGCAACCGGGAGCTAGCTAGAGGCCACTATATACATATGGAGTGGCCTTGTTCTTGGTTCTCCATTTAAGCTGGTTAAGCTAGCTAGCACTAGCAGCAGCTCTCTCCTTACACCTAGCTAGCTCAGCTCTATACTTCTCTCTCTTTCTCTAGCTATATATATCTCTTGATTCAATTGAGCTGGCAGGCTAAGTGAGCAACAACTGCTGTGTTTGTGTGTGTGTGTGTGAGAGAGAGAGAGAGAGACAGATAGATAGATAGAGAGAGAGAGCGAGAGAGAAAGAGTGAGAGAGATCAGTGGGAGAGATGATGTCGTCGAGGGAACGCAAGAAGGCGGCGGCGCTGCAGGAGAAGCTGCAAATCCTCCGCTCTATCACTCACTCCCATGCTGTAATTAGCGCCTCGATCTCCTTATTAGTTTCTGAATTTTCTCTTCAGTTTTTCATGTGCGTTTTAATTTCTTTCTCTGATATAAAACATCTGCTAACGTCTCGATCGAGTGGTAGAGTCCCAAATCCCAATCAAATTCGATGTATAGTAACTTAACATCCACTTATATATCCCTCGCTCACTACCGGAATTGATCGATTGGAAACGGATATGATGCAGCTGAGCAACACGTCCATCATCATGGACGCGTCCATGTATATCAAGGAGCTGAAGCAGAAGGTGGCGAGGCTGAACCAGGAGACCGCCTGCGCGCAAGACGTTCTCGGACAAAACCGGGTACATACACAACTACGCACTGCACACAGCTACCGCTCTCTTTAAATTTTCTTCTTAGCTTATAGCATCGATCTCAGCTGATTTTTTAGTTGCAATCCTAAAAATTTAGGGAATAATTCTTTTGAGAGCTTCTTTTTGCAAACGCTGACACCGGCAGTAGCTAGGGACCAAATGCGAGTAGTTCACATGCATGCTAAACTGCTCATGCAAGCTCTGTTGGGACAGTGAATGGAGTTTTGGATTGGTCAGTACTCAGTAGTACGTACCATGCACACAGCAAACAGCACAGTTAATTATGTTGGTCGTGTCGGCATTTATGAGTTGTGTCTGATATCTGTCTGAACTAATTAGCATCTGATCTGAGCTGAGCTGAGTGAGGTAGCTAGCTAGCTAGCTAGGTAGCTGATTAATGGCGTGTGTGCTGCAGGTGACCGTGGAAACCCTAGGGCACGGGTTCCTCGTCAACGTGTTCTCCGGCAAGAGCTGCCCGGGGCTCCTCGTCTCCATCCTGGAAGCCTTCGACGAGCTCGGCCTTAGCGTCCTCGAGGCCACAGCCTCCTGCGCCGACACCTTCCGCCTACAAGCCATTGGTAGCGAGGTACGTAATTAATCAGCACAAAATCCACCGCCAAATTCAATTTGATTCAGGTAAACTTGGTTGCATTCGTTGATCCGAGACGTACGCGCGCGGCTGATGTTTCGATCGACTCACACATCTGCAGAACCCGGTGGAGAAGGTGGACGAGCACGCCGTGAAGCAGGCCGTCCTGCAGGCCATAAGGACCTGCTCGGACACCGCCCGCGACGACGACGTCGACGACGAGTAGATACAACGCAAGCTAGCTAGTACAGAGACCTTTAATTCTACCCGCCGCCGCCGCCGCCGAGCATGCATGCAAATATGGTCGTCGCAGCATTATATTGCTCGATCGATCTCTGTCCTATTCTTTCCTTCAATTCCATCCCCCCCTTAATTTCTTCCTCTTTCTGAACCGTACGTCTCGATCCGGCCGTCGTCTCTACCGGCGGCGCGCGGGCGCGGCGGCGTACGGTGATGAGATGGACGCACGCACGCACGCACGCACGCATGACTATGTAATAGTAGTACGTACGTGTTAGGGGGAGCTAGCATCAAGCATGCATATGATCATCACAAGTAATTTATATATATAGTCTATGCCAATAAGATCATGTAACACATATGTGTCAGGAGGTTCCTTCGATCGGAAAGCAAAACTGAATGCATTCTATGATGATATGATATATATATGCATGATCGTATTGCAGGATAACATGTCCCATATCTGTCAATTTCTAGCTATCTCTTCCGAAGCTCAGCTCAGCTCTCACTGTCTCACAGCACTGAACAGTGTCACGGTCACATTGAACTCTCTGATCTTTGAAGCTTGATTGACCACAGCCGCATGCAGTTGGTGCATGCATGCACGCATCGATCACAAGATCTGTGCACTCTGCAACAGTTGGCTCGATTATCAGAGCAGCAGAGAGCTCTCAGCAGTCAGCATGCAGGGTGTTGCCGGATAGGCCAGACCTTTCATGAGCACCACTACTGCTCATGAACACTGTAGATACCACCCCAGATGAAAAAAAGGCGCATCGGAATCGGTTCCAAAAAACATGGAGCTAGCAGAGCACGGAGCGGCCAATGAAAAGTACAGTATAGTATACTCTCTTCCATTATCTAAAAAAATATGATTTGGAAACACAGTTTTTGAAAACTACGGTATTTCAAAAACTACACTATACTACCTCCATAATAATACTACAGTTTATAATACCACAGTTTTGGAAAAAATGTTTCGTACCAAAGTTTTCAATACTGTAGATTGAGTACAATATTTCTAATATTGCAATTTATTTTACAGAGATTTCAGATGGAGTTGCCAAACACTTTTCAGTATATACTATAGTATTGTTCAATACTACAATATTTCTTTCAAAACTACAAAAAAAATTGTGTTCCCAAACAAGTACTACAATGTGCGGCTAAATTCTTCCATTATCTAAAAAGTAAAAAGAGAAAAATTGCCTTCAAGGTTTATATATGGGTAATTAAGTTCTTCCATTATCTAACAAAAAGTACATTCAGGACGTATGTTTAATTACGTTAGTCCATTAATTATCTTTTGAAGAGTTTTTTTTCTCTTTGAGAAGGTATAAAGAGGTAACATGGTTTTCAGTATAACTCATGTAAGGTATGTACTAGATGTATCAAAATTTACACTAAAAATATGATATTTTCTAATAACTAAAAACCGCTCCTATATAAAAAATGTATTCATCAGACTTGTTCATTTCATACTATGGAAGATGTAAAATATATAAATAAAGTTATGGTTTATGCCAATTGTTTTAGTTTTCGGATGGATGAAATTAATTCTAAAAATTTGATAAACAACTGTGTAATAACTTTTATTACAACTTTTATTTTTTAAAAAAATCATAAATCAAGAGATTAAAAAAGTGTACTCTAACTTAAGCAATAGGCAAGCCCGTTTTTTTAAAGCCAAAACGGCATGGTATATTAATTAGGAGAAGCTAGGTAGAATTATATGGTTTAAAGAACAACAACCAAGGTTGCCAGATAACAAATGAGAGATGGGGAGGAAAAACACAACATAAACAAAGACATCGAAGAAAAACTAAGACAAAATGCACGCTAGTTGCTTCGCTCCGCCTTAAAACCACATACACAATTCATCTAAAATACGGTCAATTAGACACAATATCATAGAATATGCACCTATTCCTTCCTCGGTGTAGCGAAGGGTCCTAAAGTTCAAAAGTTGTAACGGTGTTAGGGTAACAGGTGTAATGCATGGGGTTGTGGGGGAGGGCGGGAGGAAGCAGCGGGATGCCGTGCCGTTTGTTTAGGGGACACGGGGGGAGGCGACACCCTCCTGCTCTGCCACTATGCTCCCGTGACGCGCGCGGACGGATCGATGCGTGCCGCCGCGTGATCCCGTCGATCGCCTGCCCTGCGGCCTTGCACTGCCCTGCCTGTGACTCTTCCTGTGAGCGCGGCGGGGTCACGCACCGACGACGATGCGCGCTCAGCCCGCGCGCCCCGTGCAAGACAACAATGACGTTCTGGGCGCGCTTGCGACATGAGCCGAGCGGGCGGTGGGTGGACGGATCGACCAGACACGCGCGCCACGTCGTCCTCCCGCCCGCGCCGCGCCGGCTCGTGACCGAGCGCTCGCGCTGGCCGTACGTGCGCGCCAGCGCCAGCGCGCGCTCTTTCATGGGCGTAACAGTCGGGCCGATCAGTGGCGTGCGTGCACGGAGTGTCTTTGTCGCCACGCACCTCGCGCGCGCGCGCTCGCAGCGCAGAGGGTTGTCGTGTATTCCGCCGTGTCCCGGCGTGAAGGAACCAGCAGCAGGGCGCAGGGCGCAGGGCGCTGGCGCTGGCGGCAACGACAAGCTGCCTCCAGCTAGGGCCAGGATGGCCAGAGCGTACGTACGTCGCCGATGCGGCTCACGAGAGAGATTTCTGCGCGCGGCGCGAGGCGGGGCGCGCGCGCCAGTCGTCGTCGTCGTCGTCGGGCGGCACGGACGAGACGGGGCCCGTGGCGCGTCGTCGTCTGGCGGCCCGGATGTGTGTAGCGTAGCTAGCCCCCCCATCTTTTCCAGCTCGGACGACGGGCTTTGGCCAGACGCAGACGCAGGGCGCTGCTGCTCGTGAGCCGACAATTAGGGCACTGAAGCACCGCACAAGTCTCGTTGCCCCGGTGGTGACTGATGATGCGACACGCGTTCAGTTGAACACAAGGGTCAGGAATCAGGATTACCATACATATGAGATCATAATACGAAAACACTATGGAATCATTGAATCAAGAGAACAATGCACACTGCTTGCAGATTTGCAGTGTCTGGTAAAAGAGTGCTGCTACTTTTGAAAAGGAATAAAAAATAGACACCAACCCCACTGTTGCTCTGCAAGATTAGCAGTTGGTCTAACAAGCAACAAAGCAAGCATACTTAGGCAAGGGAAGAAAACATACAATTGAACCAATCTGCAGGTTGTACACTTGCACTTGTCCGATCAATCAATGGCTCAGGTCCAGCATTGTCCTTATGGAAGTAAAATGCAACCCTAACATTGTCTGTCCAACAGTCAGGCTGCTCCTGTGTTAAAGAAATATCTGAGAGATCATGTCTATGTGCTCATCATCCGCTTTGTGCTCAGCTTGGTAACAATTTTGTTGCTGTTAGGGTTCCTTCGAGCCATTTTTACTCCGTCGTAATCATCTTTCCATACTCTATGAGCATTCCTAACTTCCTCCAGCTGTGAATCTGGTATGCTTGTGAACAGATCCAAGTTCTCCACCCATTCATTCCATGGAGGCATGGATGCATCCAAGAATTTTGCTAGTTCTGGCAGAAGAGCTGCCCTGTAGAATTCCACCACCCACCTTTTGATTTCTTCAGATTCGTTCATTGATTGGATCCCAGGGCGAGCTATACTTCCTTGCTTGTTCCTCGAGGAGAAACTGTTGTCTCTAAGGATCAGAACTTCAGAAGGGGCAATTGGTAAGACAATCCGAGAAAACTTTGCAAGAGATAGCGGTACAATATCTTTGGGTAGTAATCTGCGCTTAACTGCTACAGCCGTACCAACCATCTTCCGGATCTGAGGTTGAGAAAAATAAATGCATCACGACAAAGTCATAGATCCATGTATGCATACTATTTATACTGTTACAACATATATTCCTTCCACAGTTCATAGTAAGGCATATAAACAGTGAATAAAGCAGCCAAAGCCAACCGTTTTGCTGATCATGCACAGTGTTCAGAAGGATTTTGCTTATTGACAGGAAAACCAAACACTACAGTTTAGAAACTGTTAAACAACTTACATAATTGATTAGTTAAGAGGGATATTTTTGGTATGGAGGGTGAAGTTCCCTTGACAACAAAGAAGAATCACTAAGCCCATAAAGACAGTTTCAAACATAGCATAATATTTTGAAACTTTAGTTTTCCCTGATGGGTGGGAGCGCTTATGATCCACATACCTGATGTAGCATGAAAGATACTCCACATATGGTCAATTCCACAAACTGAATTCCCGATGAACTCTGCAACTCTCCACAGGAGAATTTGAGGATATCTCTGAAGTGTGAAGCATTTAGTCTATCATTTTCCTCAGGCTCATGGAGCCACCGAGCTTTAATCTGCACTTTCTTGTCAGAAAACTCGGGTCTGCCCTCATAATTGTCTTCTAGTGCACTAGAACCGATTATT
The DNA here is from genome assembly GCA_019279435.1 of Zizania palustris. NCBI lineage: Eukaryota > Viridiplantae > Streptophyta > Magnoliopsida > Poales > Poaceae > Zizania > Zizania palustris. Next base: position 56,458,155 of record JAAALK010000286.1, read on the forward strand.
GATGAAGAGGTCAAGTCTTCTTCACCATGGTCTGAAGTAGTTCCATCATCAGAAGAGCTTTGGTCCCTACCCATTTCAGAGGGCATGGAATTTACAGCTGAGCTTGCTCCTTTGACCTTTTGATGCCTTCCTGCTAGAACTTTCCTATACTTGGCACGAGCAGTGTAATTATGAAAAGGATGGTTTCCCTACAAGTAGAATCAATTTAGTGAAGCTGTGCAGATGCAGAGTAACCTACAGAATGATTTTTTTAAAAAAAAAAAACTCTCTGACAATCTCTATCATTACTGTATTGTCTAAAATGGAAATCATTTGCAAGACAAACAATTATTCCATGATGGTTTGGGGAAAAACTCACATGGGCCATATCCCAATCAGATGTCTGTTGGGGAATATAGCCCAGATGTACAAAAGTGAAAGTATTCTCAGGATCAGATTGGGTTGGCCTTTTTGTAAATTCAGAATGGGTCTAGCAACTGTTATGCAACAAGTATAATGAACCAGGTGTCCTTGTCTGTGCAGTTATATCACCCGTGCATGGTACCTAAACTTTAATTTAACCTCTTCACCAAAGTCTATCCATCATTTGACTACTGGAAATCGACAAGTTAGGCCACAAAGATGCTAAGGAACCTGCTTAATTATGACATTACCTCCCCAATTCCGAGCATGCTTAAATGTATTTAAAAAATTCCATTATTTTTTCATCTAATGAATTGACAGCTGGATCTAAGTAAATCTAGGAACGCAACACACATGAGTGAAATTCAAAGTTAAGGTCCACAGTGGACCGACAGGACAAATTTATGACCTCCGGTGTATTTACTTGTTACACAAACTGATGTTTCATTCTTATTTAACAATATGGTCATATCTGTGTGTCTCCTTAAACACATCTACTATCAGACAGTTTATCAAATTCCATGTTCTTTTGCACAATATACTGCACAGAATGCAAGAGTATACTTGATCATATACACACCTCAAAACCTTTCAGTATGTTATTGAACTCTGACAAATGCTCAGCTATTTCTTCAGAGCTACAATCGCCCTTTATTCCAATTATTTCAGCAGGAAGAAGATAGAAGTACTCCCGATACAAGCATTCCCTCCTTACATCAAAACTCCTGAGATTGCATGCATGTCATACCAGGAATGAAAAAGTGCTTTTCTACGGATTACTCAATCGAACAGATTACTCCGTGTCATTGGTTTTTCTCTTACCTTTGTGCAGGCAAAACACTGAAAACTCTAATGTTGTCTGGTAAATTTGAATTAATGAAGTTCGCAAGAGCAATACCATCAGGATCATTCTCCCATGCTCTATCAGGGATTTCCATTTTCATAGAGATCATAGTGGCCAGTGAATGTACCTGAAATTAGTCCATTCTAAGCATGCATGCAAGCATTTGTTAGACAATAAAGAAGTAGAAATTACACCATTTTATAATCATTTATACAATTGTAAAGATTAAACTGTAAAATCCTACCCCTTTATCAGTTCTGCTACTCCTTTCCCAGCCAACTTTTTGCAGTTTTCCATAATTACTCTCAAGAATGCCCCCGGCCTTGAAGATGGCTGATTCTAAGACTGACTCGATTGCTGCAGAAAAAGATCAGAAAAACTGATTAACATTTACAAGAATGCAATGATTATACTAGAACTCCCATAAATGACATGCCACGAGCATGTCCATATGTAGTGCCAATGTTCACAGTCAACTTGTCATAGAAGATTAGTCTGAAACCTTTCATGAATACACCTAGATTGTTCTTTGGTTCCTGGAAAAAAAATGATACGTTCCAAGCAACCATTACTCCATTATAGGTCCTTGTATAGAATGAGCGATATCAATCCGACACAACTAGTAATCTAGCGTAAAGCAAAATGTCAGTATTCTAGTTCTACCACGCCGCTTTTGCAATTCAATTACTTTCTTGACAGAATTTTTGCAATTCAACTTCTAAATCTCAACGAACAAAGCAATTAGCAAATTCAAATGCTAATAGCAGCATCATTCAAACTAGAGCTTACTCGAGTCCGTGCTGAGCTCCCGCTGCTTCTGAAGCCCTACAAAGACAAAGAGGCCATAGCACTGAATAAGCAACGCATGATGCAGAAACTGGGGAGTAGCAGCACAACATCTCATCCTGTCATGCAAACCTCGGTACTCCGAGCCGACGTAGCCTATTCGGAGCACGACTCTCTTCTTCCGCGCCGACTCCCACCTCATCCCGCCGCTCCCATCGTCGGAGCAAGTGGCAAGCGGAGGCTGGGGTGGCGAGGCAGAAGCCGGAGCGGAGGCAGAGTAAGACACGCATAGAGTGGTACGAAGGACCCTCGGGTTCGCCCTGCGTGCGAGGAGAGCAGTAGAGTAGGGCCTCCGGAGAAGCCACGATCCCGCGGCAGCAGCAGCGGCGGCGGCGGCCATCGGCGCGGCCGGGTAGCGGATTGGGGATAACTGATAAGACTCTGAAGTGGGGAAGGAAATACTGAATTAATCTAACTGAACAGTTGTTGGGCCGAGCGTTGCAGTAGGCTTCGCCGGTGTCGGTATCCGGGAGCGAAGCCGATCCGTGTCCATCTCGTTGATGGGCCGGCAGCTCAGCCGCTCAGCCCACCCCTCGCCGCCCTCTCCGGAATCCCGACCTCCTATCGCCCTCACGTTCGCGAAGCGCCGTCACATCGGCTACTCCCCCCTTCGCCTCTTCCGCCTCGCGCCGCGGCGATATCACTGGAGGGGCCGACCAGGAAGAGTGAGACGGCAGCTTGGATCTGAAGGCACGCGCGGCGTAAGGGAAGAAGAACACCACTCCTCCGCACGTTCCGGCGCCGTCACCGGTGAGCTGACAAACCCCAAACCCTAAGCACCGTAGTAGAGCTTGGGTGAACTGCCACATGTAGCACGCATTTTTTTCGTCGGAAGTCGTCGTGTTTTCGGCGGCGGCGGCCTCACTGTAGTTTCCTGTCATCTGCAAGAGTCATGGCGACGCCGGCGATGGGGGAGCCGGTGGAGCCGCAGTCGCTGAAGAAGCTGAGCCTCAAGTCGCTCAAGCGCTCCCACGACCTCTTCGCGCCCACTCACTCCCTCCTCTTCTCCCCCGATCCGGAGAGGTAATCCAGCTCGCTCTCTTCCCCGTCCCAGATAACCCCAGAACCCTAACGCCCTGTTGCTAACTGTTTATCTTTTGCTGTGGTGGACGGCAGCAAGCAGGTTCGTGCCAGCTGCAAGGTCTGTTACTCTGTACACATGTCTCTGCTCTCCATTTGTTAAATTCCATCTTTGTTTGCTTAATTGATGAAGCCCTAAAAATTGATGGTGGGGTGGTATCACGCAGATAAATGCCGAGTACCGCACGGTGAAGAACCTGCCGACAGATCAAGTGCGAGAGCAGGGCAAGGTTGCTGTGGTGCCTTCAACCACATTGCTTCTTCCAGGTAAAATCTGTCATCTGTCGCTCCTCTTTATTCTGTAATTGCACCTCCTGTTTTTTCTTAGGTAAAATCTCATGTTATTTTTGAACAATTGCTTTGGATTGTTTAAAATGCTGCCAAAAACGAGACGCCTATCACAAATATAGAAATTACTGTGTTAAAGCGGATATTGCTTTTACATTTTAATGAAGCTCACAATTGTCTTCTCAGGAACACAACAAATTAAAGATCCTGATAATAAAGGCGGCAGTACTGCCATTATACCTGCACCACATATGCTCCCCAAAGCACCGTATGTCCATTCATATTCTTTCCTGTGACTTGTTTACTATTTATCTTTAGGCACTGAATTTCCTTTTTATTTATTAGGGATTCAACTATACCAGGCAAAAACACAACTTTGTCAATTCCTGGGTCATCTGACAGGTTTGTTCAATTATCTTTGCTTTTATTGTTGATAACTTGATATGCAGCTCAAACACCTTTACGGTCCCCAGTATGCTAAGTTGCTAACCCAACAACTTGATATCCTTAGCTGAAACTTTGAAAGCTAGCTCGTGGCGTTGCCCCATTGCCCTTTTTGAGCCCCTTCTTTGAGTGGAAATTAGCAGTTAGGTGGGTTATTTGAGGTTTGGGTGGGTCTTGGTGCTTGTATATTAGGGTATCAGCTACCTTTTATCTCTTTTATGTCTTAAGTTTGTGTGTATCCTTTCCAAATTAATGTAGTTTGTTGAAGAAAATGTGGTGGCACTGTGTCACAATACCATTATGGTGTGTAAGTGCTTCACAGGCTCCTAAGAGCATGTATGTTGTGATGCCAAGAAGAGAGGCTAAGAAATTTTAGCCTCCCTAACCTGGAGCTAGAGCCAAATACTTGTGCTCCATGCATGTGTAAGCTGCTCAGTAGTTTTTTTAAGTCAAGGATGGGTCCCACCAAATTGGATGAGAAATAGGGCTAAACATTCCAAGAAAAAACAAGCTTTAACTCCTGAGAGATGTCAAAGTGATGTGGAAAACCTACCTCCTCTTACATTAGACATGCCTTAAGTATCCAAGCAAGCCTATATATCATTCTTGATAGAACAAGTTGAAAATTTGCTTGTTATGCTGATGACTTATATCTCTTTCAGATTCTCGACATCTGCAATGATGGAAAGGATACCAAGCAGATGGCCACGGCCTGTATGGCATGCTCCTTGGAAGAATTATAGGGTAACTTTTTCATTTCAATGCTAGATTTCCGAGTTGTCACTCCATTATTTGTACTAATGGTTTATCTAAATGTATGTAGGTGATCAGTGGTCACCTGGGATGGGTGCGATCGATTGCATTTGAGCCAGGAAATGAATGGTTCTGTACGGGTTCTGCTGACAGGACAATTAAAGTGAGCTCCAGTGCTCCACAGCACACATGTGATTTATTCTGTTTCTCATATTTGACAGTAGTGTTCTAATACGTTGTTGAAACTTTTACAGTGTTAGTTTTGTCTGTGGTATTCTCTAATTCTAAGCTTAGTTGGTGAATGTTTTCTAGCTTACATGTGACATGTGAAACTTGATAGTTTTTTAAATTAGATTATTTTATCTATATAACCCATACTAATTTAAGTTCGACAAAAGACCACATGCGCAATTGCAAGTGGGACTAGGTCCATATGCCATTGACACAACACAGTGTTATTTTTTGAACTTGTGCTTTCTGCTTGTATATGAATACAAACTCCCCTTTTTCTTTACACTCATTTTATGTTGATATACATAATTACATATCTAGTATAGGTAAGGCACTTTGGCAAAGCACGGTGCATCATAGGGCTGATATTACAGCTTTACAATGTGTTTGATTGCATGGACAAAGGGGAATGGGATGGGTTGAGCCCAGTTTTAGAGGTGTTTGATTTGGGAATGGACTGGGACAGGGACAGGGATATCCCACGAGGGAATATTCTGCTCAGATGCGAGATAGAACCATTCATCCAAAATGAACGGACAGTGCTGTCCCACTTCGGGGCGAAGCCTTGGGTGACCGGGCGGCGTGGCTACCGGACAGCTTGGGCGGCGTGGGCACGACCAGGCGGCGTTGGCGCGGCCGGAGGCAGAATGGGCGTTGTCACTGGCGGCATTGGTGTGGCCAAATTTGACGGCGCAACTACCAGAATTGCCGGAAATGATGCAGCTATGGGGATGGCCAGGGACGGCACGACTACAGGGACGGGGTGTCGTGGTTGCAGAGGAGGGGCAGCATGGCTACAGGGAAGGGGTGTCATGGCTATAGGGGAGGGAGCGTGAAGGCCTGGCAGGGGCGGCACGGAGGCCTAGTTGTGGCGCCGACGTGGTCCGCGTGGAGGCCTGGTGATGCCGGCATGGAGGCATGGGATGACGGCTGCGTGAGGCAGCCAAGCTCTGGTGGATGTTCTAGGAAGGAGAGGTGAATGTGTGTGACAATGACGTGTGGGGCCCGCTTGACAGTCACCCTGTCCCAATTTTTCAGTACTTGTAACCAAACAAAAATTATGGAACGAATCTATCCCTCAAATCAAACAAGTAATGGGATGATTCCATCCCAAAAAAGAGGAATGAGATCATTCCATACTACTATGTCTCTTAACCAAACAAGATGTTAGTTCATCACCTATAGCACCCTTAATTGTTTAATGGCTAGTTTTGAGCTTGCAAATATGTGTCTTTATATCTTTTACAAAAAATATTCTGTTTGTATTTTGCGATTTCTTCTGGTCTAGGAATCATGTTGCTCCTAATAGTGTTTATGCTTTATTACTCCCTGGATGACTCTTTGGAAGATTTAAGGAATATTTCATGTGTATTACACTATTACCTATTTAGCTGTTCTTGCTTCTGGTCCTATCATCTGGGTTTATTTGTCCAACAAGTCTATAATTGTTTCTTATGGATGATTTGATGATACATCTGCTGGAAAATCCAGGCTATCCCTTTTCCTCTCACCCTCCTCTCATTTAGTAGTACATTAATCCAACAGCCCAAATTCCCCAACAAGCAACACTATTTTATATGCTGTTAAGTGTTAACTCATTCACCATGTCATTCTGTCTTGTAGATATGGGACCTTGCATCAGGAACATTGAAGCTTACACTTACTGGCCATATTGAACAAATTCGTGGTATGTTTTTCTTGGCATTGATTAGCATGGTTACCAGGGTCTATTTAGCCTTTCATTTTTTTTGTACTCTCTACAACCTCATTAATTGATGAACTCAATTTGCATTGGTGTAGGACTTGCTGTCAGCCAACGGCACACATATTTATTTTCTGCTGGTGATGACAAACAAGTAAAATGTTGGGATCTTGAACAAAATAAGGTTAGCTCTACTCAGTCTACTGTTTGATAGATTGCAGTATACAGGGTATGTTGACATTATGTTAACATTTTCTGTTTTCCTTGTTCAAGGTTATTAGGTCTTACCATGGGCATCTGAGTGGTGTTTACTGCCTTGCTCTCCATCCAACGATTGATATATTGCTTACTGGTGGCCGTGATTCAGTTTGTAGGGTATAGAATCACCTCTTGCAATTGCAGATTTTGCATAATCATTATCATACAATGCATGCACTAAGGTTCTGGTTTTTGCTGACCTTCATACACAGGTCTGGGACATCCGAACGAAAGCGCATGTTGCTGCTTTAACTGGTCACGACAACACTGTATGTTCAGTGTTTGCTCGTCCTACGGTAAGGAAGCTTTTGAACCTTTCATGATTTATTGCAATGTTGACTTTTGCAACTCAATGTACTCTTTATCTGGAGCCTTTATTATTCATAGCCATGTTACAGACCAGTTGAGCTTCTCTAAGTTCAATGAGAATTTCAAGAATGATGTTGAATGCGTGCACCTCTGATGTCTTGAACTCTGTTATCTTGTTTATTCAGCTTGTTGTTTGTGGTTAATATTTTCTTATCAGTTGAAGTACTTAGTAGTAGATCATTCTTTTAAAAATAAATCTTGATTTTATTTGTCTCAGGATCCACAAGTTGTCACTGGCTCTCATGATTCAACTATCAAGTTCTGGGATCTTGTAGCTGGTAAGTTTACCATCGAATTTGACAGTGTTACCTGAATGTTTTCTTGTATGTGTTTCCCATACTGCCGCTTTTCCTGCAGGGAGAACTATGTGCACTCTTACACACCATAAGAAATCTGTTCGGGCTATGGCGCTGCATCCAAAAGAGTCAGTTTCTGTACATCATTACATTTTCATATTATCTACACTGTTGGAACCATTACAATTGTTTGTCTTGTACAGGAAATCATTTGCATCGGCATCAGCAGATAACATAAAGAAGTTTAGTCTGCCCAAAGGCGAATTTCTGCACAACATGCTGTATGTATTATTTCCAGATTATTTATTAGGCTTGCATTTGTGATTTATTTTCCATGTAGCTTCTAATGTAAGATTGTGCTTTGGAGTCCAATATCCTGAAGATTTTTTCCTTTTAATTTCTGAGCTTATAGTTACTAAAAATGCATAAGTTTGAAGGGGACACTGAGATGATTGGGTTATTTGTTCTAGCCTGTCTAATAATCTGGACCATCGGAATGTATCCATTACATTAATTACATACTCGTTTAATTATATGTCCTAGCTGCAAAAACCTTTAGACAAAGATTTCATGTTGTATAAAAAAGACTTTTTACTGAGTTTTTATTATGCATATTTTTTCTTTTAATCTTTTTCATATTTCATGGTTTCATAAAGACATTCAGACTCTTAATCATACACCTTAATACTTGTGAGCTGCAGGGTAAGTGTGAGTTGTTTGAAACTTTAATAGGGATTGAGTAGAGGTACATGATGTACCATACTACCATGTCTAGGTTGATGTAAGAAAAAAATCATATTCAAATGCATAAGTAATGTTAGCTGCTGGACGAGGTCTTGGGGCTGTTCGGAAGCTCTGCTTCATTTTAAGGACTTTGCTCACTGTTGTAAAGGAACATTAACTAGGAGGTGTGTAAACATTCCACTGAAACATCTTCTCTCTTGTCATATTCAGGTCTCAACAGAAAACCATCATAAATGCAATGGCTGTAAATGAGGATGGTGTCTTGGCAACTGCAGGTATGCATAGTGACAATGTGACATGCCTTTTATCCTTTTTCTTTTCCGCGGCATCCCACCAATTTAATTTTTCAAAAAGATGGTTTTAATGTATGGTTGTAACTGCGGTGTTGTTTATGCTATATACTTGCTGGCTGCATCCTATTCAATAAAATGTTTGCAGAACATAGTATAAAGTTGTAAATATCTTCTTGTGCAGGGGATAATGGGAGTATGTGGTTTTGGGATTGGAAGAGTGGCCATAACTTTCAGCAAGATCAGACTATAGTCCAACCTGGTAAATAATTATTTGCATCACGCGCTGGCTGACTGGTCATTATGACTTGTCATGATGTTTCTTTAAGCAACGGTCACAGGTTAACTTAATTTATGTATCTCCAATTTTAGGATCATTGGAGAGTGAGGCATGCATATATGCTCTCTCATACGATGTTAGTGGATCAAGGCTTGTGACATGCGAAGCGGACAAGACGATAAAGATGTGGAAAGAAGATTTGACAGCCACACCAGAGTCCCATCCTGTCAATTTCAAGCCTCCAAAGGACATCAGAAGATACTGATGAAACTCCTGTTTGTTGTATCTAATTTCAGACATTGCACTTTAACTGTTGTAGTGTAAACTCAAATCGCTTGGATGGAGCTGTTTGAATTTTGCCATGTTTCACTTCATCAAATTCTTCAATTTAGCTACGCCTGTAGGAGTCTGATATCTCTACTATTATAAAGCAGCGACTTACTCGTCCGTCCGCCGTCCGCCCTTCCTCTCCGTACAGCGCACCTCTGACTTCCCATAAAAAACCAATCAAAATTTATACCCTAAAAAAAACCGGTGCAACCGCCCTAAAAAAACCGGAAACAGGTGCAACCGCCCGGCCATCAAAGCGCGACGTGCGCGCCCCGCCCGCTGTGCAACCGCCCGCCCCTTGCATGCATGTGATTCATTGCGTGAGAAAAAAAAAGAAAAGAGGAAAAGAAAAAAAAAAGAAAAAAAGGAAAAAGAATAAAAAAGTAAATAAAAAACCAGAAAAAGAAAATTGTATTTATATTTTAGTCTTTTAATTTATGTATTTTGCGCGGAAATAAAAAACCTATTATAAAATAAGATTCTGTTGCAAAGCACAGACCTCTCTGACTATAATAGTCTATACGAACAAGTGTTACTAACATGTCCAACGCACATACATAAAATTACAATTTTTTTATCTTTACCACCTAGAAAGTCTAGGTCAGATGAATAACAACTGAAGTTTGCACTGTTCTTATCGCAAAAAAAAATAGATTACTAAAAACAGTTTCATTTAGAATTAAAAAATCATTTTCAACAAATACTATAAATGACTCTAAAAAATAAAAGATCCCAAAATTAATTTTTTTTTGCTCTCTATTTTAAGGAACATTACATACTTCAATTTAGGGGCTCTATTAAAAACAAATATATTTAAAATTATTTACATCCAAAAATAAAATTCAAACAAATCTCTACTAATTAAAGCAGCTACTAATTAAAGAAAAAAGAAAAAAATTATATTTTTGTATTTTAATCCTTTAATTTTTGTATTTTGCGCAGATGCACGAATTTTGTGTAAAAAATCCTTAGATTTTTGAAAAATCACACAGAAACATAAATTTTACACAAAGTTCTTTCAATTTCTAAAAAATCAAGTAAAACTATGAATTTTACATATGCTTCGTTAGATTCACTATAAATTCTAGAAATATCCTTTTCTTAGATGAAAGGAACTTTGTAATATGAATTTCACATCCATTTTTATGTAATTTTATGTCATGTTTATAATTATAAATATATAATAGCACTTGTAATATTCTATTTATCATCATGATATTACTAAACAACATTTGAATAAACTATGTTCTAAATAATTCTTTGTCATTAAAAATAAAATTATGTTGAAAAGGACATGCATGAAATGCTCTTACGCATCATGTTCCTCGCTGCACCTGTCTTCCGGTCCACTCTCATGGGCCGGGCCCACCAGAATCCATGGGAAGATCCGCTGACGTCACCCCACACCAAACCATCGTTATATTTTATACAGAAAAAATATTTTTTGTGGGGCTATCTTTCACATCTATAAATATTTTTAAGTGGTAGAGAATCCACCGAATTAATCATTAAAATATATAAATAAATAGTTAATACAAGTGATATTTTATTAAATACACTTCTTAATTATTATAACTACTATATGATAGACAGTTAATTAATTTCCTAATGAAAAATAAATAGTTAATGGCGTATGTATATCGACGAAGCTGGTTTTATTAACATAATATGTTATATTATTTGTATAAAAATTTAATTATTATAACTACTATATGATAGACAATTAATTATTTTCCTAATAAACAATCTTAACAAATATAATGCGGGGACTTACTCGTCCGTCCGCTCCGCGCGCCGCGCGCGCGTCTCCCGGCGCGCGCCTCCTCCCGTCCGCGCGCAGCGCGCCACCCTCCCGTCCGCGCGCAGCGCGCCACCCTCCCGTCCGCGCGCAGCACGCCAACAGTCCACGCGCACCCGCGTGCAACGCAACCGCCAGGACCAAGGCGACCTCCCCCGCCTCGACCGTGCGCCCCCCTCCCCCGCCTCGACCGCGCGCCCCCTCCCCTCTTCTCTCTCCCTCTGCTCAGACCCTACCCTACCCTAACGCCGCTCACCGTCGCTCGCCGCCGCTCGCCCGCACCGCCGTCGGGTCGTCGCGCCGCCGCTCACTTGGGCAGGGTCCACCTTCGGGTAAGAGAGAAGAGGAAATCAGAACATCAAAATAAAAAAAAACCGAAGGTTAGGGTTAGGCCCTAACCCTAACCCTAAACTAATAGTGAGGGGTCGGGCTCACCTTCGCTCTCGGGGCGTGGCGCCGCCGCTCGCCGGGACCCCTCCGCTGTCGCGCCGCCGCTCGCCGGAGGCCGGGAAGCGACTAGCGAACCCTCTCGGGACCTCGGGTTTTGGCCGCCCGGGCTAGCTCGACGAAGCCCCGCTCACCCGAGGGTGAGCGCGGTGCTCCGGCGAGCTAGCCGGTGGCGGCCGACCGCCGGTGGCCGCCGCCGCGCGCCGCTCCGCCGCGTCGCACGGCTCGCCGCTCGCGCTCGCCGCTATCGCTCTCGGGCCGGGGGAGTGGAAAATTGATTTATTGTTTTATTTATCCTCTGGAAAATAAGAAAAATGCCCAAAAATCAGATAAAATAAAGATTGATGCGGGTATAATTTTGTAAATTTCATCACATTCAGTAGTATTATTCTGAATTTTATGAGAATTTTTAGAGCTTTTCTATGATGTTTCCTGATTTTTATAAGACCAACGTCTTATTTAAATTAGAGAGTGAAATTTTTGAAGTCATTAAAAATTCAGAATAATTTTACTGATTTTTATGCTGATTAAACATGTGCTATTTTGTTTAAGAATTTCGCTGTGCAACCACTGTTTAATCATAATTTTGTTCATCCACCTTATTAAGTTTATATTTTTTCGATTAAATTTGAACCATATTAGAAAATAATTGTTTTTTGTTTCTTAATGAACTGTTTTTATTTCTTACTGCTAATGATACCACTGTTGTACCTATCTAAATTTTTATGCTGTAGCATTTATAAGTTTAAACCTGATTTATCTCTAGCTTATCTGCTTATGAGATGTTCATTTCCTATGAGTAATAATACCATCATTGCAAACCTAATTATCGTGACATTCTCCAATTATTACATGAGAAACACAAATGTATTGTTCTGAAGAATAATATATTACTTTGTTTCTTATCGTCGCAATATTACTAAACAAATGTGTTCGACAAATATATCATGTTCTAAATATATTGCCATTAAAATTATGCATCCGTTGCAACGCACGGGCCTCTCACTAGTATATGAAACATTTTAATGCCAATCATCTGTCAATCATCGGAGAGGAAAGCAGAGTAAGAGCATTACATCTACTAAGGGCCTCTTTTGTTCTATGCCATTCCTGGCCTTTGATAATTTTCTTTTGGCAATGCCAAGATTTGTAAGATATGTTTTTATTTGATTTGTTGGGTAACTTTTGGCGTGCCATTTTTTTTACAACAAATCGTACCAGTGCCAAAATTTTTGACCTGGTTAAATTTAGCTAAGAACCAAACAGTTTGTAAAAGTAGGTCATCTACAGCGGTGAGCAACCAAAGCAAGTAGATGCACCTGCTGCTAACCGCATTGCCCACCTTCAGGGTAAGGAGGGGCAGAGAAAAGCACAGCTCGGCTTAAGGATTAGGCTTAGCCCCTTGATGATATTAAGATTTCTTTTTAAATAGTTTTTTTTGTAGAATACAGGTAAAATCAACTAGCCACAAAACAATTCTGATTTATACGTGTACGACTTAGGTCAGTTTAGTATAGATCCGGATCATGAAATTCATATTGAAGATAGAGTGGAGTACTTGAAGCATGCTAGACTCTGCTTTACGATTCCAATTCATTTTTTTCGAACGGTGTTTAGCTTAACTCCAGTTTTACGGGACAAAAAAGCTCGAGCCGGAGTACTCCAAACGCACCCTTAAACAAACTTCGGAAGTCACCTATATATAATAATATAAACAACACACCTCTAGGAATGCTGCTCAAAAGTCAAAACACATTTTTTAGTTACTTGGCATAAGCATTAAATATGTTATGTTATTAAAATTGTACTCCTTTTTTACCTGAATTAGGTAATTTCCTATGTTACTTGCTGCAAGCCTGCAACAGTAACCTGCATTTACTGCTTGAGAGGTCTAAGAAGGCAATCATTTCTTAGTAAACCAACCACACACGAGAATGTACAATCCACAAATCAGATCTCTTGAATATCTTTGTCTGCTAGAATTGGATCTTTTTTATTTACCTTATAAACCAAACTTAGGATGGGAGTTACTGAACCCACGTTCCTGAATTAAATGCAAAAGCCAGTCATTTTGTCAGACTATCTTGGTTTCACAGTTTGTACTTTGCAATACTCACATCTTGTTCATTTCTTTTATCCGACAGAAGAAAAGGGGCAGTGGCAAACACGTACGGCACAGGAGCTCAGTCTTGTCTTCCAGGAAGTTATGTAGCTGATTGATAGACAGATATACACTGGTACGATGATTGTAGTGTGTTGATCACTTATTCATTTCACTATTGATATTTGATACTGTATCTTAGATGAGCACAATTAAGTAAAAAAACTAGCAAACACCTCGTGCTTATTTATGAATATATGTTCTGCGTACATTCTGGAAAAATATGCGGTGAAACCATTTCGTAGTATTGATGTGTTATTTCTCATGGTTATTGATTGCCAAAAATATATATTACTCTATATTGTAGATCCTTGGTTATGAAAACAAAAATATATATGTCTGAAAACAAAACCGATGTAAACAGAGAAGAAATTTAAGAAATTATTAAGTGTGTTGAAATATTTCACTTTGTATAGCATTTGAATGCTTTTGAAGGGATTTACACATTTGTTTCGTGTTTAACTGAATAGTAATAATATAATTGTTTTTTGATTTTCAAGTTTAGCTCATTTGTTGTCTTTCAATGTTTTTCCATAACGTTAATTTAACTGACTAACAAATAATTGTTTTTTTGATTTTACCATTGCGTAGCACGGACACACTATTAGTAATATAAACAACACACCTGCAGGAATGGTGCTGAAAACACATTTTTTAGTATTTCACTGAGGCTATCTTTTTCACTGGAAATCTGCACTCATACAAATTAGCAAAATAATTAATATATACCATTGAAGTATAGAACTTGCATGAACAATAAGCATCAAACATAAGAGACGGAAACATACATTGATTTCACTTACAAATCTAACTGTCTCACAGAGACACAATTAAAGACCAAATCAAATGAAATTGGAAAATAGACATAGTTTTTTTAAACAACATAATTTTAAATTTGGTAAAGTAATGAATTGGACTCTGTTTGGTACACCAACATTTGACCACAGATGGCTCAAGTCAATCCTTTAGTTGTAGTTCACTTTCCTGCAGTTGACGCGGACCTCGCCGCTGCTGCCAGTGAGCGGGCTTAGGCTGCTCAACCTCACCATGGCCTCGACGAAGTCCCGCCGGAACGCGTCGTCGTTGGCGGCGTAGAACCTGACGAGCCCATCGGTGACGCCGAGGCCGCCGGCGAACAGCTGCTGGTCGGAGTGCAGCAGCCCCCTGGCGCGCAGCAGCGAGCCGTAGTACCCGCCGTCGAACCGCGCCGGCGTCGGGTCGAGCGGCGCGAGGTTGTCGTCGCCGCCGGTCTGCGGGCAGGGCCCCCTGAGCGCGGCGGCGAGGGAGCCGTCCAGCGTGGCGGTCTCGTTGTAGAGGCGGTCGCGGAAGTTGGTGCAGCGGGAGAAGCCGAGCGTGTGCGCGCCCGAGAGGAGGACGAGGTCCTGCAAGGAGAGCCCGTGCGAGGCGAAGTTGGAGACGAGGCGGCCGAGGTCGAACGTCGGCGCCGGGATGCTGTTGTTCGCCGCCGCCTGGCTCGCCGTCCTCGCGTCCCTCCGGCCCAGCGGCACGTGGTACGACGGGCCTCCCAGCTGCACGTACCAATGCGACCAGTTAGTTCACGTAGTTCTGTAAACTAGCTAGCTTCTACTCTAAATAGGGTGGCGCGGCCGGGACGCACGGCGACGATGGAGTCACGAGCAGCGACGGCGACGATGTCGGCGCAGGATACGACGTTGCCACGGCAGGCGGCGTTGACGGCGTCCTTGATGCGGTCGATGACGTCGAAGCCGCGGGCGGAGTTCATGTTGGGCGCCGCGTTCTTCTCCCCGGTGAAGAATGGCGTGTCGTCCAGCAGGATGGACCCGTCGCAACCCTAAGTACGTATCACTCAACCACCATTAGTGACCATTAATACGTGCACAGATCTCACCCGATTAACCACTCAGCAATATCTAAAGCATTAATTCGATCGATCGAAGTGCAAGCGCCATTCGTGACCATTAATACGTACGTTGACGAAGCAATCGTGGAAGTGCAAGCGCAGGAGGGAGGCGCCCATACGGGGCTCCGCCGCCACGGCCTGCTCGACGACCCTCCTGATGGTGGGCAGCGCCTCCGGGCACACGGCGTCGTAGAAGTAGGGATCGGCCAGCAGCTGCGCGTTGGCGTTGCTTGCCGTCGCCGCCATGGTCGCCACCATCAGAGCAAACGCCACGGCCGCCGCCATCGTAGTGGACGCCACACACTTCTAGCTCTAGCTGACACAGTTAACAGCTAGCTTAGCTCGAATGCTCGATCAGCTGCAGCTTTGCTTGCTTCTGGTACGGTTAACAAAGCTAGCTAGCTCGAGTAGTATGTGTTCATGCAGGGCAAGGCACGTAGTAACGCTTATATAGCATTATAGATCACCGAGTTGACCTCGTCGACTCGAATTTGGCAACCTAGCGATGCGTAAAGTGTTCGACAAAAAATTAAGGTAGCAGCTAGCAAATAGATGACGGATTCAGTTAATCAATCTGCCAAGTGACTGGCCAGTGCTTCAGGGTTTCAAAATAGTAGGTAGGAAAACTAGAGTGGATCGACATATGCATGGAATACGAAATGATCTAACAACGAACTAAAAGCGATCGATTGATCGATCGGGATCGACATGATGGATTGCTAGGTAATGCATGACGAAACCCGGCAACTAATCGCGCGAGCAGCCGCCCTGAATTTGCTCACCTGCAGGCCGGTTTGAAACCACGGTGACCTACCACAAACTAACTCACAAGTAGCTAGCCAACTCGATCAAATCGCACTTTAATTGATAGTAGAAAATTATGTGTTTCAGTTAACGGAATTAGATGTACGTACTGCCGCGCGCTTTTTCGGTTAACTGTTCAAGTGTTCATTGTGGTGTTTGTCTCGAATCATCGTTGGTTTCAAATGAGCGTCTGCCCATGCAGTGCAGCTCAGCATACAGGTTAAGGGCCTATTTGGTTTGAAGCAACAATTTGTCACGCCACAAGTGTGGCGTCGTTTTTCCTCGCCACAAGTGTGACTGTCACATGCAGTGGTTTGCTTAACTTTAGTCATGCATGTATGTATTTCAAATGGTATTTGACCTGTGCAAATGAAGCCAAACAAATTCTATATAACAGATTGGATCAGGATGTTTTTAGATAACAGTATATACAAAGAATTCATGGTCAAATACTTTTGTAAAGTATTAATGGGCCGGCCATAATGGTTTTGGGCTTCCCAATTCCGTATATTTTAGCTGGTCTAAGTACATGGGCTGTCACCCCACACGTTGTGCCCTCGAAAGCTCAATCAAACACCCAGACCCAGTGATACTGGCAGATTAACAAATTAAATAAATCGCGACAAATTAAAGCTCTCTGATAGTCTGGATGAGGATTTAATTGAATATATTTATCTATACTGCAATTGTCCATGAACACTTTTGTTTGAAATATATGTTCTGATTTGAGTTAAGTTTTCTGAGAAGCTTTGTATTGTTAGATTAGATTCACCAGTGATAAATATAATGTTGTCGATTCAATTTTCATTCGAGTTGAGCAGCAGATAGGACTAAATAATTTTTCTTTACTGCAAAACTCGGGATCGACTCGAACCACTTTATCCTGTTCACCTCTTTCGAAACAATTTTTTACCATGCATATTCCTCAGTACTTTATACATCTACTTTTGGAGTTATATAAAAGGATTAAGAAATTAACTTAAATAATTTTTTTACCATGCATATTCCTCAGTACTTTATCTAGTTTTTCGCGGTAATCAAATAAATATTAAATACTTTATCCATGTGTGCTGGACTAAATTATAACGGCTAACATGACAAGACGAGCCAATATTATTATTACAACTTATCCTTTACTATTTTCAAAATTTATATTATTGAATTAATAAATTATTTAGTTATCCCATGAAAATACGTGGGCGGCCGACTAGCAACAAAAACCAGATGTCTTGTTACATATTGCGATGTGTTTTTGAAACGAGAACCCTTCAAATAGAAGGTAACCTTTTGTGTGGATCCTTCTTCCTTCCGCCGTTGAAAAGGCTTCGGAACATTTTTACATTATACTTGGAAGCTTTGATACCGAAACTTCATATCACTCTCTCTAAAGTAATATCACTCTCTCTAAAGTAGTTTCATCCCTCAATCGAGCTAGGACGAGTTGAAGCCACTAATTGAGAAAATTTATTAGTTTGAATATAATCGGAAAGACATTATAGCAAATCTTGCTTCTGAAAATGAAATCATTTCTTAGCCACTAAATAACAATATATTTAATTAATTTCTTAGCCACTAAATAACAATATATTTAATTACAATACGATGATATTATTTTCCTCTCACAATAATGTTATATTGTAGACTGTTTTCTAATTTGGAACGTTGTTATTTTAGGGGAAAATTACTCGCATGCCATTATAATTTTCAAAAATTGCTTATATGCTACTGTCAGTGACTGTGGTGGGCCCATCTGTCAGTGACACACCAATAGCATATTGACAAACCATAAAAATTATAATGGCATAGAAAAAATTAATCTTTTTTAAGACGCTGGGAGATTCATGTTTGATTCATCTTTAAATTACTGGAGTACTCCCCTGCACGGCTGCACTGTCCAAAGTGTGAAACACGGGCAGCAACGTCCATTCACCACCAGCCTGCCTCATCTGCTCTGCAGTGCCTGTGCCTGTGCCTGTGCCGGGGACAGAAAAAGGGCCTGCATCTCACATCTGTTGCGTCCATGACCGGGTTGCCTCCTCGAGATTCGCGTCTCATAATGGCAACTGGATTCCCTGCAGTGCAGGTTGCTGTCGCCGGTGCAACGGCCGCTTCTCCCTCGGATCCCTGCTCTGCTCTGCTCTCTCGCAGTCGCGGGGCAACGGCCATCTACGTCTTCGCCCCCTCCTCGACCGTTGAGTTCTCACCGTCACCGCCATTTTCTTTTTTTTTTCACACCCTTTTTATGTTTAAATTAATACACGGGTGCAGGAGGAGAAAAAGAGCATTTGTTATTATTAAGATGTGCACTTTTATTATTATGTTATTTCTGAGACTGACATATAAAACTATCTGAATCAATGATAATGAATTCAAATGATAAAAATACGAAATTACTTCTTAAAAATGATAAATTCTCAAATCTCTTTTTCCTAAAGTAATCGTGGCAATTATGATGTTATAATATGTAAAATTTGAGTGACTGCGGATTTTTGGGAAGCTCCACTAGCGATAGTGTGAGAGTTTAATTTTTTTATCCTTTATTTTTTATTAAATAAATTAGTTTTATCTTATCACCTAATTTTGTTTGCAAATTAAGATTTTTACTCCTTCGTTACTCTGTATCTATTTTTATACCACTTTAAAAAACATTTTATTATTAATAAGGATATTCTCTAATGTATCGACTTTTATCGAGGAAGCAGCCTTTGTGCCAATTTTTTTTTTGAAAAAAAGGGGAAAGAATACGAGGGCTCAAGGACGAAGCGTAAATGCAACGGCTCCTTGAACCGACCGGTCAATGCCACTCGCGCCTCCCTATTAAACCCACCCCCTTCTTCTTTCCCTCGTCCCCATCCATGTCACACACACACGCTCTCCGCTCTCCGCTCTCCGCTCCGACAAGCCAACAACCCACGAGAAGCCGCCACCTTTGATCCGATACTCTACTGCGATGGCGAGCGCCGAGGCCGAACGCGCGCCGGCGCCGGCGCCGGCGCCGGCGTTGGGCGGCGGGAGGGCGGAGATCGACACGTCGGCGCCGTTCGAGTCGGTGCGCGAGGCCGTCGACCGCTTCGGCGGCAGCGCCGCCTGGAGCTCCCACCTCATCAGGCGCATGTTCGCGCCGCCCAACCCCAAGGTGACGCACGCGCCTTCTTCCTCTTCCTCTTCCTCTCCCTCTCCCCCCGTTTCATCCGCTCCGCGCCATTAATTACTTGCTCTTCGCCCCCATTTTGTTGGTGGTGGATCGGATGGATGCCCCCGTCATTTAGCACATCATTCGTAGTTCCGTACGGTAGCAGCAGTAGCTCTGGATCGGTTAATGCTCCTCGATCCTTGCGGTGCCATCCGTACTAGGTCGGCTCGGCCTTCAATTTTGCTTTAATCTGTCCCCCCCAACTGGTTACAACAGGAGTGGATCTGCTGCTACACGTTTCTTGATCGAACAACACAAGTGTCGCTGCATATCTGCATCCAATTTGCAATGTACTTTGAGTCATTCTTGTTCAAATTAAGCTCTCAATTGCTTTGCCAAAGCATGTTGCATCGTAGGCAGAATTTTATCCGTGCTGCTGCCTTCGAACTTTTACATCGTGGTAGGATAAAGTAAAAGTTTAGACTTCAAAGTTGCTTTGGTAAAGCTAGCGTTGAAAGCAACAAAGGTTGTTCAGAAAGAAGGAAGAAAAACTTGCAAAAGGAAACATCAACTATTTACGAACTGTAGATTTTGCTTCGAAATAGTAATTCCTAATAAGAAATAAACGAATTACTAGACCTCTTGTCCCTGAAAGACCCAAACAGCACGAGACAATTAATCTTTGTGTGTAACCCGGACACTATATGTATATATTGATCCACCATTCTACATAATTAAGTTCACATTTTGGCTTGCCTGCAGTGTTAGATCTGTTTTAGTAGTTGCCCTTATTTCTCTAGTATTCTATATTGGTGTCATGTATTCAATCTTCAATGTCCTTTCCACTAACGATGTATTCTCACCATCAGAAGGGGCAATCTGAAGAAATTGTGCAGCTTGTCAATGTCAAGGAGCAGACTGAGCAGCTAGAACAGGATCTTATCACCAAAGAAAAGGAAACACTTGATGTGTTGAAGGATTTAGAATCTACCAAGAAGATCATAGCAGACTTAAAACTGAGAATACAGAAAGAATCAAATGAAACATCTCCCGCAGCTGTGAAGTCTGATGACCAGACTGAAGTTAATGTGAAAGAATCCGAAGAGGTACAGCCTGAAAATGATAATAACACGGATATGGATATGGAAGGCCTAGATGGACATCCACAACAGTTTTCAGGTTCAGTCTTGATGGAACTTGAGCATGCAAAAGAAAACATAAACAGAACTACAAGTGACCTGGCTGCAGTACGAGCTGCAATCGAGTTACTGCACAGTAGCATAGCAAAAGAGAAAATTTTGCTTGGGAGAAGCCGAGAAAAGCTTTCTTCCAATACTTCGTTGGTTTCTTCTTTGGAGGATGAGCTGGATCAGACAGCACAAAAGTTGCAAACCCTGAAAGATCTGCAGGAAAGACGTGAAGACCCCTCGGACATTTTTACCGAGATCAAGAAAATGGCATCTGAGGTACAGCAGCTCAGAGGCATGGCTAATGCTTCAAAGTCTGAGGCTATGCTGTTGGCTGCCGAAATTGAGCAGACAAAGGCTAGCGTTGGCACAGCTGAGGTCAGATGTATTGCAGCCAAGAAGATGGAGGAAGCAGCTAGAGCAGCAGAAGCTCTTGCACTTGCTGAGATCAAAGCTCTATTGTGCACTGAAGTTCTTCTGAAGGTGGTGGCAGCACTGTTTCCGATGGAGTGACTCTTTCAGTGGAAGAGTATTTCGCGCTGCACTCGAAAGCTCAAGAAGCCGATGAAAACTCAAGGAAGAAAGTAGAAGTCGCCATGCTGCAGGTAGATGCAGCTAACAGCTCAGAGACCAGCTCGGTTAAAAGGCTAGAGGATGCTCGAGTAGAGGTTGAGGAGTGCAAGATGGCACTGCAAGAGGCCCTGAAGAGGGTAGAAGCTGCAAACCGCGGGAAATTTGCTGTCGAAGAGATCCTTCGTAGATGGAAATCTGAGAATGGGCACAAGAGGCGCTCTATCGGTGGCTCTCCAAAGTTCAAGAACGCAGCTGCTCACCGTCGTAGAGATCTACACAGCATGGACATCACTGCTGATGATGTTTCAGCTAATTCCTTCAGGCCAACGTTGTCAATTGGGCAGATACTCAGTATGAAGTTGATGGGGCCTGACGGGTATGACAAAAGCATCTGGGACGACAAAACAAGCGAGACGCCAAACGTCTCGCTTGGTCAGATTCTCAACAGGGGTAGAAATTCGTGTAGAGAAGACACCACGGGAGCCGTTCACAGGAGAGTTTCAGGAAAGAGGAAAAAGTTTGCATTGACAGGACTTTCAGTTCTACTGGCTAAGCAATCCAAGAACAAGAAGAAGAGGGAATCCTTTTGAACCACTGCTACACCACCGCTGCAGTTCAATCTGACAAGTCGCTAATTGTCGCCCCTCCTTCCCTCCGATGTAGTGCAGTATCCGTTTCTTCAAGTAGTTATCATACTTGTATGTTGTATTCTGCTGCAGTTAGCGCTGCTGAGTAGTACTTGTATCACTGATTCACTTCGAAATCTAAATGAATTGCACCGTGCCTTTTTTTTTCCGTGGACTGAATGGAGAAAGGAAAACTCCCGTTTGAGGGGGGAAAAGATGAACAGAACTCGGACAGCAATTCCATGTTACAGATCGAGGGAGGAATCTAACAAATACCAGTATAGAAACAAAGCTACCAACAAATATGATCATAAACTATGACCGATAAAAACATAAAAGTCGATATGTCCGAGTGGTTAAGGAGACAGACTTGAAATCTGTTGGGCTACGCCCGCGCAGGTTCGAACCCTGCTGTCGACGTTTGTTTTTTTCTTCCTTGAGAGACTTGTTCAATCCCATCGATTTTACCATTTCCTAAACCGTCACAAGTTCAATCTAGTCGAATAAGATTGACTAAATTTTAATGTTTAGATATTATTTTAAAATATTAAATGTAAACTATTTATAAAACTTATTTATAATCGTTGGATTATTCGCGAGACGAATCTAATGAGCTAATTACATCGTGATTTGACAATGTGATGCTACCGTAAACATTTGTTAATCATTGATTAATTAGACTTAATAGATTCGTCTTGTGAATAATCTTCCAATTTTGTAATTATTTTATAATTAATTAATGTTTAGTCTTTCAAATTGATATCCACACATTCGATATGACATGAACTAAACCTTAGGTTCTGTTTGGTTTCTTTAGTTTTTATTTTTTTATTTGACTAAACTTTTCACTAGTTGGTTCTAGTGACTAAAAGTTATTAAATGAGTTGAATAAAGATCAAACTGCACCTAATAAATGACTGTAAATACCTTTTGTCCAATCCCGAGAGGCATTAATGAGGAGTCTTTCTTGTCATTAGTACTATTTAGTTCTTTTTAGCAACCTCATGGTGACTAAAGGGCTAAAGTTTAGGGACTAAATTTTAGTCCCTAAAGTTTAGCAACGTGGAACCAATTGGAGCTTAGCGTATGAACCAAACGGGGGATTCGGTTAAGTGGTTTCTTGACCTTCCCTTCTAAGACCTGCCATTTCACATATGCCAATCTTTGTGTGACATGTGGGCGTCAAATTAAGCATTACCTTAATTGGCAAATCCCAAACAAACACTTCACTTGATTTCGTGTATATGTGGTTTTAGACATGTTTACAAGAATTAAGAAATCCACTCAAATGTCTTCGTTGTCTCTTATTTGTTCTGTTTTGGTAAATGTGAGTTTTTCATTTACGAGAATAGTACCATTTATTTGACAAGAGAAAACACAAAAATATGAAAATTGCCTACAATTTCCAAAAAAGACAATTATTTAAGAAATGGTTCAAAAGTTTAAATAATTTGTATAAGAAACCGGAGACACACGGGAAGGACTTAGGAAGTGTTTGGTTCAGGAGTTAGAGTTAGGTGGAAGCGAGTGATTCTTTTCTACTTTACGTATGTTTGGCTTAGAATTATATAGAATAGAATGTCTCCCAAAAAAGAATATTTCTTGTATATTCGGAATCATCCGCTCCCAAAAAATCCATCAAACCGAACGACTCGCCTCCCACATCATCTGTTTTTCTTCTTATTTATTTTGTCACTCTTGAACTAAACAAGAAACAGAATTGTTCCGTTCTATCAGATTCCAGAACAAAACAAAAAACATAATGACTCCGTTTTTGCTTCCAAATACGAAGCGGAGCCATTTCATTCTCAAATTCTAGAACAGAGTAATTCATTCTATTAGATTCTTAAACCAAATGCCACCTTAAATTCTCCATTCAAAGTACACGAGGCATCCACCAAAAGAGAAGCAAAACGGACACTTACGTCGAGTATGTTATATCTGCAACAACCGGAGAAGCAAAAGTAGTATCAATCGTCAGGACGCAAGTTGCTGGACCGAATTTCGAACAACCTTTAGTCATGTACAACGGGGCGAGCACAAAAATATCCTTCCAGTTCCAGCCAAATCTTGGGAGCAGGCGTGCCTCAGATTGCTGTAGCTTACCTGACTGACCTGGGCCAGTGCAAGCACCCATCATTCCTGCCTCTTGGCTTTTTGCTGAAACCTTCCTCCTCCCCAAAGCGAATGTCAATTAGCTGAACAGCAACTTCGGCGATTTGAAGTTTCAGAGGCTCCACCCAGTTTCAGCTGCTTGATATTTCATCTGCCTTCAACCTTTTGATGCCTGATGGAACCTTCAACCTTGCATACCAGTAATCACATTTCAAAAACCATTGCTGGGACCATGGGCTCTGGCTCTGGCCTTGCATCAATTTAGCTCAGCAAAACCAATAATTAAAGGCAGCATTAGTTGGTCATATTAGAACAGCTGGCTGGCCATAACAACAGGAAAACAATGAAACTTATAAAGTTGATAGCGTTGGTTATGTTGGTTATGGTTAGGATGAAAATATCTGCAGTATGTGTTAAGCTTAGTAGTATACTCTTGAGTTTGAATTCAACCAAAGTGAAGAGTAGATCATCAATAATTTAATATCATTTCAATTTTTTAGCACCGAGGTTAATACATATATTATTTGGCAAATAAACATATTTCTAGTTTTATTCTAGTGTAAGCAATGGAAACTTATGATTATTTGCCAAGAAAAAAAATACCATATGGCATCTTTAGTCATCCCGTGTCAAGTTAAGAAAAATTTAGCAAATATGATTAGAGAAGAACGGTGATACTTGTCAAAGCATCATTATACTTTAATAATGTAGCAAACAAAAAACAGATTCAAATAAAACGAGTGTCATTGTACTGGAGGTTTCATTTTAGTAACTTCCATACACAGAACTTATAATTTTATAACATGTCAAAGCAACATCAAACATGTTTTCAATTGAATGGTCAATAGAAATGTAGTGTTTCATTATGAAGAAATGACAATGAAAAATCAAACTATAAAAAAGTACATTATTGCCTCCAACAAGGAGATACAGCACATTGTCACAATCTCTACGATCATTTCACTTGTCAGATTAAGATTAAGATTGTTCATTACACAGTTGTGGCTGCTCACCTTGCCAAGCCCAAACAATGTCTTTCAATGCTGGCCTCATTTCTTGTTTAACCTTTTTATACTCAAGGGTGTCACCACTGGTCTTGGTAATCTCCACTAGATGAAAATCAGGTGTGATTTGAAATATCTCTGCATTGATGGACATTACACCTTTCCTTCCTGGTTTTGAACCTTCCATCTTCAACAACCCACCATCTTTCTTCAAGAACTTTAGACGCAAGCTCTTTGCAATGTCCTCAAGCTTTTTTATGATTGTCATAGCTGTGTTGGTGGATGTAAATTTTGACTCCTCTGTGTTATCCTCAAACATACCAGAGAGATCGAATCCAGATGAAAGAGAAATAATATCGAAAGCATTCAAGCTAGTGAAGTTTTCTGCTTGTTTTCCTTCATCAGTATTGTTGTTGAAGCGATCAAATGTTGAATCCATGGCAACAGGAAAAACATCCTCTGTCGGTACGGCGCTCTTAAGTAGATCTGAATCAAGACCTACTCTAAACCAAGGATTTTCCATGATCTCTGAAACAGATATCCGTGTACCAGGGTTTGGGTCAAGAATACGTCGCAAAAGCTTTCGGACATCAGAAGAAAACCAGCTTGGCCATTTGAGTTCAGCTTTGCATATCTTCTTATACATATTCATCAAATTTTTATCCTGAAAAGGGAGATAGCCAGCCAATAATACATAAAGGATCACTCCGCAAGCCCATATGTCAGCTTTTGCACCATCGTATCCTTTTCTATTAATCACTTCTGGAGCAACATATGCAGGAGTACCACAAGTTGTGTGGAGCAATCCATCTTGTCTCTTGCATTCTGCAAGTGCACTCAAACCAAAGTCTGAGATCTTTAAATTGCGATTCTCATCAAGAAGTAGATTTTCAGGCTTCAGATCACGATGATAGACCCCCCTGCTATGGCAAAAGTCAATAGCACTAATTAGCTGCTGGAAGTACTTTCGTGCAACTTCTTCTTTCAGTCTTCCACGTTGAACCTTGTTGAATAACTCTCCCCCCTTCACATACTCCAGCACAAAATATATCTTGGTTTTGGTAGCCATCACCTCATACAATTGGACGATGCATGGATGCCTCACCAACTTCATCACTGCAATCTCTCGCCTTGTTTGATCCATAAGCCCACATTTCAAGATCTTCTCCTTGTCGATCACCTTGATGGCAACACTCTGTGAGTTCTTAACATCACGACCATGGTAAACTTTAGCAAAGCTTCCTTGCCCAAGTAATTTTCCAATCTCATATCTCTCCATCAAAATATTCCCTTTTTGTTCTGCCATCTTATCAGATATCGTATGCACACAGAAAACACTGATCTATAACTTGACGTGGAGCAGCCAAGGGAGCCTATAAATGACAAATGATTTCAACCGCCTCCGACCAGATGGTAATGTAAGATTATGGTTGAGCTGCCACATCTAGCCCCATCGTGCATATGCACATGGAGCAATTGTTGTGCATACACTGACAATACAGGGTCATCAATAGCACGTAAAGCACAAGTATGTTTGGCTACCCCGACAATTCCCGCGCAAGGTAGCTCTCTAGCATGGAAGCACATCTTCCAGCATTCCTTCAGTTTTTGCTTTCTTCCTGAAATCCCAATACTGTGCCCAAAAAACGGAATACATGGTCAGGTACACAGCTACTGGATAGTGAATGAATTACTACTCCATCCTAACCAAAAAAGAAACTTTAACATGCATATGAATACCTTCTACTGGTTTTGACAAGAATGTAAAGAGCAAATTTATTGCCTCATAAAGCAAAATAAGAAGAAAACAAAGAGAACATCAAGATAAATACATCCACAGGCCCACATAGTAAGATTCTACTTATCTGAACTACCAAAGTGTGCATGCCCTATAACAGGTAAAGAAGACGGGGGACTACCTGACATGACAAAGGCACTATATACCCAGATTCCATAAATTCGCACCAGGAAAATTTCTTGACAAAACTCCTAGTATTACAATCCTAGAGTGAGTGAGGCCAGAAATGGTTTTCGTTATCTATACAAAAAACAGCAATCCTAGAACAGAAGGAATCATATTTCCCTAGTAGGACTGTTTATGAATCATGACGGGACCAACTAAGCAGGAGAACAATCAAAGAACAAATCTGAAACCGTAGTCTAAAAAACCGCCACAGATCGAGCACATCCGTATTCTTCACCATCTGTTAGCCCGCGCTAGGCGCCTGGGCCAAGAACAACATACCTGATCATCGACTAACTCACCAATCCACACTCCTATAACCCCTAACAAATCATGACATGAGTGCACATACCACTGTAAAACCGAAACGGCGCAGAATCCATACCTGATCCCGGCGATCGGCCGGGACGCGATAGATACCGGACCCGTGCGGATGGAGTAGCCCCCTCCAGGCTCCAAATCCAACCCCCTCCCTCCCTCCCTCCCACACCGCAAGAAGTGAAAAAAATCCCGAGGAGAACCAAGAGCGGGCGGCGAGAAGGGGAGAGAGAGATGGAGGAGCAACCAAAACCATTAGGCTCCCGACGACGAGGAGTCCTCATTTATAGGCGGCGAGACTGCGAGAGCGCGAGGTCCGTCGCTACCGGGATTGACCCACACGCACTGACCGGTAGGCCCACCAACCAGTGGACCGGTGGGCCCACCAACCAGTGGATCGTGGGCCCCTTTTGTTGCGGCGACGAGAAAAACCGGACGAGTCGTACGTCTGATTTCGTTTATTAATGTGAAATGTCAAGACGGTGGGGGTACATCTCATATAAATTGTTTATACTTATATATAATAATTCAAAAATAAATATAAATATAAATATTTTTTATTTGTTCTGTTTTGAAAATGTAAGGTTGGCTGTTTATAAAAGAAGTACTAGCATTTATTGAAAAGGGCGACCACGAAAGAAAGAAATTAAAATGCCAAGAAGATTTATTGTCTCTCGTTTTTATTTAAAAATATGCGTTGCCTATTTACAAGGGAGGTGTCACTTATTTGATAAATATAAATGAAGAAGAAAATGAAAAAATGTCAGGAAGTCATTAAATGACATATATTTAAAAAAATAAGGAAGATATAATGATCGAATTGGCTAAACTTTTTTAAAAAAAGAAAAAAAATGTCCATGCTTTTTAGGAGCGTCGCATTTCTCTGGTTACAATTACGTGTTATTACGCTGATTTTGTTAGCATAGTTTTCTAAGATCTCTGCGAAAACCGCATCAATTTCCTGTAAATATTATATAGAACTCTACGTTTCGAAGAAGCTAAAAAGAAAAGGAGTTCTTGGTGGTTTTATAGATTTTTGTTTTCTGGTGCGTGTATCGACAAGGACGCACAGAATCAATCTGTTTTTTCTACAGTAATCGCGAGAAAAATATCGCGTCCCGCGTACCAGAGGCTTACAGTTCTTTGGGCCCTGCCTCCTGTAGATAGATTCCAATCGATCGAGCACGGAGACGAGCGAGCACCGTCCCTGTGACCCTGTCACGCACCCCGCCCGCCGGCGCCCGAGATTTTTCCGCTAGCTCGATCGACAGCGACGCCGAAACCAACGGCGCGCCGGCGCCGGCGCCGGGCGCGCGACGCACAGTTACGGTTACAGTTGCGATTCGCCGGAGAGCCCGCGGGGCCGCGGCGCGTACGTACGTACGTACGAATTGGCTGGCCCGCTCGATCGGCGTTTGGTACAGGCGCGGCGACGGCGACGGCGACGGCGACGGCGACGGCGAGGTGGTGCGTCGCGCTCGAGGCCTTGGCGTTTCTCCCCCGGACGGGCGGCCAGAGAAAGATCTGCGATCTCCGGGCAGATTTCGAGCTGCACGCCGGTTGGACACGGTCGTCCCTCGCCCTCCTCCTAAAAATACGATCTTTCCTATCGTTCCAAATTTATAAAAAATACAAACACTCATAACCCATTCAATCTTCTTCTAGGAGTTCTATCTTAATCCTCCTCATTTAGTCAAGCACATCATATTCTTCTCTCATCAACCATAATTCTCCGTTAAACCATCTGAAAATGGCTACATCTTGAAAACGAGATACCTAAACATTCTCTTTACGAATGACACCGTAGTCTTTTTCTTTTTAATCTCATCTTTTGTTTAAAAATCTAAAATTTCTTGCATTTTACAAGAGAGTGAGCACACTATCCAGAACGGGCGGCTGGCGGCTGGAAGCTACGAGGCCCTTCCGAGGCCCGAGAAGCCGCTCTCTGACGGCGATGACCGGACCGCCGGTGGTCTCCGGCGGCTCTCCGGGACGAGGCCGTCGCTCTCCGATCCCTGTACACGGGTTCTTTCACTGACAGGTATAGTTTACGCCGTATTTACGATTTGCTCTTCGTGTGTTGTTTTCCTTTTGCCAGTAGTGGAGTAGATCGAGCTGGCTTACCTGGCAGATTGCAAAATGGCCGTGTCATTCTCACCAACACCAACTAGGGCTGAATCCACCGAGCTAGGCACACGCACGCACCGGACACCGAGAATCAAATTGGGGCCAAACATTGTTGACAAAAGCTGGAACTTCTCTTTCGAACGTCATCGCCTGTCTGAATCACCCTGCAATTTGCAGCCCAGCTGATAAATATCTTGCTCTCTTTACGTTGTAGGCATCGGCTATCGCATCATCACTTCGCTTGTTCTTTGCGTGCAGATGGCCAGATGGGCAATTAGGCATAACAAACACAGCTTGTCCCTGATCAGCTCCAAATTAAGCTCGCAACAACAAGAGCAAACCAACCTCTAAACGTAAGTTGATTGAGTTGTTATCAACAAGAACAATATGGAAGTCAAGGATAAGCACGGCAAGGAACTGAGCATGACCTGATGTGTTCATTCCATTTCTATATATATTTTTTGTTTTGCTGAAATCAGAATGCTTTTGGAAGTACATCATGGTAGGACTTTTATCTTGGCCAGTGCTGGATACTTATCAAGAAATGCACCGTGACAAACTGGTCTAATCTGAAGGTTTAAATATATTTCAAGGGAAGAATTGATGCTGCCCTGATTTAGTTAATCTTCTAAGCGCTTTCATATGAAGCAAGCACTGAGACTTCAATACGCAAACAACAACCAATTAACAAAAGGCAACCATTCTAAAACGGAGGGCTACCACCTAGCTACCAGAGTCAGCAAATGACAACGGACTAAAATATGAAGAACATAAGAAGAGCTTATCCTACTTGAACTGTCATGTTGATCTCGTGCTCTTTAACAGTATATTATGACCCAATGAACTCCAAAAATGGCATTCTTTAGTGGTCCGTTTTTGTCCTCAAAAGAATGCTGCTCCATGACCCTTGTGTTCTCACGCTTTGAGTTTATCCTACCAGGAGCAGGCTGGTGCGGTCGTGCGTGTTTGAGTTGATCACCACTCTGCTGCACCTTGCAGGGCAAAGACAAGCAAGAATTGAGTTGTCGGTTTGTACCATACTTGATACTTCTATTTCCAAAAAGAAAAGGCCGTTTCATACTTCAGTTGACTCTTCTTCAGTTGATATTTGCCCCCATATGAATCAATGTAAGGCATGTGGTCTGTGAACCCAATTGTAATTATATCCACGGTGACAGGAACAAATGTCACTTAAATATGAGGCAGAACAAAAACTGACAAAAGTTTAGTCCGAAGAACGAAAACAGGAAATGGTAAGCTTACAGCTTGCCTTTCTTGAGAAAAAATACAACACATTTTCAAATACAATATTTTTCTCGCCAATACAATTCGATGACCTCAGCTTCACGGACATGGTTGGTATATACTTGCTATACGCAAGTAGACACTTTCTTACAACTCAAGTGAAATAACCTTACAAGACTAATATAAGATAATAAATCGATCGCAAGGCACAGAAATTACAAAAGATTGCTGTTCAGGTTCTCTACACTACATATGGCTTCCTGCATCTATCCTCAAGCAGCAGAATCTACAACATTTGCTGATGGGGATTTTGGGAGTAAGGAATGCATTGAACAACCTAGGTCTTTCAGTATCTGATCCCTTTTGCCACCTCAAAGAAATGGGCAACATTTTCCTCAGGAGTCCCCACCTTAATACCATGACCAAGGTTCAATACATGTCCACTATTACCAGCCTTCTGCACAGTGTCATAAATACGCTTGCTTATGAACTCTTTTGACCCAAAAAGAACACCAGGATCAATATTCCCTTGAACCGCTATGTTAGATCCCAATCTTTTCCTGCCCTCAGCCATATCAACCGTCCAGTCCAAGCTAACAACATCAACACCTGTCAATGGAAGCCTCTCCAGCAGTCCACCAGATCCACTGGCATATAGTATCAGAGGCAAATCAGGATGTGTTTCTCTGACACTATCCACGATCTGCTTCAGATAAGGCAAGCTAAACTCCTCAAAATCAACTGGGCTAAGTTCTGTAGCCCACGAGTCAAAAATTTGGACAGCTTGTGCTCCATTGTCAGCTTGGTATTTAATGTAGTTAGCCATCGACGTTGCAAATTTCTGTAGTAAATTATGTAGAATCTACAAGAATACAGATATTGCGGTCAAATGTGCCCACATAAAAAGATAAGTGAAGGAAAATTAATCTAAATATGAATACCGCTGGTTCTGAGAAGGCCATTTTCTTAATCTTTGAGAAGTTCTTTGATGAACCTCCTTCAACACAATAAGATGCCAAGGTAAAGGGAGCTCCAACAAAACCCAGCACAGCAGCTTCATTGTTAACCTGACAAGGGAAAAGTAAGTGTCACTCCCTCAAAATGCTCATGATTAATTTAACTACACATTTGGGGAATGCCGATAGGGTTAGCTTAAGTAAATAACTTAGTGCATGATTGCGCTGGCAAGCAACTGTTCACTTTGAATACACAGTCATCAAATCCAAAAGTAATACAACAGAAGTGCTTTAAAAAGCATTGCAATGTCAATTGTCGATCAGACGATCACAACCCTCTCCACCACCACAACCACCTTGTCCTCAAACTGCATGCAGTTCATATCTCAAAAAATAAATGGAGGAATGAAAATTTCAGCTGTGCTATAGCCTTTAACTCTATGTAAGATAGTCTGCACACTCCACTCCAGAATATACCAGTCCTCATCAGAAGTCAGCATTGAATCGATGCTAACCAAATTTAAGTGTGATGGATTGATGCTAGCCAAAATCAGAGAAATGTATAGTTTTCAATAAATGTCCAATCTGAATAATTATGAACCCATGAAGCCCATCAAAAAGTATGGGAATGAGCTTCCCAGCTTTAGTGATTACATTGCCATGTTTTATTAAATGTAAAATATTGACATGAAAAACTCCAGTAATGCCACATTGAGAAATCAGTACAAAAATTAAGATAATTGATCAATCAGAGTGTAACACTTGGAAGAACAAGATCATGGACTAAGAAAGTGAAAAGGGTCATCTGTTTTAAATCTCCATATTTGGATGCTGAAAATTAATACTAACCTCATCTCGCAACAAGTTTAAAGCCTGTCCTACATAAGGGACCCATTCCTCTGGAACAAATTCTCTGACCTCACCCACAGCAGCTGCTGTTCTCAATGGATCAAATATCACAGGACCTTTTCCTTTCACAATGTCAAAAGGTATGTTCATCCCGGGAAGTGGTGTAAGGATGTCTGAGAACAGGATAACCTAGCAAAAGCAAATGAAAAACAACAGCATCAGATGAAATAGCATCAATAACAGAACATTGGATATAGACAAGTAAACAACATCTCAAATCCATGTAAGCCTCTGAGATAACTGCAGAAGAGGAATTAAAAACAACATACAGAAAGGGCCAAAGTCTGCGGCTTACTCCATCAGGCTTGAAAACCTTCCATGGTTGTAGAGAGATCTCAACAACAAGGTCAACGTTTTCTGATCTTTCACGGAATGAAGGATGGCGCTCGCAGAGCAATTGATAGCTCTGTCGGAAAAATCACAAGAGTAAGGTGTTTGTAAGGAAGAAGGCTACTCATTGATAGGATAGTTGCAGCATAAAAGTAAAACATTCCTTCAAAGAACAGAGGCCTGTGTCATACACTCATACTAGTACTAAGTACTGTGGAACAAAATATTTCATGTTTACTAATGTGTGCATTATTAGTATTATTTGGATTGAGTCATTTGTTTATGCCAACTTACCCTCATATTTGTTTGAACACAACTGTAAAAAGAAAGCCATCTCTAATATGTAATAGGAATATAGGATGATACATTACAGACTGATGAGTGGTCATTAATTTTGCATTTTTGCAGGAAGTTTCTACCTTACATTGAATTTCCAGCAGTTACCTTATCTTTGTCTGCATCTTCACTTGAAACGCGATAACAATTGCAAGCAAATTGGAGTCTCTTTCTCTAATTGCGTAATTAGATACAAAATTACGCTGCAATGCGGGGGGAAATGAATACGAGTAAACCTGCCTTCATGTACCTCCCAGCCTGCCTCATGAGCCAGACCGGCGGCCTCTCGACCTTCTTCCCCTTGATCGCGCTCACCAGCAGCGGCTCCTCCGCCGTCCCGACCGTCGCTGTCTCCGCCACCGCCTCTGAAACACACGCACCCCGGGACGAGAGCGTCCCCGACCCGTCGTCACCTAACCCCGCACTCCGAACAACACAGATAGAAACGACAGACCAAAAGGAGGTAGGCGCCTACCTCCGATGGCGCTGCAGCGGACGGAGGGAAGCGGGCGGCGGGCAGGGCCGGCGCGCGCCGACCTTCGGGAGAGGTAGGACGGCGGCAGCGAGAGCGGCGGGCACGCGGTCGCCATTGCCGGGGAGGGAAGAGGATCCGAGCTGCTGCGACGACGACGACGACTTGGCAGGTCGGAGGAGGAGAAGGGAATCAAAGGGAAGGGATGGGATATCGGGAATTCAGGATGAGGTGAGCCGGTTGGAGATTCGCCGATTGGATTTGGATGTTGTTTTGGATTATCCCCGAGCCTCCTCGGCCCGCCTACGAAATGGGCCTTCCTCCCCGCATCGCCTTCTCCGGCAATTTAGCGGTAGTGGCCGAGATCAATCTATTATTGGAGATGCTCAAAAGAAAAATTCCAAGATCGAAGGATTCCCAAGTCGCAAGCAGGGTTGATTTTTGTTGCAAATATAAATTTCAACAGATGCATGTGATCGTGGGATTCGAGTATGCAAGTGAATTTACAGCAAGAAGATGATTAAAGATGTGACCTAAACAGCAGCTTTATGGTACAAGAAAGAAGAGTAAATGAGTAATTAACGACGTGTTTGTTTTGCTTTGGTGGACGATCATAGCACGTAGACCATGCCGACCTCGAGCAGCGACGCCGGCGGCACGCGCAGCGCCACGTCGGGGCCTCGGCAGTTGCGCCGGAGGAAGTTGTAGCCAACGTCCACGGCCAGCCTCCTGAGAAGCGACGACCCGGGCTTGCACTGCACGTGCGAGTGGCCCAGGATAAACGCCGTGCCGGCTTCCCTCGCCGCCGCCAGCGCCTCCAGCTCCTCCGCCACCTGCTTGATGTCCGCCTCCTCCCCGGGGCTCGTCACGTGGCTGTCGATGAAGAACCGCACCTGCTTCGCCTGGCCGCCGCCAGGGCTGTCGTCGTCGCTGCCGCCGCTGATTCGGCGGGTCATCTCCACGGACGCCGCCGAGTGCTGGACGCTGTCCTGGAGGTCGTAGCTCGCGTGGCTGCAACCGATCACGGTCAGCCCCTGGTCCTCCGGCAGCGGCGCCGCCCCCGCCTGCTGCTTGCTCTCCTCGCTGCACCGATACGAGGCGTCGAGCTTGATGAAGGTGGCCAGGCTCTCGACCAGCTCCGTCTCGAAGGAGTCCACGTCCTGGTGCACGTCGCGGTAGCCGTACCGCACGATGCACCGGTACGACCGGTGGCCCGGCGGGCCGACGCGGCCGATGAGGTAGCGCTCGGCGGGGAACACGTACGGCACCGGTACCGACTTGACGCAGACGAACACCAGCACCTGGTGGAACGCCGGCAGGTTGGTGACGAAGCGGGAGAAGTTGGCCGGGACGCCAGAGGTCAGATCGGTGTATACGAGTCCGATGCCGGGGACGCGCACCATGCCAAGCTTGTCGCCCAGGGCGAGGAGCCACTCCAGTGTCACCTTGTTGTGCAGGTCGAACTCGTACTTCTTGATAGTGGTGTAATGCCACACCAGCATGACGGCCATGAGGATGAGCGCGAGCAAGATCGGCAGCCACGCCCCCTCCAGGAACTTGATGAGCGACGCCGAGAAGTAGAGCGCCTCCACGGAGCCGAAGAAGAGGAGGAAGCACAGGGCCAACACCGGCGGCTTGTGCCAGCACAGCATGATGACCAGGGACGTCAGGCATGTGGTGACCAGCATCACTGTGATCACAGCCAGTCCTGCACAAGAACAAACTTGTCACAACGGCAACCCGACACTTACAGAATAAAATTCTTTTCTCAACCAAATGATTGCAAGATTTGCAAATCTGCTCTTGTGATCAAACCAGATATATCTCAGAAGTTCTCAAGGTACTTCAGCTTTCAGCTTTGTGTTGGTATTAAGTAAGTTCTGACAACGAGAGTGGTACAAGCTAATCTTGAGAAGTTTTTTCTTACCAGAGGCGTTCCCCATGTGCTTCGTGTCTCTGAATCCAACGGTCACAGCAATGCAGAGGATCATGAGCATCCAGTTGATCTCAGGGATATATATTTGGCCATGAATTTTATCAGAAGTGTGTACAACTTTCACTCGAGGGAAGCAACTTAAGGACTGACTCTGATTGATGATTGAGAATGTTCCGCTGATGATTGCTTGGCTTCCGACAACCGAAGCCAAAATTGCCAGTACAAGCACAGGCCATCTGACCTTGTCTGTAGTTTGCATTTAAAAAACTACCATGAATTCAGATGATAGATGGATTTATTGAGAAATAAGAAAACATTAGAAGAGTTACATCTCAACAGCATGCATCTTCGTTGAGTTCGATAGGGCAGAGTTGAATGGATGCAACTATTGTGGTAAATTGTTAATTACCATTTATATATTACACAAATCAAGATCAAGATAGAATTGAACTTTTGAGCTTATGCAAGCATAGTAAGTAGTACACTGTAGTTACTGTGATGATATGCTTGTTATAAATGGTGTTCTGACAAATCTCCAAATAGAGAATGAATTAAGGATGTACAGTAAATTTAGCAAGCTTAATTGAAGAATCCAACTGTCATGTGTTTCTTGATATCTGATGAAACATTGACAGTGAATTTTAGCTTACTTTTCATTTTCAAAGGAGTAGAGTGGTCTGATATTCAAGTTATTCATACTACTACTTCCAACTCGCCATCATAACTTAGATTTATACATGAGCTGCGAAACCCAAATATACCTGGAACTGCGATGTAAAATCCAACTTGAGAGTTTGAGTAAAAATCATGATGCTTTGACAAGTAAGCAGCTTGACCCATGTATGCCAGAATGAGAGCGGGGTAAACTAAACAAGTGAAAGCAAGCTGTGATAAAATTAAATGATTAGCACATAAAAATAGTATGAAACGTATGATGAAGAGATCCTCTTGCAGGGTCACTAATTTACCTGGATTGCACTGTATGAGAAGTGCCCAAGATCAGCAAACATTGCTTCAGATCCTGCGTCGTCAGTCAATCTAGATAGTCAGCCAAATTTTCGATACTCAACATACCGAAGGAAAAAACGGAACTTATTTTACTTTCAAGTAAGAAAGAATCTTCTGAATCATGTTTACATTTTCATGACTGAGATTTTTAGAAGCATGCTGTAGCTCACCTGTCATGCAGAGCAAAATCCCACCAAGTGACATCCAACCATATTTTCTAGTCTTTTTCAAGAACTTGAACATGTAACAGGGATTTAGAGCTTGGTAAACATGAGGATTCCAATATACGATGTTATAAAGGCCAAGAGCACTCATACAGATTAGCCAAGCTAGAACTATCGGGGCAAAGAAAAATCCAACCCGATGAGTACCATAATGCTGCAGAGCAAACAGGAATGCCAATATGACGCAGGTTATCGGAATGACAGCATCTGCATGATAAGGGTATCAATCATCAGGGCCAAATGAGGATGTTTGAATTGGGAGGAGAAGAAATATCATTGCAGAACAGGAAGAGCTTTGCCCCTAAGATCAGTTGATACCAAATTAATGCCATGCCAAGAATACTGTTAAAACAGCCAGCATCTAGATACATTGGGAACAAAAGATATCATATCAAGAAGGCATGTCCAAGTTTCTAAAATTTGGTTGCAAGTGCTCACTTGTTCACCAGTTTCCAGTTTTCTACTTGAGTGTGGATATACACCCTGTTCATCTAAATTAGAACCCTTTTAGACTCGAATTCGGTGTCTTTGCTTGATGTGAAAAAAATATATAGTTGAACATGAGTTTTTCTATCATTTGCATTTCCTCTAAAAAGGTCTATATGGATGTTCATAATAGCATCATTAAAGCCTCTGCTGCTCCAGTAGGGTATTCAAAGTAGTCTTTTTTTTGTTCATCATCAACAGCATCCAAACCTCTAGCGAAGATAGGAAAGAAGAAATTTACAGGAGAACTTACATTCACGGTGGTCTTTGGACAAGGAGAACTCAAGACCTGAAACTGCTGAGAACACTGAGAGTTGAAAGATTGAGTGAGCAACCGGGCATCAATCCGCAGAAAAACTAAGTAAGCAGCCCTAAGAAAAGAACCTGAGGATACCCGATATTGCTGGCGTGAGAACACCATCCCCAATCACCATGCATGTACCGATCAAAACCATGATGAGCAGGGCAGTGTGCAGCTTCTTGTGCTTCTCGAGCCAGACCTTGACGCGTGACTCGTCGGCTCTTTCATGAGGGCGTTCCAGTTTGTATGTGGAGAGCTCCTCATCAGCAACTTGCCTGTTGGGAAGAAGGCTCACGTTGGCATGCCGGCAGATTAGAGAATACAGAGCAAAAGTTCCTCCTGCCAGGGTGCGAAATTTACAGAGCTTATTAGATGCTTGGCAAACAAAGAAGAAAGCAACAACAGGTCGCGTCTATACTAGAGTCATGCATACCCTCGCCATTGTCGTCAGCTCGTAGAACAACGGAGACGTACTTGATGAGAGGGATCAAGGTGAGTGTCCAGAACACGAAAGAGAGCACGCCGAAGATCTCCTCGTTTGTCTCCGAGTGCTGGATGTCCTCCGCGAAAGTGCTCTTGAACACGTAGAGAGGAGATATGCTCAGGTCTCCATAAACCACCCCCAAGCTCTGGTACGCCAGGAGCAAGGTGGTCTTCCACGAGTCCCTCTGCAAGAACCACATATATGCTAATAAATCCAGCAAGCATTGCTCCGCCATCTCATGAACAGTCTTCAAAGCTGCCAGATACGCAACAATTAACTAGTAGAAATGCAAACCTGTGGGGAGGATCTCATGCCTGCTCTCCCAAACTCAAGATCCATTGCTCGGTGAAGAACCTATGCTTTGCCGTACATCAGGCTCGGCCTTCCTGCATCAAGAAAACACGCAATCTTACCAACACTGTCCCTCCATCCAAAGACCGAAACGAATTAATCTGACCAAAATCAAGAGAAAAGGTACCTAAAAACCCAGGAGAAAACGCAGCAACTAACAGCAAGAATTGAGCTAGGAGCTCAGCTCAACGAGATGGGTGGGGTAGAGCAAGACCAGGCGACCAGACAAAGCAAAAGACGTCGCATGCCACGGTGAAAAGATGGTGGAGACCCCCTTGGCCGGGGGTAGTAACTGATGGGGAGGGGCAAGGGAAGGAAAGCCACGTGTTCTTGACGGAGTTGCAGACCCCATCACTAGCGGCTACTCTAAGAGCTCATTCACTCTCTGTGACTGTCCACCAAGAAGATGCATCACAACCATTACATAGCCAAAACTAAACAAAAAGTATGGGAGCCCAAGAGCGAAAAATACTCCTCCCTCCTTAGTCCTTACCGGGTCACTTTCTACCGATCTACAAATCCATGGATGGAGATGTTCAGAGAAGGGTGCGGTTTGAGGCAATCCTGAGAGGCACCAGAATGGGTAAGGGAGGAGTGGAGAAGGAGGGAGTGAGAGTGTGAGTGTGAGTGAGAGTGAGAGGGATGAGAGAGGAGCAAGCCATGTGAAAGCACGGACAAATGCATGTGGTCTCACCTCTCCCCGCTTTAAGGCACTTGCTAGCTGCTACTGGAGCAAAGCACGGCCATGAAAAGCTCCTGCTGGCTGCTGCTACATCCTGATACAGGAGAAACGCATGGTGGAGAGATATTTTTCGTATCGTGGCTTCAACTGGGCATGATATTTTATTTCGGTCCTTTTTATTCTGTACTTAAATCCTTATTTTATTTTAATTCACAGTTTTTAGAGGTATCGAGAAGTATCACATTTTTCATTATTAATTTTGGTACCTCCTAACACATAAGGTATCAGAAGATATCAAAATTAATACTAAAAAATATGGTACATTTTCAAGAACTGTAAAATAACCTTTACCGAAAACTATGCATCAAGGACCCTAGAAGGGATAAATAAGATGGTACAACTAATTTAAACTTTTTTTTGATAAATCTAGTTATTAAGACTGATTATATACTATTAAGCGTGGAAAGACTTAATACTCTTGAGTAAATGACATAATACTGATTGTTTTATACCGACTAGTAGTACTCCATGGGTATAAAATGCGGTTCAGATAATTAGGTGATTGTGATTATTTTATAAGCTATAAATAATAATTTTTATCGGGCAAACCATCTGCTATTGATTAATCATAATCCTGTACATGAGGAACTGAACATCAACCAAAGTCGTTGTCTTACGTGGAGTAGTCAATCCTCTGTCTTTCTCGATCTCTCCATTTTGCATCGTCCACCAGATGTCCAGATCGGAGACCCCTCGTAGACCCCGGTACCTTCGCCTCCGCTTCACCTGCTCGCCTCCACCGGCTGGATCCGTGGCTCGCTGCCGCCGGTCAGTTGGTTCCGCGCGATGCCGCCGCCGGCATCCTATCTCCGCTGGGAGCTCGGGGGGGAGGCGACTCGCTCGCCAACGCGGTCCTTGAGCACGCCGCACTTTCCACTCAGATTGCTCCGGCCGGTCGCCTCTGCATCAAGCTACTCCGAGACAATTCAAGGATGAATGAAACCATGGCTCCGGTTGGAACTCGGAAGCTGAGATCCGACGTGGATGGCAGATACCAACAAGGACAGACGGACAGCTTGGAGCGATGCAAACGCCCCAACGAAGCAAGTGGTCATCAGCGCTCTAATCTAAACTCTGAGGAGAGGCTGCTGACAGATCAGTCACAACTTATCGCAGCGCATGAAGCAAAACAGTTGCTCAAGCATCCAACTACTTAACCCTAAACTAGAACAAGCACCTAAAAATGCAATCTTTTTTTCCTCGCCTGGACCAGCTGACGAAGAAAAAGGACAAAAATCACATCTTTTTCTGATGTAGACAGGGTACAAGAAAAACAAAAGTAACAGCATAATATAGCTACTAAGGAGGCTTCAGGATTGGACAGCGTCCTTGCGTTTATTATTGCCACCAAACGAACCAATAATGCAGCAACAGTTTAAAAAAGAAACAAGGCAAGAAATCAGCAGCGTTTCA
Source organism: Zizania palustris (assembly GCA_019279435.1). NCBI lineage: Eukaryota > Viridiplantae > Streptophyta > Magnoliopsida > Poales > Poaceae > Zizania > Zizania palustris. Next base: position 56,498,643 of record JAAALK010000286.1, read on the forward strand.
TGACTGGCAACGACTTGAGGCCACCCACCCCCTACCTCGAGTATTAACTCCATACGGACTCTGCATTAATCTCGATCAATAAATTCCGAGAAAAAAACAATCTTCGGTACCGGAAGCTCCTAACAGGTTATTTTTTCGTGCATCTTTAGCTAAGAGTTTTAGTAAATATCTTCAGTTTATTTGACATTAAAAATAAAAAGAAATGGTTTTTTATGATCATGCTATTTATCCAATGACTCAGATTTAACCAAAGGTTATTACGAGGTAACCGATGACATTGTGTTGCTTCTCTAACGACGACAAGCTTTGACTGTGCTATGGTGACGGGATGGTGGACGAGAGATGGGACACCAGGGGCTATGTCGGTGGCAGCATAGGGAGGCAGGACGACAAGGCCCAAGGTGGCGTACGACGTGAGGTAGTGCGGGTGGTGTCGACTAGGGTGTCGGGATCATGCCAATCACAACCCAAGGAGGTGGGGTGCCGAGGTCGCACCGTTCATAGCGCAAGGAGACAAGGCAGCAGGGTCTGAAGCAGTGGCGGCGACAGACGGGCAGTGAACTGGGTGACGGCGACGGCGGTGGCAATGGCGGCAACATGTTGTGGCTTCAGCAGACGGGTAGTGGTGTGCTATTGCGATGAGGGATTGAGGGGGCCGACTGGATTGGAGAGGTAATAGTGTTTTTTTGATTTTTTAAATTAATTTAATTATGCTCAATCCCAAAAATATGTTTTTTCTGACAAATAACAGATCAAAAAATTGTCTTTTCTAAGGGCCCGTTTGCAGGGCTAAATTTTAGTCACTATTATAACAGATGGTCGGATGGTAATTATAAGGATTAAACATTAGCTAATTAAAAAACTAATTATATGAACTCCTAGGCTAATTTGTGAGACGGGTCTATTAAGCCTAAAAGACGAATCTATTAAATCTAATTACTTTATGATTTGACAATTTGTTGCTACAGTAAACATGTGCTAATGATGGATTAATTAGTTTTAATAGATTTGTCTAGTAAATTATCTCAGAAGTTGTGCAATTATTATTTTTGATTAGGGTACATTTAACATCAGCCATCTGACGGCACCTAATAATGCTAGATCACGAAGAAATCCATAAAAAAAATCGTCGACCCTTTTAACCAGCATCAAACAAAGCAAGTAGCTGATCGAAATCTAAGGGGGTGTTTGGTTCCGTGGACTAAAGTTTAGTCCGTGTCACATCAAATGTTTTGACATTAATTTAAAGGACTAAATGTGAACTGATTATAAAAAAAATTGTAGAATCGGAGACTAAATCACGAGACAAATTTTTTAAGCCTAATTAATCCATGATTAGCAAATGTTTACTGTAGCATCACATTGTCAAATCATGGCGTAATTAGGCTCATTGGATTCGTCTCGCGAATAATCCACCGATTATGAAATGAGTTTTATAAATAGTCTACATTTAATACTCCAAAATAACATCTAAACATCCGATGTGACGGGACTAAAATTCGGGACTAAAGATCCAAAAATGGCCTAAGACAGGAGCCGCCTATCTCCCCGTGAAGGACATCAGCATCCATGGGCCGGTCCAGCTGAGCCGCTGGAGAAGACGACGCATGCAGGTCGCAGCTGGTCACTGGTGGCTCTTGCTCCTGATCGATCTTCCGGACGTTCCAGTGTGGGGCCGTGGCATCGTCGTCTGGACCGATCAGACGCCTCTCTACGACGTACGAGTCCGCATGCAGCAGCTGGCCGGCGAGCTGAGCTTGCGAATGGCCATCAAGTGACCAGCGTGAGCGTCCCTGCCGCTGGCGAGAAGATACCGAGGAGGGTGCCGTGTCCGGGAGCGCAGCGAGCGGTTTGTTTAATCCGTTTTGATGGCGCCATGGCCGGCGTACGTGGGGTTTGCCGGGTTTATTGATTATATTCTTATACCGGTAGAACCGTACAGTTACCACTTACAGCCAACTGACGACGAAATAGTTGGAAATTGTGTTTACTACCGCTGCTTTAATTTACCGACTACCGTGGTTGGTAAATAAACCTGTTCCTTTCTCGTGATAGCTTCTGCACCGGGAAAAACCAAGCGGTGCCAGGAGACGACGGACGCGACGCTACCCCGCCGGCGGACGTAGGCTGGAAAACCAGCGGACAAACCAACGGTTTGGAGCTTTGGATGGCCAAGCTAAGCTGTGGCCTGTGCGTGCCAACTGATAATAACCATGGCATGCATACGTACGATGTTTACAGTCTCCTTCCTTCCGTCTAGGACGCGCTGCATACTCGTAACCGGGGAAATCATACATGCCGTGGAAAAAAATAAAATAAAAAACACTCGAAAAAATGGGGGGGGGGGGGGGGGGGGGGGGGGGGGGGGAAGAGAGAAAAAGAAAGAGAGATGATGGGGGTAGATGGGCCGGACGGCGGGACAGTTGTCAGGTCGGTCGGCCGGCGGAGAGCGGCCTCAGAAGCCGCAGAAATCGTCGTTCTTGGGCTGGCCCTGCTGGCCGATCTGGGTGCAGCCCTCGGTGCAGGCGGTGGCGCAGTCCACCTTGTTGGGCCTCGTGCCCAGCGTCATGCACAGGTTCTTCATGCAGTCGCAGAAGCAACCCAGCTTCTCCTCCGCCGCCGCGTGCTTCTCCTCGTCCTCCTCCGCGGCCACGCCGCCCACCGTCGCCGCGACTGCCACCACCACCACCAGCAGCAGCACCGCCGCCGTGGCTCTCCTCGACGCGCTGTCGTCCATGACGCCTCTCTGGCTGATGGCCTTCGTCAAGATCGAGTCTGCACGTACGGAAATTAAAGGATAGGAAGCTGGTAATTAATCTCAGCTGGCTCCGCCGGTGACGCTTCGTTTCAGGCCATGGCGGAGGCGACCCTCGAGTATACATGATTGCCGGAGCAGCTTGGGCCAGCGGCTATTCTGGGGCATCGAAACCTTCGGTCAGGAGGCATCACGTACCTTCGTCTCTTTCGGAACGAAAAGAATAATTTTTAAATATAATGGCTACATTACATCGATCGGATGAAAGTTCATTGGTTGTGCTTATGATGCAATTTAAACATGCTTCGTGCATGCAATCGCATGTAGAGATCTATGCAGAGCCAGGGAAATGGCACGGCAAGATTACAGATGTACGGCGGCCGACGCCGGTGTACGTACAGACGGCCGGACACAGTCAGTGGCAGATATCAAATCAGTAGCAATATGCATGATGGATGGAGTACACGTACTTGTGATGTGTACGAGTTGGGATGACATCCTGATTGGAATCGAGCCGATTAGTCGTCGTCGTTCACAGGGAGGCCCGGCCCTGATAGATACGATGGCGTGCACGGTCGTACACACGCCCTATCGTCGACATTGATAAAAAAAAAGTATCGAGAGAACGGATGGAACGTACACAGTGCATGCCGGCCAGGGTGTGTGCTGCGTGCGGCCGGCGCCGATCCACCTGCGATGATCCCGTCATTTGTTTGCCGGTCTCATGTACCGATCGACCAGACGTGCGTGCATGCATGCACGGGAGCACACTTGCTTGCATTGTATCCTCAATTAGAAAAGGCACACTTACGCGAACACGGCAGCCGCAGCGTGTTTCTCTAAACCTTTTCATTGGGTTGAACTAAAATCTTGACCCATCCCGAGAGAATGGACGGGGATTCTGGGCTCCCAAACCAGTTTTTAAGAGATTGTTTTAATCTAAACTCTTGGGATATGATGTTTTTGGCACGGTGGTCTTTTGTATGTTAGATGGACCAAAATTTATGTTCTTGGTAGATCCACGGGAGAGAAAAAACTCATCGTTACAGATTTGGTATCACCTATATGTTGTTTTTGAAAACTACGGTTAGATTCTTTTATGTATTCTCTTGTCAAAAAATGATGGCAAAAAGGTTAGAAAGTGCATAGGGAGGTAGGCAATTGGGACAAAGTAGGATTGATAATCAAGTTTGGACTAGCCCAAAAAGCTTGATCTAGTGTCTTACTAGTGTATCAAACATAGGGGTGACAAGATAACACAAGCATAAATAGTGCATCTATTACATCACTGAAGCACGTCAGATTATGGATTCAGAGCTATGACCTAACACATTTGAGGACTCAACCCTAATAGTTTATAATCGGAGCCAAAACCTATGTTGGGGGTTTGTGCACCCTAACCCCCGATAGCTACATAGACCAAGAACTAGAAAGCTAACATCATGACCATAGGACTTGTAATTGATGAAAAACATGTATTTATGATGAGTGGTTCTTTTAGCTTGTCACTTATCCCATGCTATGATGATAAAATTTAACTAGACTAACAAACTCGAGCAAATTTAATAAATCTTATATGTGGTTTGGAAGTTTGGCATCTTATTGGAGCAAGCATGGTAAATATAACAACCATATAAATTTGTTTTTCTTAAAAAAGAGGGAGCATCTATAGAGAGTGCTTGAATTTTTTTGAAATATGTAGAGTTAAATTTCCTCTCCGTTGGATCTAATTCCACGGTCTAAATCAACCACCGCATTCCTTATAAACCCACCCGACCACCCTTCCAACCCTAATCCCCTCTCCTTTCCTCCCCTCCTAGCGGTCGTCGCCGCCGCCACCACCACATGATTCACCGCTAGCGAGGTCCTTATTTGGCTTCCCCTCCGCCCCAACCTCCTCGACAGAAAGTCACCGTGAGTCTTCCTTCATCTTGTCTGGTAAGTCCTATATGCTACCCTCTTCCTCAGATCTAAGGTAGGGTCAATTATGAGATTCTAGGGCCTAGGGTGAAAAACAAATCTTTATTAACGAGCTATATCCTTGCATGGTTGCATAGCTACATGCATACACCTGGTCCAGCAAATTTAATAAATCTTATATGTGGTTTGGAAGTTTGGCATCCTATTGGAGCTAGCATGGTAAATATAACAACCATATTAATTTGTTTTTCTTTAAAAAGAGGGAGCATCTATAGAGAGTGCTTGATTTTTTTGAAATATGTAGAGTAAAATTTCCTCTCCGTTGGATCTAATTCCACAGTCTAAATCAACCACCGCATTCCTTATAAACCCACCCGGCCACCCTTCCAACCTTAATCCCCTCTCCTTTCCTCCCCTCCTAGCGGTCGCCGCCGCCGCCACCACCACATGATTCACCGCTAGCGAGGTCCTTATTTGGTTTCCCCTCCGCCCCAACCTCCTCTACATCCTCTACAGAAAGTCACGGTGAGTCTTCCTTCATCTTGTCCGATAAGTCCTAAGTGCTACCCTCTTCCTCAGATCCAAGGCAGGGTCGGTTATGAGATTCTAGGGTCTAGGGTGAAAAACAAATCTCTATTAACGGGCTATATCTATCCTTGCACGGTTACATAGCTACGTGCATACGCCTGGTCACACTAAACTGTCTTATAATGTTGCATCATGGTGCTCGCGCTATATCGGTCCCTGTGACCCTGACTCTCCATGTTGGATGTGTTGCATAGACCCTTATTTTTTTTATTGTAATCTCTAATTCTATTACATAAAAGTTGCCTCTATTTGGCAGGTCAATCCAGCTGTGCATTAGTTAGTAGATCTGTTTTGTTAATAGATTAGGGGCTGTCTAGATTTCAGATTTCTGGAACTTTAGAAAATTCCAGTCATTTTTCAGCATCACTTTTGTTTCCTAATTAGACATTTACAATGTTTTTACAGAAAGATACTCAAACTTGGAAAATGTTAAGTAAAACAATGTGCAGTTTTCATCTGAATGCAGATTTTAAAATTTCCAGACACCTGAAATCTAGCAAATACAAATATAATTGAAACATGTCCCAAATTTGATGATCAATTCACTTGCTGTTCTTACGCAGGATTAAACTAGAGTTTTGCAATATAAAGCTGCTGCCCTGGACTACTGCCATGAGCTGCTAGCTTGGTAACTTTTTGGCAAGGTGATCAACAGCTGCACCTCCAGCGCACGCCCGCACAGACACCAGAGCGCGTATCGACTGTGTCCTGCGCACGCCATGGCGTCCTCCTGGTGCTGGTTCCACAAGCTGAGGAGGCTGAGGAGGAAGAAGAAGAGCAAGCAGCCGAGCGTCGCATCCCCGACTCAAGCCGCCGTGGCCGCCGTCCCAGCGGAGCCGTGCTCGTACTGCCCGAACAGGGAGTCGTACTACGTCACCAGCGCGGAACGCGCGCGGCAGGACAGACGGCTCCAGTGCGTCGTCCGGACTGACGACGACGAGGAGGAGGGCGCGATCGACGTCCGCGTCGACGTGGTCCACCGCCGGGCCGAGAGGGCTGACGGCCTGGACGCGCTGTCGGCGACGACGGAGATCAAACTGAGGCCCATCGTGACGAGGCGGCACGTCGCCAAGAACGAGACGTCGGACGGCTCCTGCAGCTCGGCTGCCGCCACGCCGTCGACCAGGGCGCGGGGGTTCCCCGTCGGGCCGACCGGCAGGAGGCTACGGCGCGGCGGCCACGACAGCAATGCCCGGAGGGAGAATGTGGCGTCGGCGGCCGCGGCCGCGGCGCCGCCGGCTTCGGTGCGGGGCGGGAGGCCGAGGCGTCGGATGTGGCTGTACGAGAGCGTGCTGGTGGTGAAGCAGTCCGTGGAGCCGGAGCGGGAGCTGGCGGAGAGCATGGTGGAGATGGTGGCCACCAACGGCGTCCGGTCGAAGGAGGACCTCCAGGACCTTCTCGCCTGCTACCTCGCGCTCAACTCCGCCGAGCACCACCGAGCCATCGTCGCCACCTTCCGCCACATCTGGTTCCTCCTCGCCAGTCGACAGATTCTGCACCCAGGCCAGTGATCGATCGAATCCACCGCGCATTCGCCATTCTACACCAGTACACCGTGGGGCATGCATGCATGCATCCATCCATCATCGATCATACTGTGTCTCTTCATCATGACTCTCATAGTCTCATCGAACCACCATCTCCTCGTCGTCGTCGGAGTTCGGACTCACCGTGCTGCTTGCATTGCGTTCTTGTACATTCTCCTGAAGTCGCGTCGCGTTACAGAATTGAGAATTGTGTTGCGTTGCACTAAAACTAAATGGGAATTTTCCATGTTCTGTCCTTTCGTCAATTCGTCGTTGCCGTATCTCTCTCTGTCTCTGTTTTTACGGTTGGTGTGGTGATTTGTGAGGTTGGAGGGAGCACCGAGCACGCGCGCGATTGCGTTGTGCGCATCCGGCTTTGGCGTGGAACCGGCTCGCTGCGTCACGGGCTCCGACGGTCGGTCTCTACAGTCGTGATCCAGGCGCGATGCGGATTCGACGCTACAGAAGTCTCGACACTGTGGAGGGAGGCTTTATTCTATATGGAGCTTGTTGCGAAGTCCCCTTCCGTACCCGTCGAATTAAAATCCGACGGCACAGACTACTGCAGCGAAGATCCCATTTGCTTTGGCGTGAAAAGCGAGATTGATCGTGGATGGCAATTGCCTTTACAGCTAGCTCGATCGCCGTTGCGACAGGAAAAGCAATCGCAATCGCAATCGCAATCGCAGGGAATTCCGCTGTTGATCGCCGGTGGAATTATTTCCATGTGTTGATTTGGTGGCGGTGCGAGTGCGACGGAGTGGACACCGACCGGCCTGCAGCTTTCGACACCAGGTAGGGGCTCAAAACAGTGCACAGTCGCAGCAGTTTTAAGTTCAAGAGTAAAATGGTACACGCATGCAATCAAATTCAGTAAACTATATAGCAAAAACTGTAATCGGACGGCGCCCGGCCAGGATATGTATCGCTCCGTAAGACTGGATTTGTATGCACCACTTTTTTTATTATTATTTTATTGAGGTTGCCTAAGGCCGTTGAGAAACGACTACTGGAATAAATGTGGCAACTCTAGTGTCACGGGCTGTTTCTATACATCAAACCGGCCCAACCAATGGTACAGAACTAGCGAGGACAAAAGCATGAGCAGGGAGACATAACACATAAGGACCCAAGTGCTTTTCAGTAAAACAAGTCCTCTTCACCTTGCAAGAATGTATCATGGATCGATTTGGTCGTTGCAAAGTTGGAATGGAAGTCAAATGAGCTGACACCACCGTGTGCATGATATCATAAGTAGGTAGCTAATCGATCTAAAGTAGATAGAAACCTAGAGAAGATGTTATTTCTTAGCTCTTGGATTTCAACTACCGATTCTTATAATCTATATCTAAATTCTAAATCATTTGTTTTAGTTTTAGATTCTAATAACCTATTTGTTTCAGCGTACAACTTTTTTTAAATCTGAAACAGAAATAAACAACACAAATTTTTGTCTCGTATTGTAAAAATCAGTAACTAAATAAACCAGAAATGAACTACAATCCAAAAAATAGAAAACACCATCTTATTCAGAGATACTTAAACCTATTTAGCTGCTAAAAATCTCAAAAGCTGAAACAAACAAAATCCTAAAACTTGCTGCAGCCACGTGTATATATGAAACAAACATACTCTAATTCTTCATCAAGTCTCCCACTCTTGCTCCATCACCAGTGCCACCCCCAGCTAACACTAACAGCCACTAATCTTGACCCGTGCAGTGCACCGCCATTCCACATTCTGCATGCATTCATGCATATGCTTCTTCTCGTCTGCCATTCCCAGTGGCCAGTATTCATCCACATTTTTTCGCGACCTAATAATATAAGGGACATCGGCTAGCCGTGCACATGGTGCACATATGAGATCTCCACCTTCAATCTGTAATCCAACGGACAACAGTTCCACCAGATCATTTTGCAGAAAACACCTCCCACCTCTCCCATTCTGTTATTTTGCGATAACCCCCAGCTACTGTTGTCCGTTGGATTACAAATTGAAGGTGGAGATCTCGCATATGCACCATGTGCACGGCGAGCCGATGTGCACAGTATACTTATAAACCGATTCCTGTTTATTGCAACCGTGGCGACCGCACCAGAAATTCCCATGGGAAAAGGGCACGTCGCTCTCCTACGATCCATCTATCATGCCGACGAAGAAGAGCACAGGAGACTAGGAGAGAGACCCTTTCTGATTTCTGACGAGATGAGTAGGCGAGCATATCAGAGAGGCAGAGGCCATCAAGGGAAGGCAAAAAGTTTGGCAAAAGCTGCACCCATAGCACCTAGAGCAAGCGAAAGGGGCTTTTGCATGGGGGACCCTGCCGGATCGTGCGTGTCCTTCGTTCTTAGTGACAGCGTCAACAAGAGAGAAAAGGGGCTCTCCTCTCATCATTTGCATCCTTGCCTTGCCCGGTGACCCAATGCTGATTGATAGGTTTGATGCTGATGCTGCACAAGTACATACGTGATACATACAGGTGATGAGCAACCAGAAATGGATTCTTCCTGCTTTGGACTGAAGTACGCCCCCCGTTTGGCTTCTAATGAATCGAAGCTGGGATCATGAAATTGGAATTCATCACTTTGTGTAAGCACTTGGATGTGTAAACATCAGATTCTTTTGAACTCTTTCTTCATTTGTTTAAGTTGGAAGCAAAATCAGCAAGTATAATCATACAAGCTGGGAAGTCATCTCAGCTTATAATGATTCTTCAAAGGAATGTCAGGCTATAATGGAAGTTTATAACCAAGACAAGAACTATACTTTGGCAAACTTAAGCTTCAATTGGCTTTATGCCCTACAGCCCAAGCAATTGCCACAATTAGACAAAGAATCAGAAATGTGTAGACCCCATTTGAAACATGGGATAATAATTGGATTTTACTTTATCAAAAAAATCATGTGAGATTTATGTGTTCCAATTGGCCTGAGGTGTAGCTGCCATAAGGACATGTAGAATAGACATGGTAAGAACAAGAACCACAATATTTCACCATCAAACTTCTCACAGAGTTAGGCTGGCGAATGGTCAGCCCTGCCTTTCGGCAGCTGCCAGTACGACCGAAGAGGAAGCCGAAAAGGAGAGGCGGCTCCAGGCACAGCAGAGGATGAACACCCTTTTTATCAGAAAAGCATAATGTGTCAGTTCTTGTCGGAAGGGGAAATGAGAAAGTGATGTTCTTGGTGTCAGGTGATGTAATGGGGAGCAGTCTGCTACTCTGCTGTGCAGGCATTCAAGATCCAGTATTCAGGCTGAGATACAATGTGCTTACAGTGGTTAATTTGCACGGCCAGATCCATTTTGTCCTGCTTCTGCGGCCATTGCTCCAAATGGAATCGGACATGGGAAACGAGGAACATGAAGTTCCCGTTACATAATTTAACAATGAAAAAAGTTATAAAAAAATAAAGAATGCTGCTTTAGAGAACAGTAAACACACATAAACTTGTGAAATATCAAAAATAAATAAAGATGAGGTTCCTCGGTACTTATCTTCCCCTTGATAGAGAAACATGGGAAGGACTGAAGCATCAAGAAAAAGAACACGAAGAGCAACAAGAAGCAAGGAAAGCTTTAAGATTAACCTAGCATCTTGACCATATTTTTCTTCTTCCAAGTTAAACTAAAGGTAAAATAACTACAATGGTATAATTAGTTCCCACCCATTCGCCTTCTTTGGCGTAACTATAGACGATAGAAAAAGGGATCGGTGAAATTTGACATGGAAGAACATATAATCCTCGCATTTGCGCTCTCATGAGATTATAAAAAGCTCAACTTGTTAGCTCTTCTCTTTAGCTCTCTAAATCTATGATCAACTGTACCATCTGTGTATGTACTGCAAGCCTCAGAGCGTTCCACAGCATGGAGAGATGGGAAGTGATCTTCATCTCCAACTTTGTAAAATCCTGGTGACCTAAAATAGCAAAGATTTCATTCTCAGAATGTTTATTGTATATTGCAGCATAAAGCACAACTGTCTCATGAACTTAGTGCACCTTCAGTTCAAGATTGACTATTGGACTGTATCTTTTGATGATCCTTTACTTTTTCTGTGACACTTAGTTTTGCGTTGCCTAAGATATACTCGCAGGCTGCAGATTTAACGCATCTAAATATTTTGTCCTATGAGAGAGATTACCTGCTTTTGGTTGGGCGGCTTTGTAACACCAATGCAGTGGCATCTGCGCATGCCAAACTGGTGGAGAGTGTGCAGCTTTCTTCGACTTTAGTGACATAACTGTAAATGAAAAAGGCCCCAAAGTTCCAAACTCAACAGTCTCCTCTAGCGCTGTTGTCTCCAAGTCGCCAGGTTGAGAATATCCTTTGTGCCAGGGAAGGACGGTTGACAAATAGATGCTGTAATCATATAGTTTGGCTTTTGTCGTCATGGTGAGAGAGCTGTGCTCACGGCAATGATCGCCTGGATTTACCAACAATCTCAAACTCTTTGTTATTTAATTTTGCAGCGCTAATTTCTTGTTTGAGCAACCCTGCCACATAGACCGTTTTGGAGCTTCAACTGCTCAAACTGGTGTTTGTTTTCTTGGCCAATTAAGTACTTCCTGCTCGTTTTGGACATCAGAGCTCTTATTTCTAGTCAAATTGAGGGCAGGACAAGTGCACTGGTTTGCCATATCCTGAACCTTCAGTGGTTGATATTTTGGCATTTGGTATTTGCCTTGCGAGTGTCATAACGATATCTCTCAATCTTCTCATTGGTGTCAATATATCCATGTTCATTATCCTGAACTTTCATATATAATGTAGACTTAGCATCCTTGGTCCCAGTGTCTAGCGCTACTTGCTCCTTGTAAGTGATAAAAATTCCTTTTGCAACGGACGCATATTTGTTTTTAACTCTCACTGGTCGATTGAACAGTGCCTTGTTGTCTCCTAAAGATGCCGTGTGCTGTAATGCAAATAGGAACCTGTAAGCATCATAGCTTTGGCATGCAAAGAAGGAAAAGATGTAGTACTTTAATCATTAGCAGAAAGACCAAGGTTTAAATTGAAGTTGTCAATGTCAGCCCATCCAAGCAACAAACTCTAGCACTTGTAATGAAGATAGTCAAGTATTCAATGTTGGACCTAGAGATTTGATTGAAAGATATATCTTGACCCTAAGAGGACAAAGTGAAATTGTTTGCCAATAAAGGAAAAAAATAAGTGATAAGGAGCTGGTGCAAACACAAAAGACATTGACTCCACTCAGCACAGTAATACCCAGAGATCAAAACATCAGATATAAAGTCTCCTTTGGAATGGAGGGACTTCACATGAATTTTAGAGGAATTGAAATTCTTACATTCCAAAAAAGCCCTAAACATATATGAGAAATTGAGAACAGAAAGCTCCTACCTTTTGGAGAATGTGGATATGTTCCATGCACACTGGGGAATCATCGGAGCTATGGTACCACAGAACAGAATTCTATGAATCAACGTAAGAAGATCATGGCATCAGATGGTGCAATTATTCCAGAAGGCAATAAAACAGTCTGCTGACAAGGCACACCCCAGTTGCCCTCATCCTGTGAATGCTGTGAAAAATCTTCAGTCCTATGAGAAGAAGAAACTGGAGATAGTGTCCTCTGATCAGTTTCAGTAGATGAAAGTGACAACAACCCTGGCAGCATCACATCAGTATCGAACACGATGTTAGGAGTTGGAATGCCAAATGAGTCCCTGATAACCTTAGAGTCAGAAGATGGTCCTTGAACGGACTGCAAAAACCGATCAAACATGTATTCAAGGTGATATTGAACTTGACGGAGGCATCTCAATTGCAAATCCAGATCACCTGATAGATTCACCAAGCTCAATGCTGGGAATGGAGGACTATTTTGTTCTTCCTCATGAGCTACAGTTACACTCGAATTCAACTTGTCTGAGGGGTAAGGTTTGGAATATAGAGTTGAGTAAAATGTATGTGATGTATTGTTCACTTGTGGATGCATCAACAGTTCTTCATTCACATGGGAGGCTTCAGCTGTACTGCAAGCTATCTGTTCCACCATTTCATGATTCATGTACCGTTCACTGTCACCATCTCCATTTTCTTGATGAAATAACGGTAGTTGGTTTGGTTTGGTGCAGGAAATTTTCATGCTTGAAATGTCTTCCAACAGCTCCTTGCCAGGACCAAGAAAGGGCTGACAATGAAGTGCACCATCATAGCCTTCACTGCCAATACTTGGCCTTACTCCACTTCCATTCCTATTCAAAGTGTTCTTGAAAAATCCATAAATTTCATCAGGAATACGTTCTAATGGTAACAAGAGAACTTGACCAAGCTTCCAGGCAGCATATGAGAAAGCAGTCCGAATACGATTAAAGCTAGCTGCACAAAAACAAATGTTTACATAAAACTTAGTATAAGAGGGATAATGCAGTAATGCACATAAGACCCCTATACATGTTCAAGTTCAACTAGAGAGCATCCTGTGTATGGCTTCAATGCACATAGGCAACAGATCAGCACATGTTATATTGCTCATGCCCATACATTTCTGTGGATTTTTTCAAGGATAATTTAGAGAAAGAAAACCAATAGGATACTTTTGTTAGTTTCAGAGTTCAGACCTCTGTTGACACTTCTCCCAAGGTTGTTGTGCTCCTTCAGCGGATCAATAATGTTTAGATATTTCACACGGAATATGGTGCGACATGCCTTAGAATCTTTTGGAGGTAATAATGTTTTGTGCACCGAGTTCTTGAGGAACTCTTTGTCAAATAGCAAGTTGTTGCCAGGTGCATTTGTAGGTTCAACTGCAAGACATAAAACTTTAAGGGTTAAATAAAGAATAGCATCAGTAGGTTACTCAGAGAAGGAAAAAATAATGGTGTAGCGCACCAATTTGATTTGGCAAAGACGACAATGCAACAGGGCCATTTAAACTTATGCAATAGTTGTCCCAGTCAAACTTGCTAAAATACTCCAGAAACCTATACAAAACCTATTGATAAGGCAACACATGAAGATAACAAGGTTATGATCTTTCAAATTGGTTAATGATTTTTAAAATGTCTAAAAAAGACCAGTTCCTTCCTAGACTTACCTCCAGAGGGGAATGGAGAGATTTGTAGAATAGATTGAAAATATAAAGGATAAGAGTTTCCAGTGCGTAAGTTGATATTAGTCCATGATGAGCTCCTAATAGACGACTTTCATAATAACACCATGCCTTGATCAATATAATGCTCCTTTTAAGTAGATGATTTTTTCCAACTTTACAATCAACCTGAAGAATGAACAGTCATTTACTATTCCATGACTTGGTACAGTAGCCAAATAAAGGAGACCTAGACAAGCACAGGAAACCAATATTGAGAACTCTACACATTTAGTGACCGTATATTTAACCAGTACGACTTTGAAGTGTAATAAAAGTGAAGAATTGCAATAATCACCCCCCCCCCCAAAAAAAAGGCATTATCATACCAGCTCAAGGAAGCAGAGTGCGCAGATTCCGCCAGTTTGGTTGAACGAGATATCAACGACAATATTTTCAATAGTGCATTTAATAAGTCTGACCTGAATGTACAAACATTTGCACAAATTGAGAGGCAATTGATATGGGAGAAAAATAACAACATATAACTAGAATGAGGAACATAGTTTCTAAGCTTAACATGCAATTTATATAACACATCCATTAAAATAACTGAAATGAATATACCTGTTAACAGCAGAAACATAAGCTATGAACAAAAAAAGGATTTACCCAAATTACAACGCAAAAGAATGACTAGGAAGGTGTAGCAATTAACAAGTGTAAACAGGACAATGCACCTCAGCATTGATGAGTTGCAAGCCCTTCACTTCAAATTCAGCATCACTATTCTGCTCTTCTGACTCAAGGATGTAGTAGATATCATCAATTAAAGTACTATCATATGACGTATTTCCAAGGACAGTTAGATCAACATCCCCATCAGGAAGGTAAGTCTTCAATGGAACCGATCCATATGCAAAGACCTTACATTATCAAATAAAGAAGGAATATTATTGCAGAAAAAGTTAGCATGTCAAAAAATTCAACAGGCAATGTTAGTTAAAATAAGAAGCAATTGCAACAATCATATACAAGTAGTACAATTGTATAAAGTACCACAACCATGGCAGAAAAATGGACTATCACGTATCAACAAAGAGGCATGGTATGGCAGTATGTTACAACTGGTATTCCAACAGAACATTTCAAAAATGAACTTTTTGTTAGGTATTCATCATGTTCTTCTAGAAGAAACATAGCAAAATCAGTTTTGCATGCGCCAAAATAACTAAATAAATCTACAGAACCAAATCAATGAATCATAATATAATGTATAAGTAATCTGAAAAATGAAATAACTACACCTATCTTTACTGGGTAATTAACTAGCAAATAGCAACCAATGTAACACCAAATGAGGTGCTCCCCTGGATCACAAAATCAAATTTTTCAAGCAGGTAAGCAGCCATTCAAAAAATAGAAGTAATAAAGACTAAAAACTGTCAAATTGCAATTTCTTAATATTCCATATACTCCATAAAACACAACAAGAGGGAAAAAACTACAAGAATACATAAGTCTCCAAAAACATAAAAGGCGGGGAACGGTCAGTTGGCATCTTGCAGGGATTCTGTGTTGCGAACTTTCGGCAGACATACACGAGTGTGACAATAATGAAGAAAAAAATTACTGCCATCAATGCCCAATGAAAATCATTTGCTAGAGAACACTACAAAATGACTCCTACTGACAAACTAATGCCTATAATCTATAGTCTTGTACACATTTCCAAGCAATTCCAGCTATATAAAGACTGCATAGACATCTCGTGCAGCCATACATATTAAAAGGGTTCAGCATAATAGCAACAAATAAGGACCACTTTCCCAGATCTACCATCTGTCGGTAGGGAGAGAAGAAATTCCACCATAAATAAAGGAGTGCACGGACAAACTTCGAAGTACAACTCAAGCAGTGGGCCGATGAATTTCCAACGGTAAATAACTACGAATTTGAGTTCCTGACTGCAGGATGTTGGCTCTATTCAGAACAGATGCAGATTTTTAAGAATGTAGACTGTTTGAAGGATCAAACAAGCTTTAGGTTTTAGAAATAGTTATAGCTATCAGAAGCTTCCTCAATGCAAATGTAGCTACTTTCAACCAACCAACCCTATCTTGTTTAATTTCTTTAAATATTTTTCATCTCAACTAATTGTAACCATTTCTTATTTAATTTCAGATCTCTCCCTAATCTTCGTAAAAAAACTCTACAAGATACTTATATTTTGGGAAGGCTATTGCTAAATCTCATCGCGCTCCGTCAAGATACTCAATGCAGTCACAACATGCCCAGAAGATAAGACTCAGCTACATTGATCAGTTGCCATACTATTCGGTAATCCAAGTGGATGTATGAATTAACATGGACTGCGTGAAGTGTAGTAGTGTACTACTCCGCCTATCAGTCGAGCATGCGATCACGAGCAGAAACAGAACCAAAACAAAACAAAACGTCGTTTTCTTCTTTTTCTTCTCCTTTTGTCTCTCGTCTGGATAAGCAGAAAAGTAGTTTTCTCCTGAAAGGAACATCTAGGATGTAGTAAAAATCGAATTTCATAAAGCATACTGTGCCTTTTAGCTGGAAGTGATGCTTGCAAGTAAACAGAAAACATTACTGTGCCAACAGAAAAAGAAACATTTGAACGCGTCATGAAACGCTCAAAAAAAAAAGGAAAAGCAACTTTTCTTAAACCAAAAGGCGACAACCTCTAGAGCCGAGCTCACTTTGCGCTAATGAAATTCAAAAGATTTTTGAAGGATTCAAATTCTTAGAAAAAAATTTCCTATAGCATTTCAAAAGTATTTGGAGCATCTCCAAAGTATTTGGTTTATAAAAATCAATTGGATAGAATTCCTAAAGCCTTAATCCAAAGCAAAATAAGCATGACTCCTTCGAAATTCCTCTATTTCAATTTCTATGAGACATTTAAAAACATATCGCTAATATTACGTTTTGAAATGCTAAAATATTCCATAACTTCAGATAATCTATTCCTATATTTTTCTTATCCATGAGTTATGATAATCTTGCGAAGAGAAAATAGCCCTGAAACCCCTAAGTTCAAAAACGGATGTTACCATTATACTGTTTCTTCGATTAACGCGAGAATTTCGTGGTAAAAATAATAAAAAATCATCTCCGATTTTGTCTTCTACGAAGGTCAGCACGAAATAAAACAAGGAATTCATCCTGATCCGTACGATCCGATCTGATCGATTAAAGGATAATCCTCCCGTGGAGGGGATGGACGTCAAATCCTAGAGACAGCGACTGAAGCACAAGCAGAGCATACGAACACGCAGTAAACAAAAAAAAAAGAGAATTAAACGACCAATCAAACGAGGACGGTGAGAATATCGAGAAGCCAAAGTACGGGCTTAAACCTCTGATTAACCGAGCGAAAAAAAAACTCGAACCCGGAGCGGAAACAGGAGAGAGGGGCGCTCCGCCGGCGAACGCACGTCACTCAGTCACTCACCTCGCAGCCGAGCGCGGTGCCGATGAGCCTCCGCGCGTAGTCGACGATCCCGGCGCGGCGCCGCTCCGAGGCCACCGTGGGCCTCACGCGCCGCACCACCTCGGCCGCCGCCGCCGCCGCGCGCTCCACCGCCCCCGCCGGGATCGCCGCTGCCCCCGGCGCCGCCCGCGCCATCGCCGCCGACAGCGTGCCTCCCCCTCCCTCTCCCCCGTCCGCCATCCTGCTGCTTCCTATCCCGACGTGCCCATCCGGGATCCGGCAAGAGGAGGTGCGCGCAGCCGACGGGAACTCCCGCGTGGGGCGTTTCACCCAGTCGTTACGGGCGACCGAGCGAGCGCGGCTTGGGTTCACGAGGCGAGAATAGGCAGGTCGCGAGCCCGACGGGAAACCTCACACCTGCGGCCTGCGGGTGTGAACAAAACCCACGAGCCGGAGAGTGAGAGGGACTGAGGGAGGAAGAGAAGCCGGTCGCCCCTATCTGGGTCCGGCGATTTATAGGAGAGAGAGAGGGCGACGACGTGCGCGCGCGGGCGGGCGAGGCCCGAGTGCGTGTGCGCCGAGTTGCGGTGCCCGGTGGCGAGTGAACTGAACGGGACGGAGGGGCAGATGGTGGGGGCCTGGTCCGATGGAGTCGTCGACGTGGCCGCTGACAGCTGACCACCACCGTGCTCGTCTCGTGATCTAATAATCCACGTGTTCCCGTGTCCGTGTTGGTGGCCCAAAGAATGCATTTACGGTTAAAATTTTGTTAATAACAAATAAAAAAGTCTAAAGTGCTACGTGTTTCTGCGACCACAATTTCTTGATATTTTTCACTTAATGGTTTTCGAGCGAGTGAGATTTTACAACTGAAATTTTCTGATATGATTGGATTGTCTGTGTTATATGGGGTATTCGGTTTCATAGACTAAAATTTAGTCTGTGTCACATCGTATGTTTGATATCAAATTGAAACACTAAAAATAAGCTAATTATAAAAATAATTTTAGAATTCGAGAATAATTCGTGAGATGAATTTATTAAGCATAATTAATCCATAATTAACAAATGTTTAATGTAGCATCATATTTTCAAATCATGACGTATTAGGCTCATTAAATTTTTCTCGCAAATAATCCACTGATTATAAATGAGTTTATAAATAGACTATATTTAATACTTTAAAATATTATTTAAATATTTGATGCGACAAAGAAACATCTCTGTTTTGCTACCAAAAGTAGTCAATGCAGTACGAACGACAGCAGGCCGAATAAGCCGTGCTGTCCAGCCCTTAGCTACCAAATGAGGAGAATCGTCCTCGCGCTCGCGCGTGTGGCGTAAGTTTTTCTTCGGCACGAACGCACAGCCGGCAGCCGCCCACGGCCACGAGTTCGAGTGGGCTTTCAGCAAAGCGGACGAGTCTCACACGCACGCAGGATGCAGCTCGTGGAAAAACGGTTAGTAGTCCGAAGGAACACCGATAGATGTACTCCACTCGTGCAGGAAGACGTGCAAATCGGACTAACCATGCGTCCATTGTTTTCGAACTAATAATTACTATCATTAAATCGAACCGATAATAATATTTTTTTTTAAAAAAACACGCCGATCACAGTCGGCGGCTTCTAGAAGCTGTGTCTCCGTCCGGAGAAGAAACGGGTCGAACGTACGGCAGAAGAAGCGAAGCGTGTCAGGCCGCCGGTAAACCTCTCCGTCGTTCGCGTCAGCTAGCCGAAACGGCAGTTGGTTGAGCTGACGACGAGCGGGAGATATGGCCGGTGCCGTGGAACGCGTCGGTTGCGAGTACGTGCAGCGTGTATGCATGGCCAAAGTGCACTCTGCTCGCTCCTGAGCATGCATATTGTGAGGAGCTAAAATAAGCTCTTATTTTACGATTAAAATAAATAAGCTTTATAACGAAATGCAGTGGTGCAGACTTAGGACCTGTTAGAGAGGGACTAAAGTGTTCTAAAATAGAGGACTAAAGTGTAGCCTCTAAAATTTAGTCTTTTTCTCTTTTGTTTTTAGATACATGAGCTAAACTTTATCAATGAGTATACAAAAGACTCATTTACTCCTCTTCAAGAACTAAAATGACCCGTTTAGCTCTCCAAGAACTAAAATGAGGGCTAAAACCCCTCTTACCCTTAACCGTCAATTTTGCTTATGAAGTTTAAATATTTTTGAAAGTTTTTTTCTTAAAAAATGGTGGTATCTTTTAGTAAGGTGCTCCTTGTGATCCTAAGAATATCTCCAAGAGGTTACCTACCTATATGGCTACTTAAATTTGAATTTAAGTATTTTTGTGAAAAATAAAGTTCCAAGAGTTTCCCTAAATGAATTCCTTTCCTAATTCATTCCCTAAATCACCATTCATCTCTCTCAAATATATGATTAGTTTGGCAAATGTCTATTTCTATTTGTACATATTTTTTCTTGCATGTGCATTATTTTTCTCCGTATGTGTTATTATAAATTGGATGATACACATATTTGAATGCATTATAGTTTTACACAAAAATATTATATATTATAGACTATATTTGTAGAATTTAAAAAGTAGAGATTGGGATTATAAGGAAATTGTTGTAGATTGATTAATTTTTAGAAAGAGATAGAGTTTAGGATGATGCTTATATGTGATTTAGAGAATAAAATTTAGGAGAGATGCTATAAAGACTCGGTAAAATATCAATTCATTTCCTCTCCATCGTCCTATTACAACGTCTCCAACTCTTGTTCTGACCGCTATAGGCTAATAAAAGTACAATTATTAACAAGAAAATATGTCAATTGATATATAATCACTATTAAAAATAAAACTTTTTATTTACAAACCATAGATGCAAAAAAATAAAATAAATAAATCTTCTTAAGACAAAATTGAAGGTCTGGGAAAGTGGAAATACAATATCTTTAGAAGAAATGAAGTATATGATAAAGATAGAGGAATACTGTATTAAATAATTTAATTTAATTTAATTTAATGCTACCTTGCTCTTTGCATCCAAGTCCAAAACCAAATCTTCTACTCACTGAAGTCAGAGTACTGGATAGTTGATAGGCAGATAGGCTACATATTCTGGTTTGTCAACAAACGTAATGGTTGCTCTCTCCAGTAGTCAACAAAAGCGAGTTTTTTTTTGTTTTTTTTCTTGCATGACCAGTTACAACAAAGAGATGGGCAAAATTTTCTCCATTCTTCCGTCATTTTCCACAAAAGTTAGACACTTAGAGCTATCATATGCCACATGAAACCGTTTTGTCCGTTAAAACAACACGGCTTATCGATTGACGAGTACAATATATTCATTACATCGGGGTGAGAATGTGCGTCACCATCGCACGACGCCCCATGGAGGTGGCTAGTGCTAGTGCTAGTGTTTTGGGATCTTACACACTTCTTTGTCCACCATAAGTGTTGCCAAACTTTAAAGACATATTAGACTTCCGTTAGGGCATGTACAATGGGTGTTTCATTTCGTTTGGAACATTGATAATTTGTACAAAACCCCCTAGCGCTACAGTAGATGAGCTCCTCGTCGTCACTTCGTCAAGTGACGGCTAAGGCTTGTGATCCCATGCGAAGCAGTTGATTGGCCACACGTCGTACCAAATATGTGTCTAGTTGTGCTTTTGTGAAGTGAAGATTATTGTAAATATTAAATAACTGTTAAATGGACAATCTCTGTTTGTGGATTGTATTTATTGTCTATTTACTTGTCTCTATTATAAACTTTAAGAACTTATAGATAATTGTGTGTCTATGGGTTGTGCGTGCACTTATTTTGTTTTATAATTTATGCTGAATTTATAGATTATATGATAAAATAAAGTATATTGATTTTTTATTTTAATTTAAAATAAAAATTATATGAATCCGTCGATGCTATACCTCTAGATTTAAGATTTATTAGAGCTACACTTCAACTCTATTTTAAGGGATTTTAAGGGACGGAGACATCTCAATCTCACAACATATTCTTGAAATATTCTCTAATCCCTCTAGTCTCATCAACCACCTTGTTGATGAAATAATACTATTTAAGGTGACATTTGGTTCAGAAATCTGATAGAACAGAATGACTTCGTTCTAGATTCTGAGAATAGAATAGTTCAACTCAATATTTGGAAGCAAGAGTGGAGCCACCCAACTTTTATTTGGTTCTTGAATAGAATGGAGCAACATGTGGCACTAGAAAAGGCTATTGACGACGGAGACGAGGCCGACGAAGCCCTAGTGTCGCCCCTTCTACAGCCGCAACCGCCGCTCCTCCAGCAGCAGCTCTTGGTGTCATCGCTCCTGTTTATCCTAGCACGTCACCAACATGCGCGCCACCACCATCGTGCTCCTCCTCCAACCGATTTAGTCACCGTCACTTCGCCTCCGATCCGTCGCCCGATCCATCCTCCTCCGATTCCGACAACTCCAGCCAATTCGGTGGCAGGAGGAAGAAGGATGGCAACAGGAAGAAGAGAGAGAAGGAGGGCAGTGAGAGGAAGAAGGATGACAGCTGTAGGCGTGAGAGTAGGGTAGAGCAATTTTTTTGAGAACACATGATTTTAGATCTACGAGAAATATTTTTTTGAAAATTAATTCCAAACCAAACACACGTAAATGAATGAAACTAATCGAGTCAACCCAACTTCTCAACCAAAGGCCAACTAAGGGTCCCTTTGGTTTGGCTTCCGGAAGCAGCTTTTGCTTCCTGGAAGCCAAAAGCCAAACCAAAGGGTATATGAGAAACCAAGGGTTGGTTTCGGTATTTTGTGATGAGTGATTGACTGGATTTTACCCTCTGTTCGAAGGGTACCTCCGAAGGGGCTTCGGAGGTGGGACCTCCGAAGGGTGTTCGGAGGTGGTTTCACCGGAGTGTGTTCGGTGTTTGCTTGCTGCAGCTGTTGCAGCAGAGTGTGCTTGTCGGAGGGGTCCGACAGTACGCGATGACTGGGTTCGTACCGAAGGCTTCGGTACTTTGGGTGGTACACCGGAGTGTGTACCGGAGGTTGTTAACCCGGAGAGGTCTCCGGAGTACTGGATACACTTGTTTGCTTGTCGGTGGTGCGCAGGGACTTCGGAGGCGACGGACAGGGTTCGAGCCGGGTGAACCTGGGTCAAGCGGGAGGCTTGATGCCAGGGGAGCGGGGAGCTCCGTCACGGTGGCTGCGAAGGTGGTCCGGGTCGGTCCTCGGGTCGAGGCGTGCCAGGTGAAGGCAGAGAGTGCGGAGCGTGGCTCCGGCTGAAGGTGCTCCGAGACAAAGTCCTCGGACATGAGGCACTTCGAAGGTACTCCAAATGGAGTGACTTCGGAGTTGGTGGATCAAGTCCTCTGCGGAGGCAAGGTGTTCGAAGTGTGCTCCGGAGGGAGACACTCGAAGGTTACCCGACGAAGGTCTCAGAAGTCGAGGCGCATCGAAGGCATGGTCCGGGTGAGGCTCGTCGAGGAGTGTGCTCGGAGTGAGACACTGCGACGAAGTGCTCATGGAATGCTTCATGCGGAGGCCTTGGACGAAGGAGGGACTTCGAAGGGTGGTACTCCGAAGGTGGGGGCTTCGGAGTGTGAAGGACTTCGGAGCGAGGCTAGCTCCGGAGTGAGGTTGACTTGTGGTGCTTCGGCCATGCATGGCTTCGGTACACGGACGGACGGTGGTTGAGCTCGGAGTAGCTGCGAAGCCGTGGAGGTCCACTCCGAAGGTGGTGGTGCGAAGGCCCAAGGGCTTTGACGGCTTCGGCTTAAAACCGTCACTGTATCGAAGGACTTCTTCGGCGGAGCGAAGGCCAACAGGCTGCAGGCTTCTCGCCGAAGCTACCGCACCCTCCGGTGCGAAGGGAGGTTCCAGAAGTCAACACTGTAAAGGCTGACACTGTCTGTTCTGAAAAAGGCTGACACTGTCCCCTCTGCAGCTGACAGAGAAGCCTCCAGAATAAAGGTGGACTACCTTTTGTACCCCTTAGTTCTGAAGAGACAAAATGAATGTAAACCCTAGGGGTAAAGTAGTCACTTCCTTAGGATGAATCCATGGGCTATAAATATGGGGGCTCGGTAGGTAACATTTAACACTTTGAGCATTTACTGTTGAGCTCCTGTACACATACCTCGCTGGTTTTCATCCAGAGTTCAATATATTTTGTGTTCCTTGTTCAAGCGGCGAAGCCCTGCGTCTTTGTGCTTTTGCTTGAGCTCGCTTTACATACCTCGCTAGCTTTAGTTCACCGAAGCCTGTCTTGGCGAAGGGTGTTTTTCTCGCGAAGTGTGTTTTTCAGTGTGCTGTCGCTCTGTGTAACACGAGGCAAGACCTCGCTGCTTACTAGCGAAGCCCTGGTTGTATCCCGTTTTGCTTCCTGTGTCGAAGCCCTTAGCGTAGTCCGTTTTGTGTGCGTGTAGACCTTCGCGTACGAAGCCCAGCACCAGTTGCTGTCGCTAAGTACTTGGTCGAAGTCCTCAGAGGGCTGTCCACTCTTGCGAAGGGTGAAGTGCGAAGCCTGGTCGTAGCACCTCGTGTGTGGTGCCCGCACTGACTAAGCAGAGTAGATTTTCGAAGGGTGTTAGTGGAGCGAAGTCTTCTTGGCTTTGAACTTTTGCTCCTGCGAAGCCTGTGTTCGGAGCTGTCGAAGTACCTCCGAACCAGACCTTCGAAGGTAGTGTTCGAAGCCTGTTCCGCAGAAGACAGAACAGAACCGAAGGCTAAGTTTTTAGCCCGAATTTTTAAAAGCTCCCATTCACCCCCCCTCTGGTCGCCATTTCCGGTCCAACAATTGGTATCAGAGCGGGTTAAGATCACCAGTTGACCTTAACCGGTTTTGTGATCTGTTGGCGACATGGATAGAGGCAGTAAAATTCCTCTGTTCGATGGGACAGACTTCGCATACTGGAAGGTGCGCATGGAGGCTTACCTGTTAAGCCAAGGAAATGCAATTTGGGAGATTGTGGAATCACAATACTGTAGCGCCCCGATTTATCAAAATCGAGACATTATTGAATTTCCATAGAAAAACAATAATACAAGAGGTTCATCATGCGACAATGTACATACGATAAAATCTATGGTACGCAGACCATATTTATTACAACATTGTTTTAATAAAAACGATAATAAGATAAATAAACAGCGGCATGACGAACGTCTTCTTCAGGATCTTTCTTCCCGACTGGGTCGCTACTCCAGACCGTCTTCAAGATAAGCATCCTCTGTGGGGTCCAACGGGTATGAGTACAAAAAGTACTCAACAAGCCACCGCAAATGCAAATAATAATGCAGGATAATAAACAAGGAAGGATAAAGGCTAACAATGCGGAATAAAACAATTGCAGTTATGGCATTTAGTGTAATCATATTTTAATCATGCGGAAAGTAAATATGAACATCATCAACATCAACTAACTCGAGGAGTACGTTTTACCTCCTCGCACAACGGTCCTTACATGTCAATCCATCATGCACATTCATATTCAAAGTAAACTAACTGGGGGATGTCACGCAACCCGCCCTTGACCGTGGGCTCGGCTTTTCGAAAAGATTTAAGACTCTGATCAGAGATGTACTACTGTACCCACAAGGCACGCACTCATCTCAACGAGATGACCCATTTCACGGGAACTCGTGCCAAAACCTCAATATGAGATGTTCCAAGCGATAACCACCCGCTCTAGGTTTCGCCGGCGCGCCGGGCCGCATCCCGGCTAACGTCGCACCCCCTTTTGCGCCACATTGGTACAAGTCACCCGCAGGTGCAACTTGACCCATCTCCAAATGGTGGCCTCGGTTTGGAACAACCCATACCTTAGTTAGGACTTACCCACTAGACTTGTGGTTAGTACGTAAGTGTATTGCAACGGATCCCTCAGACCGGTCCTTATAGTGCCCCGGGTGCGACTGACCAATGCCCTAGCTTGCACCCGGAACCCACCATGCATACACTCACAACCATGACTCATCACCAACAGAATTTCCAAAGATAAGAAGTAACGGGATCATATAATAGAACCATTTCACTACGACTCATTTTTATCCTATAGCGGCCGTGCCAATACATTGGACACTAGCTAATATCATTGATCATATGGTGACAAGGAGGTTAGGCGAGATAGCATGGCTTGGGTTGCACATCAAGGTCGGGGGATCCTAAATAAATATAATGTAAGGGTTCATTTGACTAATGCATATACATAACCTATGTGTTTTAGCGATAGTCAATTCAGACATGGGTTCAATATGCTCAAAAGAATGGTTTGGTGACTTGCCTTGTTCAGCAAAGGGAGAGGGAGGGACTTCCGGGAAGTATTCCGGCTCCTCGGCGGCGTCGTAGTCTTTTTAATATAAAGATTAAAACAGAAAGAGCATAACACTCAATCAACCATATAGCATTACATTACAAGCATATAAGTTAAAGTTGGTTTGATTAAAAATAAATAAACTCAAAGGTTAAGGTTCTGAATTTTATAAATAATTTTAAAGGGATTAAAATGAAGGGTTGTCCTTTTTAGAAAACAAATGTTTAAATGTGATTATTGTCATATTAAATTCTCAAATAAGTGTGAAATGAAAAGTTCGTGTCAATTTGGTGGTTTTCAGTGAATGGACAGAAAGGAAATTAATATAAATTTTTCTGAAGTTCAAATATCTTAATCCATATTTTAATCCTAAAGGCTTTTGAATAATTATTTGAATAAACATGAAAATGTCAAAATAAACCTACTGTTTTTATTGCATAAATATGTAGGGAATAATTTTATGAATTTTCTAAAATTGGAATGGTACTTTTTAGAGTCCAAATGCATTATATATGAATTTTACAAGTTTAAAAGTATTTCTGGAATTTATTTTCAAATTTTAAACCTCTCGGGTCCACGGTGAGCCAGGCCCACGGTGAACCCGCGCACTGTGCGCGTGCGCCGGGTCGATCTGGACCGTCGGATCCAGATCCGACGCGCGAGGGCGAGGCGGGACGCGTAAGTGGCTACGGACGGCCAGGATTAAAACGTGCGAACCGGTACCACGTGGACGCACGGGATTAAACGCGGAGTTTTAAAACAAATGGACGCACGGGATTAAAACGTACCCCTTCGCCGAGATCTAACGGATCAGATTAATCCGCACGCGGGGATTAACCATCACCGTCGGATCCAGATCGCACGGTCGTGCGTGAATCCGACACGGCACGGGTACTCGACCCGTGCCGGTCGTCTTCTCCGACGACGGCGAGCGGGCCAGCGGCCACGGCGAGCGACGGCGACCTAGTCTAAGGCTTAAAATGGAACGAGGGTGCTGCGGGGGTCACGAGGGTACCTCGGCGGCGAGAAAAGGTCGACGGAGCGAGGCCGGCGACGAGCGGAGGCGGTGGAGGTGTTCGGGTTCTTGGCGGCGATGGCGATCCGGCGAGGGTCGTCGTCGACGGAGTGGTGGCCGGCGTTGGGGAGGTCCCGGCGGTCACGATGGTGGCGAGGGCACGAGCGGAGGTGGTCCGGTGCGACGGCGAGCGGTGGCCGGAGACGAACCAGAGGGAATGCGCTAAAACTTGGAGTGAGGGCGTTCTGTGCGTTCTCGCAACGTGTAGGCGTGGGGGTGAAATGCGGGTGGCCAGGGGGTTTAAATAGGACCATCGGCGGGGGCAGAGAGGGCGTAGTCTACGGTGGCCGGGAGTTAACGCGTTTAAACGCCGGCGAGGTTCGGGCGACATGCAGGTTCATCGAACCGGGACGCAATCGGGCGGGGTTTAATGGGGGAAACGGTCGCCGGAGCGCGGGGGATTGAATGCCGGGCTCAATTTGAGGGGAGGGGGTCGGGGGCAGCGGATCCGAGGCGCGTTATTGCGTCGGCCGGCGAGGGGGGGGATTTGGGGGCGGATCTCGCGGAGACGACGAATCCGACAAGTGGGCCAAGGTGGTCAGTGGGAGCGAGTGCGCGGGAGAGGGGGCTGACGGGTGGGGCCGGGTTGTCGGGTGCGCGCGAGAGGGGAAAGGTTTCGGCGCCGACAGGTGGGGTCCATGTGTCAGTCTAAGGCGAGCGCGGTAACGGGCTGGGCCGGCCGGGAGAGAGAGAAGGGAGGGAGAGGAGCCCATTACTGTTCTATTACTTTTCTGAATAAAAATAATTCCAGAAAATAGATTAAAGATTAGGGCTACTTCCAAGGCTGGTAAAAATTTATAAAAATTCTCAAAATTATATT
Organism: Zizania palustris; assembly: GCA_019279435.1. NCBI lineage: Eukaryota > Viridiplantae > Streptophyta > Magnoliopsida > Poales > Poaceae > Zizania > Zizania palustris. The sequence goes on from JAAALK010000286.1 coordinate 56,526,127, forward strand.
TTGGCCTTAGGATCATATACAAAAAGTTCCACCTCCTAATTTGGTCATCTACTCTATGTTGTAGTTCAAAAGGGTATAAAAGGGATTTAAAAGTATTTTCTGAAATAATAATTCCCAGAAATTGAATTTAATAATATTTTTATTGGTTTGAAAATTTGGGGTGTCACAAACCTATCCCCCTTACAAGAATCTCGTCCTCGAGATTGGAACGTTTACTCGAATAGCTCGGGGTATTGGGCTTTCAGCTCATCTTCTTTTTCCCAAGTGGCTTCTTCTGCGGGATGGTTGTTCCATTGGACTTTGCAGAAGCGGACGATGCGACTTCTGGTTACTCTCTCCTTGGTTTCCAAAATCTTGACGGGTCTCTCTATGTAGGTCAAGTCTTCTTGGACATTGAGCTGCTGAAGGTCGGCTTGCTCGGTGGGTACACGGAGGCACTTCTTCAGCTGAGAGACATGGAACACATCATGAACTCCTGCCAAGGATGGAGGCAGTTCAAGTTGATATGCCACTTCTCCTTGTCGTCGGAGGATCTGGAAAGGTCCGACGTAGCGGGGTGCTAGTTTGCCTTTCATGTTGAACCTCTGAGTGCCACGGAGGGGAGTGACCCGGAGGTAGACATAATCGCCCTCCTCAAAGGCTAGATCTCTTCGACGGTTGTCGGCATAGCTCTTCTGCCTGGATTGGGCTGCCTTCAGTCGGTCTCTTATGATTTTAACCTTCTCTTCAGCTTCTCTCAATAGGTCAGTCCCAAACAGTTGTGATTCTCCAGTTTGATCCCAGAGCAACGGCGTTCTGCACTTACGCCCATAGAGTGCTTCGAACGGGGACATTTGCAGGCTGGCTTGATAGCTGTTGTTGTAGGAGAACTCTGCGTAAGGTAAGTTCTTGTCCCACATTCCGCCAAAGTCTAGAGCACAAGCTCTAAGCATATCCTCCAATATCTGGTTGACCCTTTCGGTTTGACCGTCGGTCTGCGGATGATAGGCGGTGCTAAAGTTCAGCCGGGTGCCGAGTTCCTCTTGAAGGTTCTTCCAAAACTTGGAGGTAAACTGACTCCCGCGGTCAGATACAATCTTCTTGGGAACTCCGTGGAGGCACACGATCCGGGTCATATACAACTCAGCCAACTTGGCGACAGTGTAAGTTGTCTTGACCGGGACGAAGTGAGCTACCTTGGTGAGTCGATCAACGATCACCCAGATAGAATCATGACCAGCTTGGGTCCGGGGTAGTCCTGTGATGAAGTCCATTCCTATCTCTTCCCACTTCCATTCAGGGACTTTGAGGGGTTGAAGAAGTCCGGCAGGTCTCTGATGCTCTGCCTTGACTCGCCGACATGTATCGCACTTGGCCACATACTCAGCTATTTCTCTCTTCATGCTGACCCACCAATATTTCTCCTTTAGGTCTTGATACATCTTTGTACTCCCGGGATGGATGGAGTATAGAGTATCGTGGGCTTCTTGAAGGATGAGAGTCTTCAACTCAGGTAGGTTGGGTACGCATACTCGGTTTCCGAACCAGATGGTACCATGTTCGTCCTCGGAGAATCCGGGGGCTTTACCCTTCCTCATGTTTTGCTGGATCTCCAGGATGTCTGGGTCTTCCTTCTGCTTTTCTCGGATCTGGTTTATTAAGACAGGCCGAGACTCCAAGGCAGCGAGGTACTCTCGAGTGGTGATCCCTAGGTTTAGCCTTTCCATCTCTTTATAAAGTAGAGGAGCCTGGTCTTGAATCATGATGGCATTGCAGTACCCTTTTCGACTAAGGGCGTCTGCCACCACGTTCGCTTTGCCCGGATGATAATGGATGCCCAAGTCGTAATCCTTGATCAGTTCCAACCATCTCCTTTGCCTGAGGTTCAGATCTGGTTGGGTGAATATGTACTTGAGGCTCTTGTGGTCGGTGAAGACCTCACACCGATTTCCCACAAGGTAATGTCTCTGTTGGACCGGAAACGGCGACCAGAGGGGGGGTGAATGGGAGCTTTTAAAAATTCGGGCTAAAAACTTAGCCTTCGGGTCTGTTCTGTCTTCTGCGGAACAGGCTTCGAACACAACCTTCGAAGGTCTGGTTCGGAGGTACTTTGACACCTTCGAACACAGGCTTCGGAGGAGCAAAAGTTCGAAGCCAAGAAGACTTCGCTCCACTTACAACCCTCGAAAATCTACTCTGCTAAGTCAGTGCAGGCTCCGCACACAGGGTGCTTCGAGCAGGCTTCGCACTTCACCCTTCGCAAGAGTGGACAGCCCTCTGAGGACTTCGACCAAGTACTTGGCGACAGCAACTGGTGCTGGGCTTCGTACGCGAAGGTCTACACGCACACGCAAATGGACTATGCTAAGGGCTTCGACACAAGAAGCACTACGGGAACAGAACAGGGCTTCGCTAGTAATCAGCGAGGTCTTGCCTCGTGTTACACAGAGCGACAGCACACTGTAAAGCACACTTCGCTACAAAAACACCCTTCGCCAAGACAGGCTTCGGTGAACTAAAAGCTAGCGAGGTATGCAATGCGAGCTCAAGCAAAAGCACAAAGAAGCAGGGCTTCGCTGCTTGAACAAGGAACACTGAAATAAATTGAACTCAGAATGAATACAACGGGGTCTGTCTACAGGAGCTCAACAGTAAATGCTCAAAGTGTTAAATGTTACCTACCGAGCCCCCATATTTATAGCCCACGGCTTCATCCTAAGGAAGTGACTACATTACCCCTAGGGTTTACATCCATTTTGTCTCTACAGAACTAAGGGGTACAAAAGGTAGTCCACCTTTATTTTGGAGGCTTCTCTGTCAGCTGCAGAGGGGACAGTGTCAGCCTTTTTCAGAACAGACAGTGTCAGCCTTTACAGTGTTGACTTCTGGAACCTCCCTTCGCACGCGAGGGGTGCGGAAGCTTCGGCGAGAAGCCTGCAGCCTGTTGGCCTTCGCTCCGCCGAAGAACACCTTCGATACAGTGACGGTTTTGAGCCGAAGCCGTCAAAGCCCTTGGGCCTTCGCACCACCACCTCCGGAGTGGATCACCACGGCTTCGCAGCTACTCCGAGCTCGAACACCGTCCGTCCGTGTACCGAAGCCATGCATGGCCGAAGCACCACAAGTCATCCTCACTCCGAAGCCCACCTTCGGAGTACCACCCTTCGAAGTCTCTCCTTCGTCCAAGGCCTCCGCATGAAGCATTCCTTGAGCACTTCGTCGCAGTGTCTCACTCCGAGCACACTCCTCGACGAGCCTCACCCGGACCATGCCTTCGATGCACCTCGACTTCTGAGACCTTCGTCGGGCCACCTTCGAGTGTCTCCCTCCGGAGCACACTTCGAACACCTTGCCTCCGCAGAGGACTTAGTCCACCAACTCCGAAGTCACTCCATTCGGAGTACCTTCGAAGTGCCTCACCTCCGAGGACTTTGTCTCGGAGTACCTTCAGCCGGAGCCACGCTCCGCACTCTCTGCCTTCACCTGGCACGCCTCGACCCGAGGACCGACCCGGACCACCTTCGCAGCCACCGTGACGGAGCTCCCTGCTCCCCTGGCATCAAGCCACCCGCTTGACCCAAGTTCACCTGGCTCGAACCCTGTCCGTCGCCTCCGAAGTCCCTGCGCACCACAGACAAGCAAACAAGTGTATCCAGTACTCCGGAGACCTCTCCGGGTAAGCAACCTCCGGCACACACTCCGGTGTACCGCCCAAAGTACCGAAGCCATCGGTACGAACCCAGTCATTGCGTACTGCCGGACCCCTCCGACAGGTACACTCCGCTGCCCAGCTGCAGCAAGCAAACACCGAACACACTCCGGTGAAACACCTCCGAACACCCTTCGGAGGTACCACCTCCGAAGCCCCTCCGGAGGTACCACCTCCGAAGCCCCTCCGGAGGTACCCTTCGAACAGAGGGTAAAATCCAGTCAATCACTCATCACAAAACACCGAAACCACCCTTGGTTTCTCAATCTCCCCCTTGATGAGTGCATTGACAACCAAATCCAAATTTCAAGAAAATGTAAAAGTTTCAGCACACAAGTGACCATAAAAACTCAAAAAGAGCCAATGCATGTCACTTGATAAAAGAATTTTTCTCCCCCTTTGTGAAAGAGTAAAAGCCCCTTCGGCAAAACTCTCTTTGGATAAAAACTCCCCCTGAGTTAAGCAAATTTTCTCCCCCTTTATGTCAAAAACTCTCCCTCTTTAGAAAGTATGCCTTCTTGCGGCAGAGAACATAGCAAATCTCTCCCCCTTTGGCAATGCAAGCATCAAGGAGCATTCAAAAGATGCAAAGCTGCGAAATGAATAGAATTGCAAAGACATATAATGCAAAAATATGCCAAGATTAACACAAATGATCATGGGCTCAGCTCAATTTAACAATCTGTGAATCAAGATGATGGCATGTGATTTTGTCATTTTGAAGTAAAAGCATCACCACTTAATCACAGTAGCTAGACATGAAAGGCAAGGACTGCGCAAAGCTAACAAATTCTACCCTAGACAGACAAGTCTTGTTCAAAAGGAGCTGTGAAAGCAAACTTGATGATCAATTAATTTTGTTGTTCTTTTTCTTAATGCCAGGGGTTATTTATTTGTCCACCTTATACTTTCCAATCAGGCCAAGCCTAGGCATGAAAGCCATCTGAAGCTTAAGGCAGTGATTTTGGCATACACTACACTATCCCAGTTCATACCAATGTGCAATGGTAAGCAGTCTAGAATAGAGTAGTGCGACAAACAAACCCTCCTGGATCTTTTCATTTAAACCAGGCAAACCATGGATTTTTGATTTTGATGAATTAAATATTTTGATGAGGATCCATGAATAAAGAACACATTTTTCAAGTTGCATATTTTAGCATCCAAGGAACAGTGTCTTGCTGTCAAGTAGATAAAAGATAGCTAAAAGCAGTCCTGCCTAAACAAGCTAGATACATGATTTAGCAGTGAGCAAGTTTTGATTTTAGAAAATAAAACATCATGCACAATCAATGTTCCAGACATATTTCATAGAGCTGAGCTGTCATGATTTCTTTGAATTAAAAGCAGGCATATAATAGCAAAAGATGTAAGTGCAATTCCACACATAATGAGCATATGCAAGACAGTTAAAATCAGCTCCCCCTCACAAAATGCCGTAGGGATGACAAATACCAAGTTCCCCACGCAAGTAAGCAAACCGAGAAGCATCGAGGGGTTTTGTAAAGATATCGGCAAGCTGGTGTTGGGTATCAACATATTGAAGTTCAATATCACCCTTCTCATTGTGATCTCTGAGAAAATGATACCGTACATCAATGTGTTTGGTTCTGGAGTGCTGAACCGGGTTGTTTGCAATACAAATAGCACTAGTGTTATCACAGAAAAGTGGAACACTCTTATAATCTAACCCGAAATCCCGCAAAGTGGAAACCATCCACAAAATCTGAGAGCAACAGCTAGCTGCAGCAACATATTCGGCCTCAGCCGTCGATTGTGCAACACTAGACTGTTTGCGGGAAGACCAACAAACCAGAGACGTACCCAGAAAATGACAAGTACCAGAGGTACTCTTCCTATCAATTCTACACCCAGCAAAATCTGCATCTGAATAACCTCTAAGACATAAAGATGAAGATGATGAATACCATATGCCAAATTCAAGGGTATGTTTGAGATACCTTAGGATGCGCTTAACCGCTTGGCGGTGCGAAGCTCGTGGCGAAGCCTGAAAACGAGCGCACAGACACACTGCGAAGTGTATGTCCGGCCTCGTGGCAGTCAAGTAGAGGAGGGAGCCGATCATGCTTCGGAACTCCTTCTGATCTACGGCTTCTCCATCTTCGTCAGGGTCCAATGCTATAGATGTAGCCATTGGAGTGGCGAGGGGCTTCGCATCGGACATGTCGAACTTCTTGAGCAGGTCCTTGGTGTACTTTGTCTGGTGGACAAAAGTACCTTGTTTGCTTTGCTTGATTTGCAAACCAAGGAAGAAGGTGAGTTCACCCATCATTGACATTTCAAACTCCCTGCTCATGGTATCTGCAAACTCGGCAACCAAAGCATGAGAAGAGCCACCAAAGATGATATCATCCACATAAATCTGCACTAGGAGGAAATCTTTGCCATGCTTGAGAGTAAACAAAGTTTTATCAACTGAGCCCATCAAATACCCTCGCTCAAGCAGAAAAGACTTAAGTCTATCATACCACGCCCGAGGGGCCTGCTTGAGTCCATAAAGAGCCTTATGAAGTTTAAGGACTTTATGTGGGTACTTGGGGTTTTCAAAACCAGGGGGTTGTTTTACATAAACATCTTCACCTATGAAGCCATTAAGAAAAGCACTTTTGACATCCATTTGATAGAGTTTGAATCCCCGGGATGTCGCAAAGGCAAGCAAAATCCTAATGGCCTCAAGGCGAGCAACAGGTGCAAAAGTTTCAGTAAAATCAATCCCTTCTAGTTGAGAAAAGCCCTGAGCTACAAGTCTAGCCTTATTTCTAACAATTGTTCCATCCTCCCCTTGTTTATTTTTGAAAATCCATTTAGTTCCAATGAAATGAACATTTGGTGGAGGATCAACTAAAGTCCAGACTTGATTTCTTTCAAAATTCTCAAGCTCTTCATGCATGGCATTGATCCAACTAGAATCAGAAAGTGCATGACTAACATCTAAGGGCTCGAAAGAAGCAACAAAAGCAGCATTAGTAAAATGAGCGTGAGAACGTGTTACCCTTTGATCAAGCTCACCAATGATCTGCTCGGGAGGGTGCATCCTTTGAACATGATGTGGAGCCTCGCGGCGGGATGCAGTCTCCCCCTCAACTTGTGCGTTGGAGTGGTCCAAGATGACCGATGTTGAGGTAGTCGCTTCGGGACCTCGTGCCGAAGTAGTAGAAGCGGGGTCAGCTTCGGGGGTTGACGTCGAGGGTAGTAGGGGATCATCCTCGAATTCTCCGGGATCTTCGTCTTCGAATAAAGTCTGTTCCATGTCGTGTTCATTTGCCTGTTCAAGAGCAGAACTAACAGAGGGGGTTGATTCATCAAAAGTCACATCACATGACTCGATGACAGTGTTAGTTTCCAAGTTATAAACACGATAAGAATGACCATGAGTAGTATAACCCAAAAAGATCCCGTCAGAAGATCGCGACTCAAATTTATCCAAATTTCCACGCTTTAGGATGAAACACCGACAGCCGAAAACTCGAAGATGAGTAACCTTGGGCTGTCTCCCAAAACGCAGCTCATAAGATGTCAAGTTTAAAATTGAGCGCAAGAAGATTCGGTTTGAGATGTAACATGCTGTGTTCATGGCCTCAGCCCAGAATTTTCTAGGAGTCCTATGCTCATCAAGCATCGTCCTAGCCATCTCAACCAAAGTGCGGTTTTTCCTCTCAACAACACCGTTCTGTTGAGGAACCCGCGGAGCAGAGAATTGATGTTCTATGCCATGCTCCATGCAAAAGTCAACAAAGAGACTATTTTTGAACTCGGTGCCATTATCGCTTCGAATGAATTTTAATGCACCTGGGAGTTCAGTGAAAAGTCTCAAAGCCAAGCTCCGAAAGTGTGAAAACACTTCATCCTTGCTGGCAAGAAAGAAGACCCAAGAGTAGCGAGAGAAATCGTCGACAATAACAAGTACATACCACTTGCCGCCTAAAGAACTAACCCGAGAGGGACCTACAGTGTCCATATGGAGAAGTTCTCCGGGCTGTTCAGTCATCACTGTGGTGACTGGCGAATGCGAAGCGGCAATCATTTTACCATGTCGACAAGGAGCGCAAACTAAATTCTTCTCAAACTTGAGCTTGGGCAATCCTCGGATCAGGCCTAGGGCGCTCAGACGAGCGAGCAACTCAAAGCTCATATGCCCTAGTCTCCTATGCCACTTCCAAAGCTCAGAAGTCGAATGTGCAACCAGACAATGAGAAGAACCAGATGACTCTGAAAAATCAGCTCCAAAAACTCTCCCAACCCTAAAGATCTTACACACCACAACGCCATCAGAATTGAGCACTTGCGAAGTATCGCGATGAAATCGCACTTCGAAGCCCTCATCAAGCAACTGAGATACAGACAACAAATTGTATCCCAGGTTCTCAACCAAAGCAACATCTTTGAGAGTGAAGTTCGTGTTAATCCTTACCACACCTTTACCTTTCACTCTACTCCTTCGATTGTTTCCGAAGGTGATATGTTCCCTTTGCTTGGTTGTGGTGAGGCTGGAGAACCAATTTGCATCTCCGGTCATGTGGCGCGAACAACCGGAGTCCATGATCCACGTGCCCTCCAAGCCTCGACCTGTCGCCTACACATGATAAGAACGCCTCGATCGCTCAGTGCTGGGGTGAGTAAAATAATGGCGAGGCATCCAGCACTGAGTGACACGAGTAGTAGGCACAGTAAAAGTAGACGGTCTACGCACATAATAATCAGAATGATGCAAAGTGCGAGGTCTACCAACATGCAAAGAACGCAAAGCATGTCGAGGTCTCCTACTCTGACGAGGTACAAAGCTACTCGCCCGAGGTCTACCACCATATGGGACATGGTGAACACCTCGAGGAGCAAAACCTCTCCGAGAAGCACGAGGAGCCTCAAAAACAGGACGAGAGTAATACTCAGACTCATGCATACCTAAAGATGGGTAACGCATGTCCTGATAGCTCATCGCCTGAGCACGTCGCTCATCCTTGATGCGACGAAAGCAAAACCCAACCAAATGACCCGCCCGCTGACAATAAGAACAATGAAACACTCTCCTGGGGGCACTCTCATGGGTCATAGGAGCAACTCTCACAGGCTCCTTGGGTTTCTTCACAGTGGTTTTCTTGGGAGGATTTTTCTTGGCAGGAGGAGTGGTTTTCTTTGGTGGATGGGTAGGCTTTTTGGCTGATGGGGTGTCCAACAGAGCTCTCTCTTTCTCTAGGGTGGTGGGAGAGGTGAAAACAGTTTTGGTTTTACTGTCTGAAGCTGTCCTCTCAAAACCCAAACCTAGAGCTACCCCGGCTCTGTCAGCACACAACTTGGTCTTGGCCAAGAGCAAATCCATCCTACCCTTCCCTTCAGTGCATTTATTTACCACAGAAAGAAGGTATTCATTTTCGGACATGAGGTTCTCAGCTCGCTCTCTAACAGTGCCTAGCTGGTCCTTAAGGGTAATGCATGTGTCACACACAGGTTGCACATCCTTAGAACTACCGGCCCTCTCCAATCTAGCCTCTAAATCATGAACATGTTTATCACGTAAATTAATGCTCTCGCGTAATAAAGAACAGTTCATGCATTCAATAATTTCATGAGGTCTAGAATCCACCTCCAAAAGCTGCTTCTGTGCAGTCTCAAGCTCAGAAAGAGTTTGAGCATGAACAGAACGCAACTGAGCAAGCTCACTCATGACAACAGAACATGATTCACATTCAGCATCATCAAACTTAGACTTAAGCATGGCATATTCAGTAGATACATTTTCTAGCCTAAGTCTAAGGTCTTTTCTTTCTCTAGCGGCTTGCACAAGCAATCTATCCTGACCAAGCACAACTTCATTCAGCTCATCTAATTTAATTAGAAGCTGGTCAGATGATAGGTTTACCTCAGATGAGTCAAGCTCATCGCCGCTGTGGTCGCTGTCGGCCATGAAGCAAAGGCCGGTGAAGTCACGTCCCTTCTTGTCCTTCTTGTCCTCCTTCCTTGGGGACTCCTCCTCCTCAGAGCTCGACTCCTCAGTTGAGGATGTGTCGATGTCGC